>CM070031.1:16754155-16981655 GCA_036247105.1 Cirrhinus mrigala | reverse complement strand
GTCTCTGAGGATGAGGCCGGAGGTTCGGAGGTCAGGGGTATCATTAGCGCCGGCCAGGAGGAGCTGCGACACGCTTCCTAATTGAGCCCAGCGATTGGTCGACGGCTGCGTAGCTACAGGAAACTCCCTGAGCAAGGGCAAAATCTCAATTCAATGAGTGTTTGGTCTTTTCTGGGTGGAACAAACAAACAAATAAAAGTCCCGTCCTACATTTTCAAAATGAATTGTATAAACCCTTTATATTAAAAGCCAATTCAGTTTTATGGATATTATGTTAAAGAATCTATTTGATTTTTATAGTAATTTCATAATTTTACTTTGTTTCAATAACAATTTATATATGACAATTAATAAATTGTAAACGTTTTGTAAAAAAAAAATTCAAATAAATGCTGTTCTTTTCCATTTTTTATGTAAAGAGTCCTGAATTAAAAAAAAAAAAATGCTAGCTTCCACAAAATAATTATTATTAAAATTATTAGAAAAAATTCAAATATATTAGGTCAAATAAACACAACTTTTGTGAATATAACAGAGACTTATTTTAAAATGATTTAAAATCAACCTATATCATCAACCATGATATATTATTAGCATTATTTTTATTATATTTATGTATTATAAAACATTTTATATAATTTATTTTATTATGAATATTGTTGTTGTTGTTTTGTTATTTTTATTATTAATATTAATAATGTATTAATAGATTATTATAATTACTATTTATCATTATTATATTTTTTTATTATTATTTCATTTATATATGCTTTATTCATGTATGTATTGTAAAATATATTATAGAATATTTTATATAATATTCATTATATCTATGTATTATAAAATATATTATGAAATATATAATTTATTGTATTATTATTATTGAATATTTTATAATATGTACTTTTACTTCATTTTAGAGTAAAATAATTTGTCACATATATATATAATAACATTTATGTATTATAAAGAAGACATTATACAATATTTTATAGCATTTGTTTTATTATTATATATTATATATTAAAATATATATTATAAAATATATTTTACTTTATTATTATTATTTAATACTTTGTAATAATGTATATCGTTACTTAATTTTTACAGTAAAATGATTTCTATGTGATTTTTATATAAATGAAAAAAAACTATAATTAATATATTGTTTATAACAATAACATTTAATATATTGTTTACCTTTCTTAAACAATGTATTAATTTGTATAAAAATCGTATACTTTTTAAGCACAAAATCTCGTGTAGCACAGGCTCTGGGATGCGCATTCTTGAACGATTCGTTCATTTTGAACGAATCTTTAATGTGACTCGGGAAGAACGAGTCGTCTCGGGGAGTGATTCGTTCAGTCGCGCATGCGCAACATACTGGAATTAGTTCACCTGTTTCGAGTCTTCGGGTTTTCGAGTCGTTCGTTCATCTTATGGGTCTGTCACGTGATGAACGAACGACTCAAACCCGAAAACTTGTCAGATAACAGGTGAGGTGAGCTAATCATAGTCTAAAGACTAAAGGTAAACAATGAATTAACCTTTTCTGTTTCTTATAGCATTATAGTTTTGTCTTGTTTGTAGTGTGATCAACGTTTGTGTAAGCAGTAGATGTGTTAGGTAAGAAACACGTAACATTTTAATTATATTTTGCTAAAAGGAACGAGAGTCAAAGATCCGAGTCGGTAAAATGATCCGAACTTCCCATCACTACTACGAATCACGTCTAAGTTCATCGTCTGTGTACTCCGGCTCAAAAAAAGTAGAGTATGGCGAAAAACTCCATCTTATTTTGTCCTACAACTTCAGAATCGTCCGACATCGCTGTACCTCTTTGTTTGTAAACAGTGTTTGACTTACTTGCACTTTCTTAGTCTTTGTGCGTTCGCTTTGTAAACACTGAGTCTGTAGTTCTGTGTGACCTTTCGACGTGATTCAATAGTACGTAGCGTCATGAACGCGCATCCCAGAGCCTGTGCTACACGAGCTTTTGTGCTTAAAGTATACAAATGTTTATTTTCTGAAAAAACGACTGATCGTTTCGCTAGATAAGACCCTTCTTCCTCGGCTGAGATCATTTAGAGTCCTTTGAAGCTGCATTTAAACTACATTTTGGACGTTCAAAATCGGGGCACCAATGAAGCGCATTATATTGAGAAAAATCCTGAAATGTTTTCCTCAAAAACCATCATTTCTTCACAACTGAAGACATGAACATCTTGGATGACAAGGGGGTGAACTCTAACCACCTAAAACCAGCTTGGTCTACCAGGGTGTTAGTGCATCTGACCAACCATCTAGACCAGTTAATGTAAAGCTAACTTGAAATAAACGCTGGAGCCACCAGGCTTTTGCAGCAGGATGTTCATCCTCCAAACATCTCGGTCGACTCTCAATGGCGGCTCCAGAGTCTGACACATTGATTTAACGAAAAAGGACAGTCCAAGAATCACCCAGATGTGCACAGCACACACAACCACACACACATGAGTCAGTCAGCCGGAGGGGACAGCAGCGACACACACATTATAATTACTACTGACGAACCCCAGAGACAATATGAGGAGCAGAAGATTGGATACTCATTGAAAAATGAATGGAAAATATCAGAATGCTCAAATTTGCGGCTGTAAGAATGAAAGCCCTGTCGTACAACTATGAGAGTCAATCGTTTTTCATTTTAGATAGAAGAATTGCCTGTTTTTGTTTTGTTTCATTTCACTTCAGAACATTAATTAGCCGGAGCAACATGAAAAACTGTTTTTCTGGTCTGATTTGAACTAAAAAAAAAAGCTAAATGTGTTATATAATTTAAATGCTAATTTAAAATATTATTAAATAATATTTATGTTACAAAAGATTTCTAATCCAATAAATGCTGTTTTGAACTTTCTAGAAATAAAAATAGTCCTGAATAAAAAATGTCAGTTTTCATAAAATATGAAGCAGCACAATAGTTTTCAACATGAAGTAATGTTTCTTGATCACTAAATCAGCATATTAAAATAATGATTTTATTGAATATTGTAAGAATTACTGAAATAGTATTACGAAACGATGGAATAATAATGAAATGTTATAAAATAACAAAATAAAAAAATGAAATATTATGAATATAATACGGGAATATTATAAAATAGTATTTTTAAAAATAAATAAAATGTGCGCTAGACCAGTATACCAAAGAAAAAACCAATAGTTTATTAAATAATATTATGATATTAAGAAATAATATAATAACAATATAAAATAACATTTAAAAATAAATAAAATATACACCAGACCAATACACCAAATAAAGCCATTAATCTGTAAAATAATATTACTAAATAACAGAACAATAATGAAATATTATGAAATAACATTTTTGAAAATAAATCAAATATACACCGGACCACTATACCAAATAAAAAACTATAATTTATTAAATATTATGAATATAAATACAGAAATATTATATAATAGTATTTTTAAAAAATAAATAAAATGTGCACCAGACCAGTGTACCTAAGAAAAACCAATTTATTAAATAATATTATGAAATAATATAATAAAAATGCAATATTACAAAATAATATTTAAAAATAAATAAAATATACACCATACCAATACACCAAATAAAACCATTAATTTGTAAAATAATATTATTAAATAATAGAACAATAATGAAATATTATGAAATAACATTTTGAAAATAAATAACACATCCAGCAGACTACTATACCAAATAAAAAAAAAACTACAATTTATCAAATAATATTAAGAAATATCTAATAAAAATTAAACATTATGAAAATACTTTTTAATAAATAAAATATTATTAAATAATATTTGGGGGGAAAAATCCACCAGACCACAATACCACATTAAAAAAAAAAATAATTAAAAAAAAAAAAATCTTTTATTAAATACTATTATGAAATATAAAATAAAAATGAAATATTATGAAAATATTTTTTAAAAATAAATAGAATGTGCACTGGACCAATATACTGAAATAAAAACAATAATTAATTAAATAATATGACAAAATAATATAATATAAATGAAACATTATGAATTAAAATTTTTAAAAAATAAATAAAATATGCACCAGACCAATACACAAAATAAAACCATTAATTAGCAAAATAATATTATTAAATAATAGAACAATAATGAAATATTATCAAATAATATTTTTGAAAATAAAAAACATATCCTCTAGACCACTATACCACATAAAAAAACAATGATTTATTAAATAATATAATGAAATATATAATAAAAATAAAATATTATCAAATAACATTTAAAAAAAAATAAAATAAAAGATGCACCATACCAATACACAAAATAAACCATTAATTTGTAAAATAATACTATTAAATAACAGAACAATAACAAAATATTATGAAATAAAATTTCTGAACATAAAAAATATCCACCAGACCAATATATTAAATAGAAAACAATAAATTATTAAATAAGATTCTAAAATATATAACAAAAATAAAAATGAATAAATAATGTTTTTTTTAAAACAATAAGTAAAATATGCACCAGGCCAATACACCAAATAAAAACCAATAATGTATTAAATAATATTACAAAATAATATAATAAAAATATTATGAAATAACATTTTTAAAAAAAATAAATAAAAGATGCACCATACCAATACACAAAATAAACCATTAATTTGTAAAATAATACTATTAAATAACAGAACAATAACGAAATATTATGAAATAATATTTTGGAACATAATAAATATCCACCAATATATTAAATAGAAAACAATATTTTATTAAATAAGATTATGAAATATAAAAAAATACAAATAAAAATGATGAAATAATGTTTTTCTTTCTTTTTAAAAGTAAAATCTGCACCAGTCCAATGCAACAAATAATACCAATCATTTCTGAGATAACATTATGAAATGATATAATAAAAAATTTAATTTTTACAAAATAATGTTTTTAAAAATAAATACAACATGCACCAGACCAATATACCAAATAAAAACCAACTATCTGTTTTCTGAGCGGCATGTTTTCCGTATATTATGCACTCTAACATGGATCTTCAGGGATTCATATGATATTAGCATACAGTAATAGCTGTGGCCAAAAGCACCACACTATCAATTACCCCGACGCCACAGTAGCGCTAGTTCACCTTCAAACACAATCCAATACGCAATTTAGAGCACGTGGATCAATAAACCAATTAAAAGAGACACTTTACACACCATTTGAAGACACACACGTCCAGGGCACGCAGTAACACGCTCAGAGCCACTTACAATCACGTAATGTGACGCGTGTGCAACGACATGCCCTCAAACCCTGTTTAGATATGCAAATACATACATACACACTCATGTCTTTGCTTATATGTAGCACATCTCTGATATTTACAGAAACGCTGACTCCTTTAAACATCCGGAGCACAATTACTGCCATTCCCCATTTTCAGATTTACTATAAAGTCATGTGATAATGCCATATCACAGTACTCTGACATATACCATGGTATATTTCACTCACATTCCAAGGTATTTCAAATACAACAGTATTACCTTCACTGGAGTGTCTAAACTGGTACCCTGTCCAAAGAACATGGTAATACCATGGTATTTCATTGCACAGGTAATAGTCTGTGATTCACCTTGAGACAGAATTCAATTAGCAATTTAAACTACTGAAATCAATACACTAATTACAAATGACCCTTCAAGCAGCATGTAAGAGTGACAGAAATGCAAGATAAGCCGTCAAAGCACTAATATATGACTAAATAAAGACGGATTAAATATTCAAATGCACACGTTGCTTATATACTGAAAAAAATAATATTATGAAATGTATAAAAAAAAAACAATTATAAAATAATATTTTTAAAAATAAATAAAATGTGCGCTAGAAGAATATACAAAAAATATTATAAATAATTAATTAATTACTATTAAATGAATAAATAAATAATTATATTTATATTGTTGAAATTTAAAAATTATATTTTATTATATAAAAATAATTTAAGATGCATACATTCTCTGAAATGTAAATTTAATCATTAAAATACAATAAAAAATATTAAAATTATCAGAAATCTCTTATTAATGCTTAAAACAATATTTGCAATTTTAGTAATAAAATAATTAAAATATAAATATTTTAATGTATATATTATAATTATAATTATTCTAACTGTATTGTTATAATGTAAAAATGATATAAAAATATAATTTAAGATGTACAGGGTGGGCCATTTATATGGATACACCTTAATAAAATGGGAATGGTTGGTGATATTAACGTCCTGTTTGTGGCACATTATAAATGGTCAGAAACTTGTAAATAACTCATGAAAGAATAAAGTTACGTTAAAACCAAGCACACCATTGTTTTTCTTGTGAAATTCCCAATAAGTTTGATGTGTGATGTATCCATATAAATGGCCCACCCTGTATATATTTTCTGAAAAGTAAATTTAATCATTAAAATATGTAAAATATTAAAAATGATCTAAAATCTCTTACATAACTGAACTTCAATTAAATATGCTTCTAAAAAGACACAAAACAAGACAGCTAATTAATGCTTAAAACAAGAAAAATATATTTACAAATTTGGTACTAAAAATAATAATCATTTAATATTTAAATTATATAAAAAATGTAAATATTTTAATATGCATATACTTCTCTGAAATGATAATAATAAATAATATAAAATCAATAATAATAAAAAATCTTAAACTATATATATATATATATATATATATATATATATATATATATATATATATATATATATATATATATATAAATAATTTTATATTATTTAATATTATGTTTACATTACATTTCAGAAAAGTGTATTTATATATATATATATATTTCTTTTTTTTTTAATACATTTAAAAATATTACATTTTCTCTGAAATCTTTTAACCTCTAAACCAATTAACCCTTAAGTAAATATGCTTTTAAATTAAAGAGTTTAAATTATATATTTAAGATATTCTCTGAAGAGTAAACTTAATATTAGAAACTCTATGAAAAAATGTAAAAAACAAAACAAAAAAGACCAAAACCACAGCTGAAGAACATGTAGCATGTCCTTGATATGCAGCCAAGCATGCATTTGTTCATGCAAGCAAATGCAACTACTAAGAATAGTGTGTGATTTGTAAATATCTGAGATTAAAAAAAAAAACACTCATACACACTGAGTACTTACAGGCTGCAGTTTCTGGGTAAGTAGTCGCAGTTTTTGACAGACAAGAAGAAGCTATCAAAGGAAAGTCATCTGTCATCAACTGTATCATGAAATTTTCACAGAGAGCGAGATGAGAGCGAAACAAAACGGAGCGCGAGAGAGGAAGAGTGTGGGAGGAGGAGGGGTTTGAAAGAGAGAAGTGGGGATGAAAGTGAGGGAGGAGAGGAGGACGCCGCCAATGATTGAGACGAGCGGAGGAAGCGACAGCTCGCCAACTGTGAGGCTCCGAGGGGGAATGAGTGACAGCGATCCCCGCGGGTCTCTCTGTGTGTGTGTGTGTGTGTGTGTCAAGAATGGAGAAGAGTCAGAAATGTGCATTCAGTAGCATGACTCGCTCTGAGCAAAGACACACGTGCAAACGCTGCTACACACACATGGCTGCAGGCAAAGACATCAGAAAGAGCTCCGGCCCAACAGACACACACGCGTTGCTCTCTCTCTCTCTCTCTCAGTCTGTCTCTGGCTGGAACGCTCAAGAGGCCAGCGCTGTCGTATATCTTCATATATTCTCCATTTCTTCTCATCTTTTCTGTGTCTTCTCTAACTTCATTCATCTCTCTCTGGATTGGGCTTCAAACATGTGCTTTTCTTTTTCTCTCTCAATTTTTGAAGTACTTTATTGGGGTGATTGTTCTACACGACACAAACCATTGATATAATGGCAAAAAAGAAAATCGGTGACTGAAAAATTATTTTCCAGATGTTTACTGATGTATAAAGTGCATAAAAAAATACAAAATATTAAAATATTACTTTATAAAATAAAATATCTAAAAACTTATCTTAAATGCTTGTATACATATAAAAAACACACCAAATTATAAAATAAAAGTTATTAAAATAAAACACATAATTATATATAATTGAATAAATGAAATAAAATAAATAACATTTAAAAAAATAAACAAAATGAATGACAAAATAAAATTACAAACAATATTCAGTTCCTGACATGTAAACTAAGCTTAAAAATAAAATAAAATACCATAAAAATATTAAAATATTAGTTTATAAAATTAAATATATGAAAATATACAATATCAAACATAAATAAAAACATTTAATTAAGAAAACACAATAAACCATAAAACAAAATGTATAAAAAATAAAATATATAAATATATAATCAAATAAATAAAAATATAAAAAAGTAAATATAATAAATGATAAAAAAAAAATTATACAACTAAATAACAAAAATAATTGTAAAAAATGTAAAAAAAAGTACTAAAATATTAAGCGTAAAACTAAAATAAAATAATAAATAAGAATTTTATATATATATATATATATATATATATATATATATATATATATATATATATATATATACACACACACACACACACAAAGTAAAATAAATAAAAACAAAAATATTTTATGAAGAAAATTAAATAATAAATTACAAAATAAAATAATTAAAAAAACCTAAAAACAATAAATAAAAACTACCAAAAAATGACATCAAATATTCAGTTCCTGACATGTAAACTAAGCTTAAAAATATAAAATAAAATAATAATAAAATAAATAATTAAAAATATTACTGTATATAAATATAAATATATACACACACACGTAAAATACATAAAATAAAAACAAAAATATTTTATGAAGAAAATTAAATAATAAAATAAAATAATAAATAATAAAAACTACCAAAAAAATTGCATAAAATATTCAGTTCCTGACATGTAAACTAAGCTTAAAAATACCATAAAATAAAATGTAAAATAATATGTAAAATAACATAAAATCTAAAAATAAAAAATATATATAAATAAAATAAATAATAAATATAAATAATCTACAATAATTGTCATAAAAATAAAATGCAAAAATATTTTTTTAGAAAAAAAAAAAATATATATATATATATACATACATATATACATATATACATATTAATATGTATAAATTATTTATATAACAATAATTATATAAAATTGAGTAAAATTAATACAAAAATAAAAACTAAAATATTTTATATAATATTACAAATGTAAAAAATATATACAATTTTGATACTAAAAAATAAAATAAATTAAAAAAATAAATAAATCCTTATAACTAAATATAATCATTCCACTAAAATATTTTGTTCCTGAGATGTAAACTAAGCTTAAGGTGTCTACGAGTGCTTTTCAGTTTGTTTGCTTTTCAAGAACTGTATCTGCTCTTCGAGTTCATAGCATGCTAACCTGAGAAAACAGTGTCAGAGACAATCAAAAAAACACAAAGATTTTAGTCTAGCTACTTAGATCTGAGATCAGCACAGATTTGCAGTCAGTCACCTGTGAGTTTAAAAAAATTTAAAAATGCAAATGCATCTAGTTGTGAGCCGCATGCTGAATTAAACATAATGAGATGCATTTAAAGAAGTCATATGACAACAAAACAATAAAAATACATTCAGGCAATGTTTTCTCCCAGCATTGTGACAATGTTTATCAAATGCAAATGACATCATACGAACAGTTCATTAACATAATGCTGAGATCGTTAAACATGCTAACATTTACACAACATTTACATAACATTAAGCCAAAGGTTTGCATAACACTCCCTATTAATAACAGTATAATGTTGTTTTAAACAGAGCTGTAATGTGCTTCAATTGATTAAAGCGAGCGAGAGCCGTTTGCTTGTATTAATGTCACCTTCTGTCGACCTAATCGCACATAAATGATCATTATAAAAACCCACTCCATAACAAACATCCAGCAGCACACTCACACTCTGCCGACTGCATACACACAATCATTATCAACCGCTAGAAGAAGCTCTTGATTAAACGGCGGCCAATCAGAGCGAAGCGCCAATCAGGCTTTAACGAGCGCTGAGAGGAGAGAGAGGCGGAGCTCAGGGCACATCAGGAATCACATAATACACACTGATTTAGCTGTAGTATGCTGTGTGATCTACGCTCTATGAATATGTTACATAATACAGCTGTCAAAATGTGCACAATATAGTAAGAGTGGGATACAGTATCCTGACGTCACATCTCCACTGTGACCAATGGAGCAGAAGTGATACGAAATGACAATTTTTACATAATTTTGTCATGATTACTTGATCTGATTATTTTAATGTCAATTTTACACAAAACTGTATTTTCTATATTAAAAAAATGCTAGCTGTAAATATAAAAATTGATCATTCAATATTTATATTAAAGATGAATATTATCTATATATTATCTATTATAGATAGATAGATAGATAGATAGAGAGAGAGAGAGAGAGAGAGAAAGGCATTGGTAAAATAATACTAAAAAAAAAAAAAAAAAAAAGGACATTACTGTTCCAATTGATCATTGTTGCATAAAATATAGAAAATAAATAAATAAATAAACAAATAAATAAATAAATGGTTACTCATCTTTCAGTATTTATATTTCATTATTTATTCTAAAAATTAAATGTATATATAAATATATACACAAAATGCACTGCTAAATATGATTGTAGAATTTTTAAAAACAAATATCTCTTCTAAAAATGAAATGTTAGTATAAAAACATACAAAATGCCTTTGTAAATATAAAAAATGACTTTGTAAAGAACAAAATGCAAAACATTTTTACTTAAATAGTTATTTTTTTAATTATTCATTATTTTAAAATGAAAATTTTAAAATGAAATATTTTTTGTTCATTAAAATAATTTAAATAAAGTTAATAGTAAAATAATAATAAAAAAATGTGAATAATTGTATAAAATAATTAAAATAATGAAATATTTTTTAATTTTATGTAACAACAATGTAGCATATTACTGCCCCAAATGTTTATTGTTATATTTTTATTGTATGTTTTGTTTATTGTTATATTGTAAAATATAGAAAATATAGAAAATTATAAATACATAAATGGTTATTTATCATTTGCAGTATTTAAATTTCATATAAATATATTTTTTCTAAATATATATATATATATATATATATATATATATATATATATATATATATATATATATATATATATATATATAAAATGCACTGCTAAATATGATCGTACAATTTTTTAAAATTATATACATATTTTCTAAAAGTGAAATGTAAGCATAAAAACACTCAAATGCCTTTGTAAATATAAAAAATTAATTAACAAATTATTTTTTACACTTGTATTCATTAAAATAATTTTTCATTTAAATAATTTTTAATTTTATGTAAAAAAAAAAATAAAAATAAACAATAAAAATGCACTGCTAAATTTAACTGAAAATGTAATATTTATATTGCATATTTAGTTTTTTTTTCTAAAAATAAAAAATATATACAAAACACACTGCTAAATATATATTTAAAAAATTAAAAATGGCTTTATGGAACAAAAATGTAGCATATTACTGTTCCAAATGTTTACTGTTGCATAAAATACAGACATATAAAAAAATGCACTGTTAAATATAGAAACTGATCCTTTAATTTTTATATTGCACATTTAGAATTTTTTTACAAAATGTACTGCTAAATATATATATATACAAAATGTACTGCTAAATATATATATATATATAAATAAAAATAGCTTTAATGATCAAAATGTTGCTAAACCTATGTGTATTTTTTAAGCTATTTAAATTTTAAATATTATATATATATATATATATTTTACATAATGCACTCTTTCATACATATATATATTTTTAATATATTTAATATATTATTATTTTAAATAGTATGCTGTATGCTATATGATCAGCAAATTACAGTACTTTCAAGATCAGTGAGGACTATTATACCTAGCGAAAGTGATCTGTTCCATTCCCTTTCATCTCAGTACCAGTTATTACTCACTCTAGTTATTAAATTAATTAACTTATTATTGCCAATTATACAGCAAAATGAAGTGTGCTACATAACTGCATCTGACACCAATAACACAAGCAAAATCTGATTCTATCTTACTGATTCTACTTAGAGTGGACTTGTAATTTTCCTTCAACTTCTGAAGGAAAAGTCTATTTTTATCACATCATTTCGAGTCAGTCAAAAATCAGCAGTCGTTCCTCAAAATGCCTGTTTCCCTTCATTACTAGTGAAACAGTGCTGGGAGAAGCGGCTGTTATATCAAAAAGTGGAGTACAGAACAAGAGGTCTTCTCCAACCCCAAGACAGGATGTAATTATCACAGTGCTTCACACACACACACACACACACACACACACACACACACACACACACATGCATACAGCAATCTGAGCCTCAGCAGACTTCATTAAGGACTTAATACCAATCTGCTTGACCCCACGACACCTAGTCATGACGCAGGGGAACCGTGAAGTCCAACTGACTCACAGAGAGAGCAAAACGGACTGACTTCACTCATCCGCTCCAGGTGGAACGCAGTCAAATACCAAAAGTCAGCATGGAATAATGTTCACAAGCATTTTTACTTCAGTAATGGGACATATTTCTGAGTAAAAAAAAAAAAAAAAAACATCAATGAATCAATTTTCTTCACAAAACAATATACACAAAGTTGGGAAGTTTAACAGATTTTGCTTGAAAATTATGCATATGATTTAAATTACTGCTGATTAGTTTGTAGTTTCACGATTAACTAATTCTTACTGATTATTTCAAGCTTTCAAAGTGCTTGAAAATCAGGACAGAAAATCTGGAAAAAGTCGGGAGATTCTGTCTGGCTCTCTCAAAACGACACACATGCACTAATTAAACGGGCAGTGCTGATTAAGAAATCTGTAGAAGTTCTTAATGAGTCTTTAAGGAACACTGAATGAAGTAAAAAGCAGGTCACAGGCTGGTCAATGGTTAAATCTTAAAGGAGTCATCGGATGCAAAGTTCACTATTACATGTTGTTTGAACATTAATGTGTGTTGGCAGGTTATGTACACATCTACCCTATAATGATAAAAATAATTTATTATTATCATTTTTTTTTTTTAAACATAAAAAAATGAGGCTCAAAAATAATTAACAAGTGTTTATTTCAGCCTACAAAACACTAAAGTAAATATCAAAGAAATTATACAGTTAAATAAGAAAGTAGCCAAAATAAGAATGGTAAATATTAAACAAACTTTTGTTGCATAAATTCGTAACAACCTCACCCAACCCTTGTCCGACGGCTCATCAAAATTACCAGCCCGAGTCCGTCTGGAGCCCGAGTCTTTTCTCTCTCTTTCCAATTACTCTGTTGCATCCATTAAAATAGCTCAGTTTTGTTTTTAATAGGAACGTAGTTATATTTCTTTTTGTTTCGTTATAAAGTTAATTCATAAATATGTTTGGAACATTTTTTGTTTGTTAAATTAAGGTTTTTGCTTTTTTAAAGTAATGACCAAGCGGCCAGAGGCAGGCAGTGAGTTGATCACAGCCTATGTTTGATCAATTTTGCCTTTTTAAATCATCACGACTTGCTAAGATCTTCAAGCATATCACAATGTTATTTTAAACATTTAACTGAGATAAATGCATGCTATTTTGCACACACAATCGTTTGTTGGAGAGTGGAAGCTAAATGCGCTTTGCAGGACATGGAGGCGCCAGCGCAATCACTTGCGAAACAATTAAAATACGCCATAATATTTGCTCATAAAGGTAAGCGTAATATATCATCCGGAACTGTAAAGGGTCTAATTTTGTGTGCGTGCACTCACAATATCAACAAAATGTTGTGCTTTTGTAAAAATAAAGAAAATAAACAAGATGTGCTTTCTGATGTCTCGGTGTTGAACAGGAGCGCTGCACAAAAATGAAACGAAACTCAGCGAATACTTGCCTTACAGTCAGGATAAATATATCTATAGAAAGCTTTAAATTATTACTTTACTGCTTTAAAACGAAAAAAAATTCAAATCGAAAACAAAAACTATTTTATTATAAAATGCGTAGAGACGCATTTCTCTCTAAAGGCGCACCCAATGAGCAGATGGCGAGTCAGGATTGTCATCTTTGCGACACTGGCTCAGAAAACACTAGTTTATTAAAAATTCATTCCAGTATCTCCTTATTTCCCTCCGACACATTCATGGTAATTAGTTTTACCGGAGCTTTGCAAATTTTAGCCTATTGTGTGCGTTTGAACGCGGATCTCTTCCAGTAGCTGCGAAGGCACTTGCGCTCGCTGCTGCTGCCGGCGGGGACACTAAAAACGGCCACGGCAGAGTAATTGTTGCAGAAACACTGTATTTTATGCTTGTTATAGATTGTGTGACATCACGTGCAGTACTGCCGGTGGCAACCGACCACCGCGGTGGTGCGGTTGTCATTGCGACCGTCACAGCCCTATGCAGAGGTTTTTAAGTAATCTATAAAAATAATATCCCCTTTATCAAATCGAGCCATTCTCAGATGCCTGTCTGTGTGGCGTCACACCAACAGTTTTTTTTTAAATACATAAAAAAAGTATACTGAATAGAAATCAAACAGAGAGTGCTAGCATTAGAGAGTTAAGTGTAGATGGAAGAGATGTGTCTTTAAGTATTTCATGAAGACGGCTAAAGACTCGGATCAAGTATTATTATGAACTCAACATGATCTTAACATGCTATCCACATTACTTCTATAACCCTATTCTCTTAATGTATGACAACTATTGACTTTCTAAAACTATTTTTAGCAGAAACATCTGAGACAAAGCTACTAGAATGAAACATAACTACGTCCCCTGAGCTCCTAAAGAGCAACCTTTGAGTAATAAAATGATCCTCTGAGAATGTCACACAGGTGTAAAATGAAGCGTCAGACACGGCTGAAACAGATCGAACAACTACAGACAGCAGAATATGAAAATATTGAGCGCAAAAAAGCCCTGAAAATCTCTGTTGTCCCGTTTGTCCTTGAATGAAGAGAGTATGTATCTATGTCTCACTCTCATTACACTCGTCTGTCTGAAAGTCTGCCTGTCTTCCTGTATATGAAGGAGAAGACGCAATCCGATCCCTCTGCACGGACTTCATCCACCCAGCGGACCTACAGTACAGATGAACCCAATCTTTCATGTTTCTGTACAAGCTTGTTCTCTTCACTGGAAAACTTAGAGGTCAGGAACATGGAGATGATCTTAAAGGGACAGTACACACAAAAATGACATTTCACACTCATTACATTTTATTATCCGTGGAACACGAATGTAAGAAACGAAAGAAATCTGAGCTCATTATTTTTCTTTCACCTTTATAATGCACTGATGACTGTAAGTGGCCTCGGTCAGATTTCACTGGCTTTTCATTGAGTTGGAGTGGCATCGACCCGATCGCTGACGACACATCTGGCTCCGATCCTGACAGATGAGTATCGTTTACACGCTCACACAAATGTGTTTATATTCCTGTGGCAATGTCCCTCTCAGATCTACTGCGCGTAATGTAAGCTAATTCTTACTTGTGTTTGGATTTAAAGAATCCCCTGTAAATAATATAACTGTAAATATTAAACTTCAGTGCGTCATTTCAGTTTGATGTGCAGATACACGCTAAAACACCTTATCAGCTGCATAGCAGCACCCTCACATAATTCAAAACACCCCAGTAACCGTGTAACAACATGCCAACAACCCTTTGCAACTAAACAGCAACATCCTCACATAACTCAAAACACTCCAGTAACCATGTAACAAGTCGACAATCCAAAACACATTAAGCAACTGGATAGCAACACTCGCACATAAATCAAAACACCCCAGTAACCATGTAAGAACACGCCAACAACCCAAAACACCTTAGCAACTATACAGCAACATTTGCACATAAATCAAAACACCCCAGAACCCATGTAACAACACGTCAACAACCCAAAACACCTTGGCAACTAGATAGCAACACCCGCACCTTAGCAACTATACAGCAACACTCACACATAAATCAAAACACCCCAGTAACCACGAAACAACACGCCAACAACCCAAAACACCTTAGCAACTAGACTGCAACACCTGCACCTAACTCAAAACACCACAGTAACCGTGTAACGACAGATCAAAAACCCAAAACACCTTAGCAACTAGATAGCAACACCTGCACCTAACTCAAAACACACCAGTAACCGTGTAACGACACATCAAAAACCCAAAACACCTTAGCAACTAGATAGTAACACCTGCACCTAACTCAAAACACACCAGTAACCGTGTAACGACACATCAAAAACCCAAAACACCTTAGCAACTAGATAGCAACACCCGCACCTAACTCAAAACACCCCAGTAACTAGGTAACGACACATCAAAAACCCAAAACACCTTAGCAACTAGATAGCAACACCTGCACCTAACTCAAAACACACCAGTAACCGTGTAACGACACATCAAAAACCCAAAACACCTTAGCAACTAGATAGCAACACCTGCACCTAACTCAAAACACACCAGTAACCGTGTAACGACACATCAAAAACCCAAAACACCTTAGCAACTAGATAGCAACACCCGCACCTAACTCAAAACACCCCAGTAACTAGGTAACGACACATCAAAAACCCAAAACACCTTAGCAACTAGATAGCAACACCCGCACCTAACTCAAAACACACCAGTAACCGTGTAACGACACATCAAAAACCCAAAACACCTTAGCAACTAGATAGCAACACCCGCACCTAACTCAAAACACACCAGTAACTAGGTAACGACACATCAAAAACCCAAAACACCTTAGCAACTAGATAGCAACACCCGCACCTAACTCAAAACACACCAGTAACCGTGTAACGACACATCAAAAACCCAAAACACCTTAGCAACTAGATAGCAACACCCGCACCTAACTCAAAACACACCAGTAACTAGGTAACGACACATCAAAAACCCAAAACACCTTAGCAACTAGATAGCAACACCCGCACCTAACTCAAAACACACCAGTAACCGTGTAACGACACATCAAAAAACCCAAAACACCTTAGCAACTAGATAGCAACACCCGCACCTAACTCAAAACACACCAGTAACCGTGTAACGACACATCAAAAACCCAAAACACCTTAGCAACTAGATAGCAACACCCGCACCTAGCTCAAAACACACCAGTAACTAGGTAACGACACATCAAAAACCCAAAACACCTTAGCAACTAGATAGTAACATCCGCACCTAACTCAAAACACCCCAGTAACCATGTAACGGCATGCCAACAACCCAAAACACCTTAGCAACTAGATAGCAACACCCTCACATAACTCAAAACACACCAGTAACTAGGTAACGACACATCAAAAACCCAAAACACCTTAGCAACTAGATAGCAACACCCGCACCTAACTCAAAACACACCAGTAACCGTGTAACGACACATCAAAAACCCAAAACACCTTAGCAACTAGATAGCAACACCTGCACCTAACTCAAAACACACCAGTAACCGTGTAACGACACATCAAAAACCCAAAACACCTTAGCAACTAGATAGCAACACCCGCACCTAACTCAAAACACACCAGTAACTAGGTAACGACACATCAAAAACCCAAAACACCTTAGCAACTAGATAGTAACATCCGCACCTAACTCAAAACACCCCAGTAACCATGTAACGGCATGCCAACAACCCAAAACACCTTAGCAACTAGATAGCAACACCCTCACATAACTCAAAACACCCCAGTAACCATGTAACAGCACGCCAACAACCAAAAACACCTTAGCAACTAGATTGCAACACCCTCACATAACTCAAAACACCCCAGTAACCACGTAACAAGTCGACAATCCAAAACACATTAAGCAACTGGATAGCAACACTCGCACATAAATCAAAATACCCTAGTAAACACATAGCAACACATTAAAAACACCAAACACCTAAGTGACTGCATAGCAATACCATCACAACTCAAAACACCCTAGCAACCACACAGCAACACACTAACACTAAAGACCTTAGTGACTACATAGCAACACCCTCACAACTCAAAACACCCTAGCAATCACATAGCAACACACTAACAATACCAAACACCTTAGTGACTACATAGCAACATCCTCACAACAACACTCACACAACTCAAAGCACCCTAGCAATCGCATAGCAACACATTAAACAACTCCAAACACCTTAGTGACTGCATAGCAACACCCTCAACTCAAAACACCTTAGCAACCACACAGCAACACCTTAACAACAACTCTAAACACACTAGCAACCACATGGCAACACATTAACAACTCTAAACACCTTAGTGACTACATAGCAACACCCTCACAACTCAGAACACCCCAGCAACCACACAGCAACACATTATCAACTCTAAGTGACAAGCAGAGCAACACCCTCACAGCACAAAACACCCTAGCAACCACATAGAAACACACTAACAACTCCAAACACCCACCTTAGTGACTGCATAGCAACACCCTCACAGCACAAAACACCCTAGCAACCACATAGCAACACACTAACAATACCAAACACCTTAGTGACTACATAGCAACATCCTCACAACAACACTCACACAACTCAAAGCACCCTAGCAATCGCATAGCAACACATTAAACAACTCCAAACACCTTAGTGACTGCATAGCAACACCCTCAACTCAAAACACCTTAGCAACCACACAGCAACACCTTAACAACAACTCTAAACACACTAGCAACCACATGGCAACACATTAACAACTCTAAACACCTTAGTGACTACATAGCAACACCCTCACAACTCAGAACACCCCAGCAACCACACAGCAACACATTATCAACTCTAAGTGACAAGCAGAGCAACACCCTCACAGCACAAAACACCCTAGCAACCACATAGAAACACACTAACAACTCCAAACACCCACCTTAGTGACTGCATAGCAACACCCTCACAACTCAAAACACCCTAGCAACCACACTCACATAACTTATAATACTCTAGAAACCACACAGCAACACGCTGACAACTCAAAACAGCCTTAGAAAAACAAATAACAAAAAAAGGCATTTTAAACTAAAATTGAAACTGAAAATATAAAAAGTTATTAAAAAAAGATATAATAGTATATAAATAATACTAAAATAACATTGATTTTGACACTTTTAATCAGCAGACGAAAGCAAAATCTGCCTATACACACACACACACACACACACACAAGTAACATACTGTTTGTCTTCCTTTAACACACATCCAGCTGAGTGCTCAATTTAGCTTAATGTTACAGGCAGAGGTGACCCATCTGAGCTTAATGAGGCAGTGACAGGTACAGCTTCCTGCTGAAGTGCAGGTCATTTCCTGTTGTGGCAAGGTCACAAAACATTCTGAGCATCAAAACATACACAAACGCACGTTCACTTAGCTATCACGCAAATAAAATAACACTGTAAAGCACACTCAGATGGTTTGCTGGTCTTAAACAAATAAATACACATTATTTGCTTCATTTATGAAACATATTCACATTTGAGGGCATCCCCAAAAGAAGGTCTCCAAAGTATAGCTAAGTAAACACAGAAATTTTCTCCTTCAAGCACGCACACATACTCCCTTCCCACACAGTAACACACACTTGTTAGTATGCATGTGCACATCCTCACTAACTAAAACACACACATGCACGCACAGGTTCAGAGGGCATGTATGAGCTCGATGACCCTGTGACACCCGCGGTGATTGCCTGTGGTCAGTCTTCTGCGAGGAATAAGGTCAAAGGTCATGTACAGTTGTGGCTGAGGACATCTGACTGAATTTATGATTGCCTGTATGTGTGAGATCTGCAGGCATGTTCAATTAACTATTTGGCTTCTAGTGGCATAAATGGGAAACGGCTCTTCTACTCTTTTACACCTTTCGGGTCGTTCCAATCAGCGCTGCCATTTAAAAGTCTGATCAGCGGCTGTGAGGCTGAAATTTACAGGTCACTGTTTTCAGTCTTGTTTTTCAGTGGAGAAAACCCTATTGGCTCCTCGGGTGACGTCACACACTGAACGTGTGACATTAAAACAAAAGAAACATCTACTGAAGAAAATGTTGCTAGGATGTTCTATGTGGTTGCAAGAGTGTTGCTATGCAGTTTCCAAAGGGTTCTGAGTGCGTTCCAACATGGTCACTGGTTACTAGGGTGTCCTATGTAGGGTGCACTTTGGCGGTAGTTAAGTGTTCTGAGTTGTTTTTAGTGCTTTGGAGTTCTTTAGACATTCTATGTTGTTTACAAAGTATTGGATGTGGTTTTCAGCATGTTGCTTGGTGCTTGTTATAGTATGTGGTTGTTAGGGTGTTGCTATGCAGTTTTCTAAGGTATTTCCAAGTGGTCTTCATCATGTTGCTTATTGGTAGCTACAGTATGTTGTTGCTAGCGTGTTGCTATGCTGTTCCTAATGTATTCTACATGGTTTTCAGCATGTTGCTTGGTGGTAGCTATAGTATGTGGTTGCTAGGGTGTTGCTATGCGGTTCCTAAAGTATTATAAGTAGTCTTAAGTAGTCTCAGTTTCTAAGGTATTCTAAGTGGTTTTCAGCATGTTGCTTGTTGGTAGCTATTGTATGTTGTTGCTAGGGTGTTGCTATGCTGTTCCTAATGCATTCTACATGGTTTTCAGCATGTTGCTTGGTGGTTGCTACAGTATGCAGTTGCTAAGGTGTTGCTATGTGGTTCCTAAAGTATTATAAGTAGTCTTAAGTAGTCTCAGTTTCTAAGGTATTCTAAGTGGTTTTCAGCATGTTGCTTGTTGGTAGCTATTGTATGTTGTTGCTAGGGTGTTGCTATGCTGTTCCTAATGCATTCTACATGGTTTTCAGCATGTTGCTTGGTGGTTGCTACAGTATGCAGTTGCTAAGGTGTTGCTATGTGGTTCCTAAAGTATTATAAGTAGTCTTAAGTAATCTCAGTTTCTAAAGTATTCTAAGTGGTTTTCAGCATGTTGCTTGGTGGTTGCTACAGTATGTGGTTGATAGGGTGTTGCTATGCTGTTCCTAATGTATTCTAAGTGGTTTTCAGCATGTTGTTTGTTGGTAGCTATTGTATGTTGTTGCTAGGGTTTTGCTATGCTGTTCCCAATGCATTCCACATGGTTTTCAGCATGTTGCTTGGTGTTTGCTACAGTATGCAGTTGCTAGGGTGTTGTTATGCTGTCTCTAAGGTATTCTACGTGGTGTTCAGCATGTTGCCTGGTGGTAGCTATAGTATGTGGTTGCTAGGGTGCTGCTTTGTGGTTCCTAAAGTATTATAAGTAATCTTAAGCATGTTGCTGGATGTTTGCTAAGGTGTTGCTACTCAGTTGCTACTAAGGTATTCTAAGTGGTTTTCAGCATGTTGCTTGGTGGTTGCTACAGTATGTGGTTGCTAGGGCGTTGCTATGTGGTTTATATGGTATTCTAAGTGGTCTTAAGCATGTTGCTTGGTGTTTGCTACAGTATGTAGTTGTTAGAATGTTGCTACGCTGTTCCTAATGTATTCAATGTGATTTTCAGCATGTTTTTGGTGGTTGCTACAGTATGTGGTTGCTAGGGAGTTGCTATGCAGTTTCTAAGGTATTTCAAGAGGACTTCAGCATGGTTACTACAGTGTGTTGTTGCTAGGGCATATTCTAAGTGGTCTTCAGCATGTTGCCTGGCGGTCACTACAGTATATAATTGCTAGTGTGTTGCTATGCTGTTCCTAAGGTATTTTAAGTTGTTTTCAGAATGTTGCTAGGTCACTAGGGTTTTGATGTATGGTTTTTAAGTGCAGCTTGCTACAGTATATGGTTGCTAAGGAGTTGTTATGCTGTTCCTAAAGTATTCTAATTGGTTTTCAGCACACTGCTTGGGATCGCTAAAGTATGTGGTTGCTAGGGTGTTGCTGTGTGGTATTTCAAGTGGTTTTCAGTACACAGCTTGGTGTTTGTTACAGTATGCGGTTGACAGGTTATTCTGGGTGGTTTCTAGACCATTGCTATGTGTTCTCTGTAGTGTTTAGCATGTTGCTGTGGAGTTGCTAGGGTGTCATGGGTAGTCACAAGGGCACTGTTATGCAGTTGCCAGGGTATCCTGGATAGTCTATGTGGTTTCTTACTGGTCCAAGTTATAAATCAAATTTTATCGCCCACTTTATAATTGTTATTGTAACAGATAACACTAACAAGCAAATAACTGAAATGCAAAACTGTAGATTCACATATAAACACACTACACACATGTACAGACTAAAACACACACAAACACACATCAAACACAAGCACATACAGCCCACATACAGCTGACTCACTCTCCAGGGTTCACGCACCGGGGTACATGTATGACACGCATTGGAAATCAATTAGCTTTGACTCACAAACCCGAGCCAAACAAACGAGTCGGTGAAGAGCCATGCGGCGTGGTTCCACTCCATCTGTCTAATGAGCCGTGGGACCATTCTAATCGATCAGCCTTTACACTGATTAATAAGCATGGAGACCACATTATTATTTCACATTTTACCACAAAACCCTGATTATGAAGCAACACACAGAAAAATGCAAATACTCATTGTGTAGGACCTATGTTTACTTGCTTTTGAGGAAAAACATCTGAGTCGAAGTTGATATTTAGATGAGAATGTTTGGTCAACATAATACAAATGTACATGATTGTCTTAATTTGTTTTTTTTTTCCCCAGTCAGTGTGTGTGTACTGTAACTCACCAGCTTGCGTTGACACCATCCGCAGACGCCGCAGAGAGCCACCAGCCAAACGCCACACACTGTTACCGCCAACGACACCAGCAGCACGCTCAAAGAGACGGAGCCTGTGAAACACACACACAATGTTAATATCCAAGCATAGGGGGAACAGTCTGACATTTACTCTGACGAGAACACTAAGAGTTTATGAAGTCTCTGAAGTCCTAAAGATGGATCAATACTTTTCACGATGGGAACAAATGTGACTGGAAAACAAAATCAGAAAAGGAGAAAAATACGACTGGAGAGGGAAAGAGGGACAGAGAAGTGTTTTAGATATAAAATATGAGAGGCACCAAGCCCAAAAACATACTGCATCAATATCAAACACATTACAAATGCAAGATCATGATGTCAAAAATACAACTAAAGTAGATTTGTACTATATTCACTTAAGACAATATTATCTGAAGAAACTGTGAGCACAAAATTGTTGTTGCTAGGCCATTGCTAGGATGTTGTATGTGGTAACCAAGTTGTTGCTATGCAGATGCAATTGTGTTTTGAGTTTTCAGCATGCAGCTTAGTAGTTACTAGAGTATGTTATTGCTAGGGTGTTGCTATGCAGTTCATAAGGTATTCTAAGTGGTCTTTAGCATGTTGCTTGGTGGTACCTACAGTATGTGGTTACTAAGGAGTTGCTATGCAGTTTCTAATGTATTTTAAGTGTTTTTCAGCATGCAGCTTGGTGGTTGCTACAGTATGTAGTTGCTAAGGCGTTGCTATGCAGTTTCTGAGTGGTTTCAGCATGCAGCTGAGTAGTTGCTACAGTATGTAATTGCTAGTACGTTGCTATGCAGTTTGTAATGTATTCTAAGTGGATTCAGAATGTAGCTTGGTGCTTGCTACAGTATGTAGTTGCTAAGGCGTTGCTATGCACTTTGTAAGGTATTCTAAGTGGCTTTTAGCATGTTGCTTGGTGGTCGCTACAATATGTGGTTGTTAGGGCTTTGCTATGCACTTTGTAATGTATTCTAAGTGGTTTTCCACATGTTGCTTGGGGTCGCTAGAGCATGTGCTTGTTAGGGTGTTGCTATGTAGTATTTGAAGTGGTTTTCACCATGCAGCTTGGTGGTAGTTACAGTATGTGGTTGCTAGGGCATTGTTACGTAAATTCTAAGGTATTTCAAGTGGTCTTCATCATTGTTTCTTGGTGGCTGCGACAGTATGTGGTTGCTAAGGCGTTGCTATACAGTTTCTAATTTATTTTAAGTGGTTTTTAGCATGTTGCTTGGTGGTAGCTACAGTATGTGGTCGCTAGGGAGTTGCTATGCAGTTTCTAAGGTATTCTCTAAGAGGTTTTCAGCACATTGCTTGGTGGTAGTTACAGTATGTGGTTGCTAGGGAGTTGCCATGCGGTCTCTAAGGTATTCTAAGTAGTTTTCAACATATTGCTTGTTGGTGTCTACAGTATGTGGTTGCTAGGGCAATGCAGCTTCTAATGTATTCTAAGTGGTTTCAGCATGCAGCTTGGTGGTTGCTACAGTATGTGGTTGCTAGGGCAATGCAGCTTCTAATGTATTCTAAGTGGTTTCAGCATGCAGCTTGGTGGTTGCTACAGTATGTGGTTGCTAGAGTGTTGCTATGCAGTTACCAAGGTATTCTAAGTGGTTTTTAGCAGGTTACTTAGTGGTCACTACAAAATGTGGTTGCTAGGGAGTTGCTATGTGGTTTGTATGTATTCTAAGTGGTTTTCAGCATGTTATTTGGTTTTTGCTACAGTATATAGTTGCTAGAGCATTGCTATATGGTTTTGAAGATATTCCAAGTGGCCTTAAGCATGTTGCTTGGAGGTCCTTACAGTATGTGGCCGCTAGGGAGTAGCTATGCAGTTTCTAAGGTATTCTAAGAGGTTTTTAGCACATTGCTTGGTGGTAGTTACAGTATGTGGTTGCTAGGGCATTGTTATGTAATTTCTAAGGTATTTCAAGTGGTCTTCAGCATATTTCTTGGTGGCTGCTACAGTATGTGGTTGCTAGGGTGTTACAGTTTCTATACAGTTTCTAATGTATTCTGAGTGGTTTTCAGCACATTGCGTGATGTTGTTAGGGTGTTGCTAAGCAGTTTCTAATGTATTCTACTGTAAGTGGTCTTCAGGAAGTTGCTTGGTGGTAGCTACAATATGTGGTTGCTAGGGCATTGCTATGTGGTTTCTAAGGTATTCTAAGTGGTTTACAGCACATTGCTTGGGGTTGCTAGAGTATGTGGTTGCTAGGGTGTTACTATGTAGTATCTGAAGTGGTTTTCAGCATGTTGCCTGGTTGTTGCTACAGTATGTGGTTGCTAGGGTGTTGCTATACAGTTTCTAATGCATTCTAAGTGGTTTTCAGAACATTGCTTGGGGTTGCTAGAGTATGTGGTTGCTAGGGTGTTACTATGTAGTATTTGAAGTGGTTTTCAGCATGTTGTTTGGTTGTCGCTACAGTATGTGGTTGCTAGGGTGTTGCTATACAGTTTCTAATGCATTCTAAGTGGTTTTCAGAACATTGCTTGGGGTTGCTAGAGTATGTGGTTGCTAGGGTGTTACTATGTAGTATTTGAAGTGGTTTTCAGCATGTTGTTTGGTTGTCGCTACAGTATGTGGTTGCTAGGGTGTTACTATACAGTTTCTAATGTATTCTAAGTGGTTTTCAGCATGTTGCTTGGTTGTTGCTACAGTATGTGGTTGCTAGGGTGTTGCTACACAGTTTCTAATGTATTCTAAGTGGTTTTCAGCACGTTGCTTGGGGTCGCTACACTATGTGGTTGCTAGGGTTGTTGCTATGTAGTATTTGAAGTAGTTTTCAGCACATTGTTGGTGGTTGCTACATTGTGTGGTTGCTATGGCGTTGCTATGCAGTTTTAAACATATTCAAAGTGGTTTTCAGCTCAGTGGTTGCTACAGTATGTGGTTGCTAGGGTGTTGCTATGTAGTATTTGAAGTGGTTTTCAGCACATTGTTGGTGGTTGCTACAGTATGTGGTTACTAGGGGATTGCTATGTAATTTCTAAGGTATTTCAAGTGGTCTTCAGCATATTTCTTAGTGGCTGCTACAGTATGTGGTTGCTAGGGTGTTACAGTTTCTATACAGTTTCTAATGTATTCTGAGTTGTTTTTAGCACGTTGCGTGATGTTGTTAGGGTGTTGCTACGCAGTTTCTAATGTATTCTACTGTAAGTGGTCTTCAGGAAGTTGCTTGGTGGTAGCTACAATATGTGGTTGCTAGGGCATTGCTATGTGGTTTCTAAGGTATTCTAAATGGTTTTCAGCACATTGCTTAAGGTCACTAAAGTATGTGGTTGCTAGGGTGTAGCTTTGTGGTATTTTAAGTGGTTTTCAGTGCATTGCTTGCTGTTTGTTACAGTTTGATAGGGTATTCTTGGTGCTTACTAGAGCATTGTTAGTGTTCTGTGTAGTTTATCAAGTTGCTATGGAGTTGCTAAGGTGTTGTGGGTAATCACCAGGACTAGAATGTTCTAAGCAGGGTGCACTAGGGTGGTTGTAAGTTATGTTAGTTGGGAAGTCACCAGAGCTTTACTAGGATATTCTATGTTGTTGCTATGTGGTTACCAGGGAGTTCTTGGTAATGCATTTTTAAGGTGTTCTAAATGGATTTTACTATGTTGCTCTTCAAACTGTTGTTCTGCCATAAAAGTAAATGAGCTGAAAGAGAAAACTGGCATTCAACCGTTTAAGCTAATGACCGCAGTCAGACATTTCGTAACACAACAACACATAAAATCAATATGTAGCTAAAAGAGTCTGCATACACATGCTTACATAGACTATAGATTGTGTTTCGATTGTCAATGACACATGAAATGAAGCTTGCTAAGCTAGAAGCGCCTGCGTTAGGATACATAATAACAAAGAAAACCGTAGCATAGAGCGTCTGGTATAACATGCATGTATAGTAGTACATAATTTCTGAGAGCTGCAGATGTGAGACCCTCAGAGGGACAGACAGAACTGAAATAGACAGAGAGAGACGGGAAGGAAGCTGACAAAATATGATGAATGGACACATCTGCTGATGGAGGTGTAGGGAGGAGATGGAGGGATGGATGGATGGTTGAGGGGAGGGAGGGACGGGAGTAAAGAGTGATAAACGTTTAAGATTGATCTCTCCTGTGAACTGAAGGGACAAAGCGTGATGCACTCATGCAGTCAGTCTGTGTGTGTGTGTGTGTGTGTGTGTCTGTATAACACACAGGCTCTTTCATCTACTGTTCCAGCACAACCTTGTGAAATGAAAGCAGACGCAAACCTTCAGAAAAAGCTTCTGTTCCACATCTAAAATGTTTTTTTACTGCCATAAATGTTCTTTAGAATACAAAAGACTGTGATAAATAAATAAAATAATGAATAAAATAATAAAAATACATATATGTATTATTATTATTAAATATTTTATATTTAATAATAAAATTTAATATTTTATTTTATCTTGCATATATATATTCTTCTTATCAAAGGTTTTGCTTAAGCTGTATTTCTTCAGAATAAATGTCACCAGCTTTTATATTTTGTTGTTATCTACATTCAGACATTTTGAGGTGTCCACATTCTTTTGTAAGTCGCTTTATCTCTTGCTCTCGTTGTTTCCCTCAGCGCCATTGTAATCAGACATTGAAGAAGTCGTTCTGGGGAAAGGATTGTGTTTTCTCTATCTCTTTCTTACAGACACACTCTCACCCATACAAACAGTGCAAAACACTGTTCACCTGTTATGAAACACCAGTTGCATTTCTCTACAAACATGAACTAAGGTGAAATTGGTTTCTGAAAAAGATCAACACTGACTTAATGCTGGAAACTCATCCAGATATCAGAGTTGCTCCAGTAAAACAGAGCGTTTGCTATGGCATACTACTTTTTAGAGTAAGCAGTATGTATACAGTACACAGTATGCGAATTTTCTGCATGCATGGAATATGGTTGAGCTACAACCTTTGTCAAAAAAAATGTGTCCAACAATGCAATAAACTCGTTGCAGTTCTGGTGTGGCAAATGAATCTACGATTTATATATATATATATTTCCTAGCATATCCTTGAGACCTAGAACATCATCATCATTATTATTATTATTATTATTATTATTATTATTATTATTGTTAATGTTATTATTCTTAATATATTTATTATTATTAATATTATATTATATTACTATTATAAAATAATGTTGAATACTATTAATAATAATATGGGTTAAATACACATATATGGTTATTATCATAAACTAAAACTGTGAAAAATAAAATATATTACTTGAAATAAAAAAGGAATTAACTGAAACAAAATTAAATAGTTCACAAAATTATTTTATTCCAGCTAATTGCCAAGGTAACATTTATTATTTTCATTTAGTTTAAACTGAAGCATTAAAAAGAATAAATAAAATATTTTTAAAGATAAAAAATATATATATTTTATTTCCGTTTAGTTTAGTTTAAGTTAAAATATTAAAATGACTAAAATGAAATAAATGAAAAATAATAAATGAAAACTAAAAACAGACATATTTTCTTAAAAAAAAAAAAAAAAAAAAGACAAACGCACAATACAAAAAAACTTATTGTCTACTTCAACTAAACTAAATAAAATAAAATATTAAAAAAAAAGTTATATATAACTTATATATATATATATAAAAGTATATATATATATATATATATATATATATATATATATATATATATATATATATATATATTTTTTTTTTTTTTTTTTTTTTTTTTTTTTTTTTCAGCAATTTTTTTCAGCAAGGCAACATTTATTACTTTTTGTTGAAGTATTAAAATTATTAAAATTAAATACATTAAAAACAATAAATAAAAATTAATAACATACACATTTTAAACAAATATATTATTTATTGAAATAAAATAAATTCAATATTTAAAAATAAGAAAATAACTTATTTCTGGCAACATTTATTATTTTTGTTTAGTTTAAGTACTAAAGTACTAAAAGTACATATACTTAAATTAATAACAAAATAATACATTATTATTATATATTTAAATTATATTATATATTATTATTATTATTAGTTTTAATAATAATAATATATAATAATATAATTTTTATTTTTTTTAAAAAAAAGCAAAAATTACATGACAAAACAAAATTACACACACACACACACACATATATATATATATTTAAAAATATATATATTAGTGCCGTCAAACGATTAAATCGCAATTAATCGCATCCAAAATTAAAAGTTTTTGTTTACTCTGTATATTTATTATGTATATATAAATACACACGTACAGTATATATTTTGAAATTTTTTACACATAAAACATGAACCTGTTATTTTGGAGGCGATTAATCACGACTAATCATTTAACGTTTAAAACTGCATACTGCGTACTTTTCATATACTAATTTTTTTTTTTTTTATTATTATGTTCCATATACTACTTTTTTGTATTATTTTATACATTTTTTACTACAATTCATATTACCAAAGTATTTATTATGTAATGTGTAGCTTAAGCTTTTAGGGCAGCTCAAACCAAGCGGTCAAGGTTTGGCTAGTTTGCATGACACTGTTAGTCTTTGCTGGTAGATGGTGTAAATGTACACACAAAGCATTGTTCTCCACTGACAGCTGTTCAAAACTAGCCATGTATCCCAACAAACCACCTGCAGGTTTCTCAGCGGAGCCTCACACAGACTCTGACAGGAGCGACTGGCTGCTCTCACTGGTTAAATCAACAGACAGACAGACAGAGAGCAGCGCTGGACGCTTCCCTGCTGAAGCAGCTGATCAGGAGCGCATAAACAAACACTCCAGAAAACAGCCTGTATTCACACATCCTCCAGCTTTGAATGAGCTCGTGTTCAACACAAGAGCAGGTCTGAGATCAGAGAACGGCAGACGAGACTCTATAAAGCAGCAGGTAAAAACGCACGTCTCTTGCATGTTAAGATAGTAAGCCACAAAGCAAACAGAAGTCAGTCATTTTCACTGACAGCAGCTGATTTATGGGGTTATGGCTGTAAAATACATAAATACACACACATTGATTTACAAACAGAAAACCGGTCCACAAATAAAATGAGATTTGTGCAAAGCTATTTTAACTATGAAATTAAGAGGTATTTGATGCAAAAATGCATAGTAGAAATTTAAATTAGTAATTTATTTGTCATTTTGTAATTTTGTAAGTTAAGTAATCAATAATAATTAACCAATCAAACATTTATTTTAAGAATTTACTTGACTGAATTTAAAATATTTTACATAATATGTGAGTGTGTTGCCTACAAAGAAACAATTTAAAACTAAACGCAATAAAAAAAAACCTAAATCCAATCATTTTGTTATCAAAAGTAACAAAAGCTAGACTAAACTGAAAATTAATAATTGCTAATTATAACAATATTGCACAATAAACAAATAAAAAAAAAACTATAAAATATCAATAATGCAACAATATTTGTTTACACAAAAACTCATTCTGTTTGTTTCATTAAAATCATTCAATATATTTTATACATATAATAATGTTTTTATATAAAAGTAATTTTTATCTGATTTTTTATTTTTATATTATTTATTTTTGTTTCTTATTATGGAAATATTCAAAACATAGTTTATATATATATATATATATTACATTATTATAAATTATATATATTAGATTATTATATTATTTGATAGAATAAATACATACTAAAGGAAAAATGGAAAAAATCTAAAAAATAAAAGTATTCTATCAAATATTATAACAAAAATAAAAACTATATTTTGAAACTATTTATATAATACAAAATAGTTTATTATATATTTATAAAAATGTTATAAAAATTAAAAAATAATAGTACATAAATATAAATAAACATTACGGTTTAAAATATACAATTTTTAAATAAAAAATAAATATTATTTTGTATAAAATGATTTCTACAATATTTTATAGAAAGTAATATTTATGTACTATTATTTTTATTATTATATATATGATAGAATAAATATATTTTCAAAATTTTCCATATATATATATATTTTATTACAATTAAAAAATGACAGTATTTTACAGTATTTAATTAATATAATAAAAATATTTTTATCATTATTATTTGTTTAATATATATTTATATATTTATTTAACATTAATATTATTAATATTTTTGAGCATTCTACAGAATTTACTTGACTTAATTTAAAATCTTTCACATAAAATATGACTATGTTGTCCTCAAAGTAATCATTTTTTAAATGAAACTAAAATAATAATTTTGATAAAACAAACAAAAAATAAACTAAACCGAAAACATGAAATTATTGATAAATTGAAAATAAAACAGAAATAAAAATCACAAACAGAATTATTAAGTACTGTCTCATGTAATTAAGTGCAATAATATTCTGCAAAATACAAAAATTTATTTTAGTAATTATTTACACAAAAATTCATTCAGCTTGTTTCATTAAAATCAATAAATAAAAATATTTTTTAATTAATTTAGTAAATTATTCAAATTAAATGATTAAATGATTATTATTATTTCGTAAAATACAATCATTTATTTTACAAAAATTACTCAGCTTGTTTAATTAAAACCAATAAATAAAAAATATTGTATTCATATTTTTTCAATTAATTTATTAAATTATTCAAATGTTAAAAAATTAAAATATTAAATTATTATAATCATTGTGTGCCTGGGCATTAAATCTATATCGCAGTCCCACTTGATCTAAAGGAAAACAGGTTTCATGACGAATTCTGCTTAATGCTGGACAGTCTTTTCGTAAGTCTGTGAACCCGTGGCCTTCATCAAAAAAACAACCTTCACCTTTATCTGAGAAAGACACAGAGCAGTAGATTATGTTTGTGTCTCTCTCACACACCCGTATATATCTGGGTGTTTTATCAGAGTGTGTGTCAGTGTAATCGCTGCTGACCCCAGGGAGCAGAAGAGAGGAACGGGAGGATGAAGGTGCATCTGCGCCTCCGGCCAGAGGAGGAGTACGACTGATGAAATCTAAACGAGAGAAAGCGTCCCCGCTGAAGGACACACACGCACACACACACACACACTACTGGAGCCCCGTATTTGTTCCCCTAAATAGTGTGCAGTTAGCAGAACGAGACAGGCGGAGAGAGATAAGGAGAAGTTTGGTTATTGTTTAGCGTCTGTAGATAACGCTCCTCTCAGACGGCCACCGCGACTCCTTTATGCGATCCTGATCTCTGATATATTAAGTCTGTCTGTAATAATACAGGAACCTCACAGACGGTGAATCTGCACTATTCAAAGACGGACAATATCTCGCTCTCCGCCCTCTAAAGAACAGAAATATCTGAAGGCTCACAGCTCATTCCAAGAAATGCTGAACTTCACGGTGTAACAGGAAAGCCGGCGGGAAATAAACACCTCAAACGAGATCTTTTTAATATCTCAATTGTTTCTTCTAGACAACAACGGGATGGAGCTCACAAACGTGCCAAAGTCATATTACACTTCAAATTCAAAGGAGAGATCATTTATATTTTAGATATTAAAAATATTTTGAATTTTGTGACATTATTTTCAGTACAATTAAAAATCTTTTTTTCTCAAATTTACAATAGTATAATAGCAAATAAATACATTTTAATGCTTTGTATTATTATTAGTATTATTATTAATTATAATAATACTAATAATAACAATAAGTAGTGGTAGTAGTAGTAGTAGCATTGTTACTACAACTAATAATAATATAAAAAATAATATTTATTATAATAATAATTTAGCCAATTCTTTATGTATTTTATATATTTAGATTTTATTTAGATTTATTTATGTATGTATGTATATATTCTTATTTTCACATTACTATACAGCAGATAAACAAAAATAATTATTTTATATTATTATAAATAATAATAATATTTAGTAGTAGTAGTAGTAGTAGTAGCATTATTACTAATAATAATAATATAAAAATAACAGTTATTGGTAGTATAATAATAGCAATAATAATAATACAATTCTAGACAATTTTTTTTTATATATCTGTATTTTATTTAAATAGTATTTTTTGACAATTAAGAATATATTCCTATTTTTTTCATTATTTTACAACAAATAAATAAATATTATTGTTTATATTATGGATAATAATAAGTAGTAGTAGCAGCATTACTAATAATAATATAAAACAAATGATAATATTTATTGGTAGCATAATAATAATAATAATAATAATAATAATAATAATAATAATAATAATAAGTATTATTATTATTATTATTATTATTATTATTATTATTAAATAATAATAATAATTTTAATATATTTAAAACATTTATATTTAATTTATTTGTTGACGATTAAGAATATATAAATAATAATAATAATAATAATAATAATAATAATTTTAATATATTTAAAACATTTATATGTAATTTATTTGTTGACGATTAAGAATATATAAATAATAATAATAATAATAATAATGACAAATAAAAGTAGTAATAGTAGCAGCAGTATTACTAATAATAATATAATATATTATTTATTGATAGTATAACAATTATAATAATAACTATTCTTCTTATTATTATAATAATAATAGTATTATCAATTTTTTTTTTTACAGATTTTATATGCTTATATTTTATTTAGATTTATTTGTTGGCCATCAAGAATATATTCCTATTTTCACATTGCTATACAACAAACAAACAAACAAACAAACAAACAAATAAATAAATAAATAAATATCATTGTTTTATATTATTATGAATAATAATAATGTGATGATTTCTAAGTAAATTATTATATTATATAATAGTATTCAGGTAATATTTGTTGAACAGTCTTTGAAGGTGAATAAGTAATACAAAAAAACACTCAAAAATGAATCAGTGAAAAGAACTAAGGTAAGTGTATGAGAATTTTGGGAGGAAAATTTATTTCATTATCACGAATAATGATAACATTGGCAAAAATATGAATGATCCTAAAATAGGCTTCACGTTCTTCATGCAAGATTTAATTTCTTATCTCATTTCTTTGGACTTTGGATTTTGGCATAAAATGTGGCCTGGACAAGACATAATGAGATTCACCAGTGAAACTGAACAAACGCAGGCTCCCGCTGGCGCTTCTAGTAAGAAAAACGTCCCAGTAATCGCTCATGTGTCTCAAGATCAAAAGTCAGAAATCTCAACACGAACTCAAACATTTCTCATCAAAATCTCCCAAGACCCAATGATCTAAACTGCTACCTACATTCATTTTACAGCACACTGTGTCTATTTCCATGCCTCCCAAAAAAATTTCAGAGAAATACAATACATGAGATTTACACTGAATGTGAGAGCGCCATTAAATCTCCTACGAGCTGTGGAGAAACATCAACCTCTGAGCAGCACTAAGCTCTCATGTGTGTGTGTTTGGTCTCTGCGTGAGATCCTGAGAGTATTAGTCTTATCAGAGGTACGAGAAGATGATTACAGCTCAAGTGCATTAGACACACACACACACAAACATCTATTAGTTCCCCTGATTGACTCTTAATGATTTACTGGCAGTAGAGTTTGAGCTCACATCACTGCATTAAAGCTGCTGATAACAACTTCATACTGCTTTTATGCTCTTCAGGAATAATATTATCTCTTCTGCTTCCTTCTTATTACCTCACCATGACCGGACACGGCAAAAATAGCCATTGCTGATGTGTAAATCGGTTGACGTCGCAGTTTAGTTATTAACGGACTAGTTTTCGCTTCTTTTAGCATATTAGAATGATTTCTGAAGGATCATGTGACTGGAGTAATGATTCTGAAAATTCAGCTTTTGATCAAAGAAATAAATGACATTTTACAATATATCCACATAGCAAACAGTTACTTTAAATTGTAATAATATTTCACTATTTTACTGTATTTTTAATCATATAAATGCAGCCTTGGTGAGCAGAAGCAAAATATGATTCATTAATATTAATTGTGCATCTTGATCAATGTGGATGCTGCTGTCCTAAAGATCAGTGTGAGTACGTCAGCATTGTGGCCGCTGGGGATTGTGGGTAGGCAGTGAACTGGCGACAGTAAACCGTGCTGACACGTTCCAGCTTCATGAAGGCGGTTTGTGGCTGGACTCTGACCCGCCGCACTCCTGCGTGAGAGCTGAGCGGATCTGATGTGAGCGCAGATGTGATCGTGAGGAATCCTGACAGCCGTCCGGGACGGTTTTAACTCTCACACGACGGTCATGTGTGCGTTTCATGTCATGGAAGTGAATTAGAGTCTCTGGAATAAGAGGGTCAGCAGGTGTCGCATGTGGTCGTACGTCGACGTTACAGACTCTCATCATTCTATCATCATCATCATCCTCGCTCAGTGTACATTAATTATAATGCATACTGTGTTACTCTACTCTTACAATAGTCAAAAGAATAAAAATGATACATATATATATAAAATTTCAAATTAGGCATAAGATGGAAATCCCACAAAATATTTATAGAATATTTTATCTTCTGTAAAAATATTATCTAAATATATTTACATTGTCCAAAATATATTTGAAAAAAAAAAATATTGGCATTTCATTAAACGTATTACTATACTATATATATATATATATAATTTTTTTTTTATTGCATTTGATCAAAATATATTTTAAGATTGGACATAAAAACATATATATTTTTCCAAAATATATTGAAAAACATGATTTTCTCAAAATGTGTTTGAAATACTGTATGGCCTGTATGGCAAATTATTTAATATATTTATAAATATATTATCTAAATATATTTATATTGTCCAAAATATATATTTTTGACCCTTTATATATATATATATATATATATATATATATATATATATATAATATAATATATTTTTATCTTAATATATTTTAGATTTTTACGTCATATAAATATATTATCTAAATATATTTACATTGTTCAAAAATATATATATATATAAAAAAATGGTATTTCAGCAAAAATGTCATATTTTTGCCATTTTTATATACGGTAAATATAGATAATATACTTATAAATATATTAAATAATTTGCCATACAGTATTTAAAACACATTTTGAGAAAATCATTTTTTTCAATATATTTTGGAAAAATATAAATGTATCTATGTTCAATCTTAAAATACATTTTGATCAAATGCAATTGAAAAAAAAAATTAATTATATATATATATTAATATCTTAATATATTTTATATTTTTATCTTCTGCAAAGTATCTAATCATATTTAGATATTATATAGATCTATATATATATATATATATATTTTTTTTTTTTTTTTTTTTTCGTGATTTTTTTTTTTTTGGTACCATATTTTGGCAAAATAAAACAAAATATATTTTCAGTGTGCTAAATATATTTCCTTGAGCAAATACATTTTGGACGGAAAATCTTTTTGCCATATGGGCTATACGTGTTCATCAGTTATTAACCTTACTTATGTAAAGTTACGTCCAAGTTATGTTGGCCACGGCAACGTAACACCATAAACCCTAAAACGACTTTAAAAAATAATCATCTAAACAGCTTTACAGCTCAAATAATTTACATTTCTGTTTTTAAATCCTGTAAAAATTTGATTATGGGTTCAATATATTCACTTGTACTGAACCCATAATAATCAGCAAAGTACAGAAGCTAAAAACGGTCTATTTTATAAATGCAAATTTGCTTGCGCAAAAAAATGGTTATGATAAACAGTAATGTTTTCGCCAAATAAAAAATATATATATTTAAATTATACGTGAACCTCAGCAGTTAAAATGCTAAATAAATGTGATATAAGCACTTAAAATGTTTCTGTCAGAGTTTAAGCTCCGTTGCTCTCTCGCTCTCTTTCTCTGTCATCTGCGGGTCATATGATATTTCGATTTGCTGTGCTAATTTACTTTATCTGACTAAAGGATTTGATAATGGAGCAAACGACACTTACAGAGAGCAAAAGAAAGCGAGAGACGGAGAGAGACGTGTGTGTAAGAAGGTGAAAGCGCCCATCTGTAGTCTGGAGCTAAAAACATCCTGCTGCTAGTAGATGTTAGCCACCGCGCTAAGTATCCAGAGCACTTAGCAGTGGCGCTCTTATGTAATCTGCTTGTTCCTCTTAAATATTCAAAGCGGTTAGTGCACAGGCTTCAACGCACTGAGCCGCGCCACTTGTAGCACTTAAACATAAGAAGGGCAAAAATAAAACAATAATAAACCAGATTTTAGAATTTTGCTCAAAATTTGAGTGCCTGTTAACATATCCTAGGTTTCAAGGCGAGTGTTTATGACAAGGGTAAGTACGATTTTTTTGTTCTTTCGAAAGGAATTAATACTTTTATTTAGCAAGGATGCAGTAAATTGATCAAAAGTGACAGTTCAGACATTTATAATATCTATAATATTATGTCCGTAGCACTAGGGATGTACAGTACAGTATGATACAACGGCAGCGTATCAGTCCTATTGTTATTTTACCAAATAAAAGCTAATTTTTTAATTAACTTTTTTTTAAGCACAATTGTTACATTTTGCAATAAAATATACAAAAATGTATGTTTATATTAATTGCAGCATTTTACTCTGTTTTAATAAAGAAAAAATCTATGACTGATAAATCTACCTTTTTATAAAAATTCTAGCCTATTCAATTTCATTATATTAATATATATTATTACACTAAAAGTGACAGTGAATATTTATACTGTTACAAATTTAAAACATTTATTTTGTAATAAATAAAATATAAAAAAGTTTATATTTTATTTAATTTTACTTAGTTTTAATAATCAAATAATAATAAAATAATTTATATATGATTTATCTGATATATTTTAAACTTTTTATAACTGTATTCATATCCTGTATTTACCAGTATTTTGTTTATTTGTATTTAAGCCTATTATTATTACATTAAGTGACAGTAAATACATTTATATTGTTACAATATTACAATATTTCTCAAAAAATATTCAATTATATATATATATAGAGAGAGAGAGAGAGAGAGAGAGAGAGAGAGAGATTAATTTTATAATAAGTAAAATATACAAAAATAAATTTTTATATTAATTGCATAATTTTACTTTGTTTTTAATTTAAAAAAATAAATAAATTAATCTATATATGATTTTTATATATATTTAAATTTTGTGTTATAAAAATCTTGTATTCACCAAGCCTGTTCAATTTTATAATATTGGCCAACAAATTGGGCAATATAAACATTTTTAGGTAATATATTTGCAATAAAAAAATGGACAAATATATATCATATATTTGCCCTCATATATCATATATATAACCAAAAAAATATAAAAATACATTATATATTAATTGCAACATTTTACTTCATTTTAATCATAAAAAAAATCTTGTATTTACCAGTTTTATAATATATATGTTTGGGTATCGTTAGAATTTTATCAAATACGATTCTCGATTCCCAGTTTCGATTCCAATGTGAACAAAAGATGATATCAAGCATATTTATTCTGTTTCTTTTTTGCTAAACATTTAGTTGCAGCTGAATACCATGAACAAAAATCAACAGGCTACATAAAAACAAGATTCACTTAAGAGCTGTTTGCAAAATAGAGCTGCGTGATTCTGGATAAATTGGGTTGTTGTTGTTTTTTAAAATGGAAGTTGTGGTTCTCTTACAATTCTGAAGAAAAAAAAAACATTAGACAGCTTAACAAAATCTCATGTAGGCCTAGTTTAAAGGTGAATGATTCAGGGATTCACTCAAGATTCCTGAATCATTCACCTTTGAAGAAACAGAACAAACTGAGACTAAATCCAGAAACCGTGACAACGTCTCCAAGATGCTTCAAGAAACCTACCTGCAAAGTACTGTTAAAAGTTTTAGGCACTTGTGTAAAAATGCTGTAAAATGAGGATGCTGTCAAAAATAATGTCTAAAATAGATTTTATTTATCAATTAACTTCTATTAACTAAATTAAATCAACATTTGCGTTTAAAACTGCTTTTGCCCTAGGTACATTTGCGCATTAGTTTTCAGGTAGCTTTGCATGTAGGTTTCCTGAAGCATCTTGGAGATGTTGCCACAGTTCTTCTGGATTTAGTCTGTCTCAGTTTGTTCTGTTTCTTCATGTCATTCCAGACAGACTGGATGATGGTGAGATCAGATCTCTGTGTGGAGCACTGGCTGTTGTCAGACTCCTTGTGCAAAAATCTCACTAGATTATTACAATTAATGGCAAAATGAATGTTTGGAAATGTAAACTGATATTTCCTACTGACACACTACAGCAAAAGATAGAAATAACTGACTTAAAACCATTTTTGTTGGTGAAAATATTAGTGGCCTAAGACTTTTGCACAGTACTGTATATAAAAGGCCAACTGTTTTTAACACTGACAATAAAAAAAATAAAAAAAATGCTGAATATGCTGAAAAAACTGCCAAAAACAACAAAAAAAACAGCTTTCCCATCAAAGGAAAAAAAAATTTAAATAATTATTTTACATTGTAATAATATTTCACAATATTACTGTTTTACTGTATTTTTGATCAGATAAAAGAGCATTCAAAAACATTAACCCAAAAGCCCCAAATTTTGAACAGTTTTACAGGTTTGTGGAAATCCCTCACACTAAGCATGAGTTAATCATTCTCCATTCAGAGTAGGGGTGTGCGATATGAAGATTTTTGATCGTGGACAATATAAATGTCTCCACGATCTGCTTTTTGAGAAATATTGTAGTATCGTGCTATTCTCTCAGCCGGAGTTCTGGCGCCTCTGTCTCAATATACTGTACAACGCGACATACGCTACCGTTCAAAAGTTTGGGGTCAGTACATTTTTATTGTTTCTTTTTTTTTTTTTTTTTAAGAAATTAATACTTTTATTCACCAAGGATGTATTAAGTTAATAATTAAAAGTTTATTAAAAGTTAATAATAAATAATTTACATTGTTATAAAATATTTATATTTTGAATAAACACTGTACTTTTTAAACTTGTTATTCATGAAAGAATCCTGAAAAAAAAAAAATGACAGGTTCCAAAAAATATTTGGCAGCACAACTGTTGATATTATCCCACATTGATCATTCTAATAATAAATCCGCATATTAGAATGATTTCTGAAGGATCATGTGACACTTAAGACTGGAGTAACAGCTGATAAAAATTCAGCTTTTCATCACAGGAATAAATTCTATTTTAAAGTATGTTAAAATAAAAAACATTATTTTATATTGTAAAAACATTTTGCAACATTACTGTTTTTCTATATTTTTAATCAAATAAATGCAGCCTTGATGAGCATAAGAGACTACTTTAAAGACTATTACAAGTCTTACTGACCCCAAACTTTTGAACGGTAGTGTACATTCACTTCAGTGTTAACTCAGCGGTAGTTACACTCACGGGACACTGCACTTATTCACAATCACAAAAGTACATTTGCTTTAAAGTCTTGCCGGTTAAACTTTTCATTCGCGTGCTGTTCCGACATGCGCTTTTCCACTGCGCGCACACCTGAAACGCGCGCACATTAAAATACTGTTAAATAGCGCCTAATTACTAAACTAAGATATGCTTCACGTCTGATTACACTAATATTGTCAAAACACACAAGGTTTACATATAAAAAGTTTATAGAAGCTTATGTCTAAAGTGAAAGTAAACAATTGAAAGAAAAAACAGATGCCTGCCTGTATAATAGATGTGCAGCTCTTAAAGGGGCAGTACTAAAATTATAATTTTGTCATTATTTACTCACTAACATGTTGCCCCAAACCTGTATTACTTTCTTTCTTGTGCTAAACACAAAATAAGCTATTTTGAAGAACGTGGGTAACCAAACCCACTGAAAGAAACTCATTCAGGTTTAAAACAACCTGAGAGTGAGTAAATGATGGTATTAAAATAAAACACTATGACAGAATGGACAGACAGATGACAGAATTCTTATTTTTGGCTGAACTATTCTTTTAATTGTTATTAAAACAAAACACAAAGAGAAAAATCACTCACTGCTCTTGACTGAAGAACTTTGATTCTTATTAAAGCAACTGTATTAATGTACAATTGATGTATATAGTGTATAAGTATATAGTGTTTCACTATTTATATTTGTTAGTTCAATTTCTTGAATGCTACTGCTAAACACACCTACTGTACCTGAAAAATAAAGCAGTGTTTGTATTATTTGTTTTTATTTTTTTTAATGGAAAAATAAAGATTTGGCCTAAATATCTTCAATTCTTTTTTATTTTATACTTTGTTACCTTGAAATTCTTTGTTTTTAAAATAGGGAAATTAGTTTGGCTGTACTGCTCAGACAATTTGCAAAATTGTAAAACCGACATGACAAAGAATCGTGATAAAATCATGAAATTTCTGAAAAAAAATATATATATCGCGATATGATATTTTTGCCATATCGCCCACCACTAATTCAGAGCAGTTATTATATAGACTTGATCTGAAATCCTTACCAAACATGAAACTACTGTCATGTTATTTCCATCACCCATAATGCATTTCAGCACATTTGTACACATCAAGAACAGAAAGGGCCCAACAGGCCATTGCCTTGACCTGTCCAACAATAAGACGACACAATAGCGTAGGTTTGCCCATTGTCCTCTTTTAACAAGTTTAACAGCACCATCTGATGTACAAATCACCAAGGCGACCCGCTGAACCGTAACGCTGGACTTGCGCTCCGGGTCCGTGAGCCGCCACAGGACAAAAACAAACGCAATTCATGTGACAAAACGGCACATCCACAGACTTACGTAACTGGATCTGACCACTGTACTGGTTATTAAACGAGTATAATCTTAAATTAAAATGCCTAAATGAAATAATTAGACGTGTGCTGTGGGCTCACAGGGATATTAATTAATCTGCTTCAACAGGCGGGGTCCGAATACCTCGTTTTTTAATTTGGCCTTTGAAAACTTGTTTCCTCTTGTGGCCGTTCTGGACCGTGATGCGCCTGCTTGGTTTCATTGGCTGGTTGTCATGGATACGGTAATTTAATCTGTTCCCCGGCTAGTCATGTGACCCTGGCATCCCATGTGTGATGGTAGCAGCGCTTGACGGACAGCTTTAATGCTGGGTGTGTGTGTGTAGCACATGGAATTAGGGAACGACAGCGGCATTGGGTGGCGGTGAATGAAACGGCTGATGTACTATAACAACAACACACCAACCCATCCGGCACTTCCTGCTAAACATCCTCCATTCAGAGCAGACTTGATCTGAAAGCCACTTCTGTGCAAATGTTCAAATGTTTTCTTGATTAACATTGTGTGAAAACACACTTTTATTTAGTTGGCTTGAGAAAGCCAACGTACTGATCTACGATTTAAGATTATTATTATTATTATTATTATTATTATTATTATTCTGAGCCAAATTTCAGTATCTATCTCCTCCTAGAGCTTTCAAACTAGAATCACCAAACTCGGCCCAGACCCAGACTGGTCTGACTCGGTGTGCTATACCTTTTCTAACTGATCCGGCTTACAGTTTTTGTAAACCAGACTATCAAAACCACCAAAAATCCCATAGAATTACATTGATGGAATGTTCAAATGAGCAACACTCTTCAACACTTCCCAGAATCCCTTGAGGCTCAAGCAAGCTTCCCTTCTATGTACTATTTCTAATCCATTTAGACTCATTTAAGCTTCCACTCTAATATTTCTAATATTTCCAATCTATGCTAGTAACATGCTAATCATGCTAACAACATGCTAGTAACTTGCTAGTAACTGGCAAAATTGAAAAAAAGGCTGACATGTCACTAAATATAAATTTGAAGTCGTAGATGAAAATTAGAAGTGTTCCCTTGGCAACTAACTGTAATAAAATAAATTAAAGATAAAGTACTAAAATTACTAATGCTGAAATAAATATTTAGAAATTATATATATAATTTTTAATAATTATAATTTATAAAATTTGATAATAAATTTATATATATATATATATATATATAGCAAATTTAATGTAATAAATACATTTATTTATTTTAAATCTAATAAAAATGGCAAAGTACATAACAACAAAGTTAAATTAAAAACAGATAAAAAAAATATAAGTCAAAATATTAATGCTGCTCTAATAGTATATGAATAATACTATAAATAGTAAATAATACTAGTTCAGCCTATGGAATAACTTTTTCTATAACTTAAGCTAACTTAACTTAAGTTATAACTTATGTAACTTGTGTAAGTCAAAATTGATGCTGATCTGAATGAATTAATTTTCCAATCCTAGAAACAATTTTACATTTTATTTTATTTTTCCTGATATCCAAAAAAAAAAAAAAAAAAACTTTCAGCTAATTTCAGCCAATAATGAAAATAAGATAAACCTAAACTAAACTACAAAAAAAAAAAAAAATATCACAAATTACAAAAAATTGCCAAATAAGATTGTATTAAACATGAAATTTTAAAGATGAAAGACTGAAATAGTATTTTAGTATGTAAAAAATACCAGTATGTAAAGTAACCGTATGCAAAACGTACTTTCATTGTATTCACAAAAAAATTATTGCTACAGTTTGGCAATTGGGTTTAGTTTTACAGTATGTGAATTAACTAGCAACTGGATGTAAACGTGATTCTCACCCTTATGTAAATGAGATTTCATGATGATAACATTTATAATAATTCTTAAAGGGATAAGTTCACCCAAAAATGAAAATTCTGTCATTAATTACTCACCCTCATGTCATTTCTAAACCCGTAAGACCTTCATTCGATCTTCAGAACACAAACTAAGATATTAAATATATTTTTGATGAAATCCAAGAGCTTTCTGACCCTGCAACTGAAACATTTTATGTTGTTATTTTTCTTTTTTTTTTTTTTGCAAACAAAAAGTTATTGTAGCTTAATTAAATTGCTGTTAAACCACTGATGTCAGTCCTTCATACCTTTCTGGGCCTTCAACATTGTAGCTGCGTTGCTGTCTCTGCAGGGTCAGAAAGCTCTCGGATTTTATCAAAAATATCTTAATTTGTGTTTTGAAGATGAACAGAAGTCTTATGGGTTTGGAATGACATTAGGATGAGTAACTAATGACAGAATTTTCATTTTTGGGTGAACTATATCTTTAATAACTCACTCATGATAACTATTATACAATTTCTGGGTTTTGTCAAAGAAAAAACTGAATGATGTAACTGAAAAAATACTTTTATTATTAGTATAAAGCTGCTGCTGTGCAGTAGAAATGGTGTTTTATGTGAAGCCTTAGTCTGAATAAAAGCTCTTCCTGGACTCGGAAGAAAGTTTTTCAAGTTCTTTAAGTTACAGTATGTTCTCAAAAGATCAAGGAAAATTTAATTCCTTATGAAACTCGCCCTTTAACCGGTCCTGAAAGATCTCGGTGTCTCTCTACACATTTCCTCCATCGGTCGGCGGTATACGGGCCACATGTGGGTGTGGGTCAGCGGCACCCATTTTTCCTTCTGCCGTTTTCCTCATCCAGTAATATGGGATCAAATGTCCAGTAGCAGGCAAACAGAGCGGACGGCTTCACACGTACACACAGTGTGCTTTAGTGTAGATAAAAAGCTTTAGCCTCGGCCTAAAGAGAGATTTATATTGCATGACCTGAGAAACTGAAAACCTCAGTCTCTCTCTCTCCCTCTCTTCTTCCCAGACGACTCACTGAAAATGTCAACTGAGGCTTAAAACTCATTCGTGAGATGATCAGACTATTAAACGGAAACAATCGCACCCGTCATCGCATACAAAAGGCGCTAACTCTCTGTGTCATATCTTCTCCATTATGTCACGCTTATGAAAAGCTTTCATTATGTGCTTTTGTGCTTCTGCTGATCAGTGTTGGGGAAGCTACTCGTCACGCCACAAGCTACTCGTAATTTAAAGTGCTTCAACTACAGTCAAACTACAGTCACGCTTTTCATAGGAGATAGCAATACCCAAATCGAAAACATGCTGTATGTAACTAAATATAACAACATCAAAGAAAGACGTTCAATACCGTGCAGACTATCATGAACACTACCGAGTGACAACTCAGTTTGAACAAACTGAAACAAGCTGTATGCATGTAATATATGAATGATATACAACAGAGCACACTGGGTGTAATACTGTCTCCCACAATGCATTGCATTTGACCTGACCTCCTTTTTACCATGAGACGAATGAACTGACAATCAAATCAACTGCCAACACACAGACAGACAGATAGATAGATAAAGAGAGATATAGATAGATAGATAGATAGACAGATAGATAGATAGATAGATAGATAGATAGATAGATAGACCCACAGACACAAAATAGAAGGACGGACAGATGGATAGACAGAAAACAGAAAACAGACAGACAGATGGATAGAAAGACAGACAGAGAGAGAACAGATGGATAGACAAAGGACAGACAGAAAGACAGATGGAAAGACAGATAGAAAATAGATGGATAGACAGAGATAGACAGAAGACGGATAGAAAATGGCCAGAGAGAGAAAATAGATGGATAGACAGATAGAAAGACAGACAGATAACAGAAAATAGATGGATAGAGACAGATGGATAGAAAGACAGACAGAGAGAGAACAGATGGATAGACAAAGAGTAGACAGAAAAACAGATGGAAAGACAGACAGAAAATAGATGGATAGAGACAGACAGATGGAGAGAGACAGACGGATAGATAGACAGAAAATGGACAGACAGACAGACAGAAAATGGATAGACAGAGAGACAGACAGATGGACGAATAAATAGACAGACAGAGATGCAGACAGAAAATAGATGGATAGACAGAGAGACAGACAGACGGATAGATAGACAGACAGAGATACAGACAAAACAGATGGATAGACAGAAAGATAGAGAATATATGGACACACAGACAGATGGATAGATAGAAAATGGACAGACAGACAGACAGACAGAAAATAGATGGATAAAGAGACAGAAAATAGATGAATAGACAGACAGACAGATAGATAGAAAGACAGACAGATAGACAGAGAATAGATGGACAGACAGATAGACATACAGACAGACAGATAGACAGAAAATAGATGGATAGACAGATGATAGAAAGACAGACAGAAAATAGATGGATAGACAGGGATACAGATAGACAGACAGATGGATAGATAGACAGGCAGATAGACAGACAAAGAATAGATGGATAGACAAAGAATAGACAGACAGACGAATGGACCGACAGAAAACAGATGCACAGACAGTGATAGACAGACAGACGGATAGATAGATAGAAAATGGATAGACATAAAAATAGACAGACATACAGAGAGACAGGCAGACAGAAAATAGATAGATAGATAGACATATATAGACAGACAGAGAAAGACAGACAGACTGATAGATAGACAGGCAGACAGACAGAGAGTTGGATAGAACGACAGCCAGATAGACAGACAGAGAATAGATGGATAGACAGATAGATAGAGAGAAGACAGACAGACAACAGATGGATAGACAGAGATAGACAGACAGATAGAAAATAGATAGATAGGCAAAGATAGACAGACAGACGGACATCTCTTAACAATGCGTAACTTTGTCGCCTTGCCTGCGGTCTGTGTCGCTGAAAATCTCAAACTCTCATTGAAAATGAATGAACTGAGATTTTTTCTCTAAATCACTGTGAGTGTGAATGGTCCTTTCGTAATCAGTTTGCCCATTAGCGTTGTGATTAATGAAGGCTTAAAGGTCAGACGGCCTCTCTTCTGTCATATTCATAAACGCTTGGGTTCGTCTCACAGTCGTCCGCTGTAGACTTACTCTCTCAGTCTCAGCGGCTCTCTGTCTTTCATTTCTCCCCTATGTTTGCTCGTTCCCTGTGTCCATCTCTGTATCCGTCCCTTCACTCTTCCTCTCAGCGCAATACTCTATTCATTTAACAATTTGCCATAATCTACTCCTGTAATTTCTCTCTCTATCTCCCACTGTCTCGCTCTGTTGTTCCCTGATAAAGCCATAAAGATGAAGGACAACAGATAAACAACTGCCGGCCTACTCTCCTGCCCTGTGGGGACGAGTGGAACGACGGAGCAGGGGGAGAGAAAAGCGATAGACATGGAAGGAGAGATACGGACGTTCAGCGGAAAGAAGAAGCTGCCGGTAATGCTATTTAGGAATAATCTGTTGAGCAGGCAAACAAAAACAAGTTTATTCAGCTTAAAGGGATACCCAAAATGAAGATTCCGTCATCATTTATTTACTTTCCACTTGCTCCAAACCAATACTTTCATATTATTTTCATTCACACAAAAAATAAAAATATTCTTTATTATTTATGATATTTACCTTGACTTTCTTTTTCTCTACACATCACATCTTCCAATTCCTGGGTAAGCAAACACAACTTTTTTTTTTGGGGGGGGGGGGGGGGGGGGTGTTCTCGCTGTTCTAACCAAGGAAAAAAAAGTCTGAATTGCAAGACGTAAATGTGGAATTCTAAAGGGAAAAAAAAGAGTCAGAATTCCGAGATGTAAACTTGGAATTTTGAGAAAAAAATTTCAGAATTGCGAGATGTAAATGTGGAATTCTGAGAAAAGAAATCAGAATTGTGAGATGTAAACTTGGAATTCTGAGAAAATAAGTCAGAATTGCGAGATGTAAACTTGGAATTCTGAGAAGAAATCAGAATTGCGTTACGTAAACTTCAAATTCTAAGAACAAAACTCAGAATTGCGAGATATAAACTTGGAATTCTAAGGAAAAAAGTCAGAATTGTGAGATGTAAATGTGGAATTCTGAGAAAATAAGTCAGAATTGTGAGGTGTAAACGTGGAATTCTGAGAAAAGAAATCAGAATTGCTTTATGTAAACTTCGAATTCTAAGAAAAAAAAAAACTCAGAATTGCGAGATATAAACTTGGAATTCTAAGGAAAAAAGTCAGAACTGTGAGATGTAAATGTGGAATTCTGAGGAAAAAAGTCAGAATTGCGAGATGTAAACTTGGAATTCTAAGGAAAAAAGTCAGAATTGTGAGATGTAAACTTGGAATTATGGGCAAAAAAAGCCTTGATTTGCAAGATGTGAACTTGGAATTCTGAGGGAAAAGTCTGAACTGTGAGATGTAAACTTGAAACTCCGACACAAATGTCAGAATTGCAAGATGTAAACTTGGAATTCTGAGAAAATAAGTCAGAATTGTGAGATGTAAACTTGAAATTCTGAGAAAAGAAATCAGAATTGCTTTATGTAAACTTCGAATTCTAAGAAAAAAAAACTCAGAATTGCGAGATATAAACTTGGAATTCTGAGGGAAGAAACTAAATTGCAAGATGTAAATTTGCGAGTTTGTATCTCACAATTTAGATTTTTTTTCTCAGATTTGCACGTTTATATCTCAGAATTCTGCACACTAACTTTTGAAAGAAAAATATTTTTGTAATTCTGAGAAAAAAGTAAAAAATGCTAGATAAACTCAGAATTGCAAGAAAGTAAGTTTAATTCTGACTTTGCTTCTCAAAATTGCAAGTTTACATCTCACAATTCCACATTTGTATATCACAATTCTGACTATTTTCGTCAGAACTTCAAAATTCCAAATCGTGAGATCATTATACTAACATCTTTATTTTTATTCTGTGGCAGAAACTGGCTTTCAAAGTTTTGAGTTCTGATATTTTTTTACAATATTCGTAGTATTTTACAATATTTGTAGGGTGAAGCTAAATTCAAAAGTACTTAAAAACCATCAAAAACAAATGAAACCATGCTAAAAAGTTCCAAGACAGTTTTAACATGACTTTCACAAAAAAAAAAAAAAAAAAACTCTGCTAGATTTAATAAAAATCAACCCTAGGTACATAAAAGTGTCCACAGTCTATTGAAGAAACACTCCCAGCAGTAAAATCATACATGCTGGATATCCTACACAACTCGCCCCAAAGGCCTAGATTTGTGAAGACGTTCTAGTTTATGTTTAGACGACTCAACTGGAGAAAAACATTATGTGAAAACACAGAGTGTTCAGTCAAATGACAGGCAGATGCAGTCATCCTTCTCAGAACAGGAAACAGTTGGTCTCTGACATCATTATCTAGGCTGACATCTCAATCACAGCCAGCCCTCTCCATATTGTCCTTATTTTACTAAATAAGACAACAGAATCATGCCAAGTTTAATTAAGAAGTTGAGGTTTCGCCTGAATGTTTAACTGAGGAATGTGAGATTTAATGAAAAGTAGGAAGCTCATTTTGTGCTGGTCAGGTAGATGCACAAATACAGAACTAATTAAACTCATGTCCTAAAGATATTGACACAGCGGTCGCATACACACGGCAAAGAAATTAAATGTAGGAGTGAATCCCTTCAATTAGCAGTTTAAGATGTTCAAATTGATTTCAGAACATGGCAGCAGGTTTAGTGCTGGTTTCTTAAAGGTCTACCAAGGTCTACCTATCCAGCTCTACCAGGTCAAAACCAAATGCAACAACTGGAAATCCTTCTGGAAAAACAAACATGAAGATTGCTTCATTATTTAATCAAGCTCACGCTGCTCTTCTCCATACAATGAAAGCGAATTGTGACTAAAAATAATCATGAAATCGGGATTTAATTTCACGCAAGCTGTCGTAAAACTGCAATATTTAGTGTGATCACATCCAGTGATGGAAATGACTTTAGATAGTTTCAGATTTCAAAAAAATTTTCAAAAAAAATTTTTTAGGTAAAATTGACGGTTGTAGCAAAAATGACACCACAATGATCCTCTAATTTGTGTAAAAATGTAAAAATATATTTTTTAAAAATTATATATATTTTTACTAGGGGTCGACCAATATGTTTTTTTTTAGGGCTGACGCGATACCGATTATTACATATTAAAAAGACCGATAACCAATATTTTGAACCGATGTATATGTCTGGGGCAAAAATTAAAATTAATAGCAAGAGCTCTGACAAAAACTTTCTTTAAACACTTTTAAATTATTTTATCAGCAAATCAGTTTAGAAAATGACCGATACCGATAACCATAAAAACACTTAATATCGGCACCTATAATCGGCCAAGGCGATAATCGGTTGATCCCTAAGTTTTAATTTTTATTCTTTGTTTCATTTTCTCAAAATGTTTTATAATATTTTTTATGATGATTACATAAATAATACTTTATATTTTGCATGCTTTGACAAAATTATAGCTTGTATTGGAAATGACAAATCGAAAAAAAAATATATATATTCTGTAATATTTATATTTAACTTGATTTTTCTTTTCTTCAAGTCTCAACTCACATCAATTCTCATATTTTGTAAACCAACTGCAACAACTGGCAATTCTTCTGGAAAAACAAACAGTTCACCTACAAATGAAGACTGTTTCATTATTTACTCAGTTTTCTGATGTCCACGCTGCTCTTTGGTCAGTGAATGGTAACCAAAATTATCATTAAAGATTTTCCGTGAATAAAGACTAAAATTTCACACAAAGCTGTCATAAGACTTGATGGAAATGACATTAAATAGTTTCAGAATAAAATAGTCACTTGTTGCACTAAAACTAATTTCAAGGCTAGCATTTTATTTATACCAAAAAAAAACAATTCTTTTTACAATTCAAAATTATTTTAACCGATATTTGGAAGCGATAAACAATACATGTCTGGTGCAAAACTGAAAAAAGAAAAAAAAAAAGAAAAAGAAATTTTTTTTAAGAAAAATAACAAGGGCTCTGACAAAAACTCTTTAAATGCTGTTAAATTATTCAAATATTATTTCAAATTAGTTTTGAAAATGACAGATACCGATAACCATAAAAATGCTTAATATCAATGCCGATAATCCGTCAACCCTTAAATTTTACTTTGTTCTAAGTTCTCAAAATATTTTACAGTATTTTAATGATGATTAAATGAATAATACTTTATACATGAATAATACTTTTACATATACATATACATATATATATATATATATATATATATTTTTTTTTTTTTTTTTTTTTTTTTTTTTTTTTTTAACTTAAGGTTTACCGATATGTTTTTTAGGGCCGATGCAGCATTGATTACTACGGATCAAGTAGACCAATAAACCGATATTTTGAACCGATATGTCGATGTAAAAAATTAAAATTAATGTCAAAATTAAAAATAACAAGGGCTCTGACAAAAACTTTTTTAAAATGCTTTTAAATTATTAAAATATTATTTCAAATTAGTTCTGAAAATAACCAATACCGATAACCATAAAAATGCTTAATATCGGTGCCGATAATCGGTCGACCCCTGATTTTTACAGTTTGTTTCAAGTTCTCAAAATATTTTACAATATTTTTATGATGAATAAATAAATAATACTTTTACATTTTTCATGCTTTGACAAAATTACAGCTTATATTGGAAATGACGAACAACGAAATGATGAAAAATTTTTTTTTTTCTTCAAGTCTCAAGTCACATTAAATGTAATATTTCGCAAACAAGCACAATAACTTATAAAATATAGGCCTTTATTTATTTATTCATACAACAGTCTTTTCTGGTCCTTGAATCTGACTGGATGAAAGGAGTGCAATATTCTAGTGATATGGGAAATATAGGAAATATACATAGTCTCAAGTCACATCAAGTGTAATATTTCGCAAACAAGCACAATAACTTAAAATATAGGCCTTTATTTATTTATACATAAATGATTTAAGTGGTTAATAATGTAGGAGAAGGCAGTGGGTGTCTACATTTGAACATAAATTCACTGATAAAAAATATTAACCAAAGATTTCAATTTACATTACAATTCATTAAATGTCTGATATTTTATAATTAATATGATACAACAGAGCCCTGTTTTCCCCAATACATGGCACAATACAATATGAAATTACAATATGAAAATTAAAATTACAATACAAGACATGAGTTCACTGTTCATCACACTGATTTCTTGTCAGATATTGTTTCTTAACTGTAATTACACTATGAGACATGAGTGCACTGTTCATCACTATGATAATTTTGTCAACATAAACACGCAGTGTACATTTTAAAATACCTGATGGATGCTTTTAAAACACTTTTTTAAAAGATTTTTGAATTTCTCATCTTGCCAACCCCTTTTTGTCACTGACCCACATACAACAGTCCTTTCTGGTCCTCGAATCTGATTGGATGAAAGGAGTGCAATATTTTAGTGATATGGGAAATACAGGAAATATATATAGGAAATTGCACCGCAATGATCTTGTAATATGTAAAAAAAAAAATTAATAAATAATAAAAAAAAATACAAAAAACATGGAAAAATAAACAGTTCACCCAAAAATTAAGACTGTTTGACAGTGGTGACTGAAAACAAATGGTGACCAAAACTATCAAGCAAGATTTTCTGTGAATAATGACTTATATTACACACAAAGCTATCATGTGACTTTAGAAAATAGTCTATTAACAAAATGGACAACATTCTATGATGCAATTTTATACTTTTTGGCACTTGACAAACACAGTCCACATCAATTGTCATTAATGAAAAAAAGAAGCTTGGAAATCGGTTGGAGAGAAAAAAGACTCACCAGGTGAGTAAAAGATGACAGAATACTCATTTTTGGTCAAGCTATCCTTTTAACCGCCTAAATTAGCTTAGACCAGCTAATGACCAGCTACAACCCATGTAAAACCACCAACCACCTTGAGCTGGCTTTAGCTGGATTTCCTAGCAGGGAGCACAGCCCATTTGGACTCTGAATCTCATCTGCTCCACAAACGGAGACATTTCCAGGTTCACGTCCTAGATTCCCTCCGCTGCCAGTTACACACACACACACACACACACACACACACACACACACACACACAGAGCGATGTGTTCGCACGGCCCACCCTCAAATCCAGCCAGACTCCACTTGCCATAAACAAATTACTGAAGATAAATGAGCACCTGGTGTCCTCTCTCTCTCTCAGCCCGATCATTGAATTAAAGTGTCCTGTAAAGCATGTTTTATGATAAGTTTGCACGTCGAGCCTGGCGGGCTCCAGAAGGGGGCTGTTATACCTGCTCTTCTGGCCTCGAAGCAAGAGCACAGACTGGGTCAGAGCTGTGGACGGCCTGGGAGTCCATAAAACACCTCGTAAAGTTCCTGTCTGAGGACACTGCCATCCTCTATCTTGGGTTGTCTGCTCGCCCGCATGTGTGATTTTTTTCTGTTTCGCTTTCTCGTAGATCACCATCGGTGACAGTTCAACACCCCAAAATTAACAACATCTAGTCAATTTATGGGCGTCACCTGTGGTCGACTGTATGCCTCGAGGATTGGCATCTACTCACATCGTAGGATGCACCAACAATTCTGATTAGATATATATACGATCTTTTTATTCAAATTTTAATTTAATTTTAAGTACATTTTTTATGTATTTTTTTGAATATCCTTTCGATGTTGAATATTCTGATGATAATGAAAATATGTATTTTTTATTAACATTTTTATTCAAATTTAAATTTAATTTTTAGTATATTTAATTCTTTAAAAAAAAAAAAATTATATATATATATATATATATATATATATATATATATATATATATATATATATATACATTTTTTATTTAACTTTTAGTAGTTTAATGCACTTTTGTCAGTTACTAGCTTTTTTAAAAAAATATATATTTTCAATGATAGGTTTAATTCTTTTTTATTTTAGTTTCTTTTTATTTATTTACAGTTAGTAATTTTAGTGCATCAACTTATATATAATTATTTTATTTTAATATTTATATTTAATTTAAACTATTTTTATGTTGTAATATTTTTAGTTCCGTCTCAGATTTTATTTACAGTTAATATATATATATATATATATATATATATATATATATATATATATATATATATATATATATATATATATTCTTTTAATAAATCTTTTATTTCAGTCCGTGTTTAGTTTTTTAATTCGAATTTTAATTAATTTTTTGTAGTTTAACGCACTTGTCATTTTTATTAATTTTTTTGAAATCTATATTTTCTATGGTGTTTAATTTTTTTTATAAATTTTTATTTTTTATTTATTTATTTATTACAGTTAGAGTTTAGTGTGTCAACTTATATATAATTATTTTATTGTTTTTATTTCATTTAAACTTTATTTTTATGTTTATTTTAATGTTGTAATATTTTTAGCTCAGTTTCTTACATTTCTAATTTTTGTTTAGTTTACATTTCTTCTAATAATTATATTTTACTTTATACCAAGCCAACCTAAGCTGGCTTCAGAAGACGTTTTTGTTTTCATTTTTTAAATAAAGTGTTTTCATACACTAAAAAACCGACAGAAAATACTATTTCAGTCTTACAACATAAAAATGCAATGTTTAATTAAATGCATTTCTTTGTAATTTTATGCTCAATTTAGAATATGAAAATTGTTTCTACACCATTTTTCTGTGCAAGATTTACAATTCTCACACAGAAAGTAAATTAATTAAACATACATTTTTGAAGTATAAACTATAAATAGAATTTTCTAGTAAAATGTACTTTGAAAAATCATTTTTACAGCATTCATTTTGTTACTTATCATTGCAAAGCCCTTAAAAAATGCTAAGGATTTAGGCTGATACTGTCCCCAAAAAATCTGAATGAGCCCAAGCTATTACGTCACTTCTTCTCGTTCCCTCCTTCCGTGTTTGGAGGGCACGCCTGAGGGCTGGCAGGCGGAGTATGACATTTTCTCCAGAGCAAATGAAGGCTCTTTCTCCAGCGCTTGGGTTTTCTTTAACCCTGACATTTGGCAGTAATTGGTGGACTGTGTGTCTGCGTCCCGTTCTCCATTCTGGGCAGGTCTCACGTCCGGAGATCAGCACACACTCACACGGCTGCACAAACAAGTACGCACTCACAGGCTCTTAGACGTGTTTGTCACAAAAATAAAAAAATTAAAAAAAGAAAGAAACTTTTCTCAAGGCATTTCCACTGCAAAGGGCTCTTTGAGAAACCGCTTCTTAAAATACACCCCGAGTGTCCCAACAGTGTCCTTGAAGAATCGAGTGTTGAAGAGACAGCTGACGCTTTTTAATGTGCTTATTGATCTACAGAACATACTTTTGTTTGTGCCTTCAACAAATAAGATAGGCCATGAACTAAAAATCTTCTGAAATTTCATCCAGAATTGCTTTGTCTCAAAGCCTAGTGAGCAGCCTACCTAGACACACACTGAATTCAGAATCGAATACAAACATACTACACTTACTATGGTACAAATTCAGCAAACCTTCATGGTGGATTCAGTACCCAGGTTATTAGAGTTTACTAGAACCACAAGTAGTAAAAATATGTTTAATTGAAATAATATAAAATTAAATTAAATTAAATAATACATCTAAGCATGTATTGTATTGTTATGCTTATTGTAATACTATGTTGCTATCTTATCAACATGCTAATATCCCGTTAAAACATAAAATAAAATAAATAAAAAGGTGAAAAAAATTAAATTAAATAAATTAAAAAAATTAAGCATGTCATGTATTATGTTTATTGTAGTACCATGTTGTTAATTTAGCAACATGTAAATATCTAATTAAAAATTAAATTAAACTAAATTAAATTAAATTAAAACTAAGCATGTAATGTATTGTTATGCTTATTGGAGTACCATGTTGTTAGCTTATCAACATGATATCCAATAAAAAAAAAAAATTAAATCAAATTAAATTAAATTAAATAATAATAATTTAAAAAAATCTAAACATGTTATGTACTGTTATGCTTATTGAAGTACCATGTTGTTAATATCAAGCTAATATCCAGTTAAAAAATAAATAAAAAAATATAATGCTAATATCCATTAAAAATATAAAATAAAATAAAATAAATAAAATAAAAACATGTAATGTATTGTTATGCTTACTGAAGTACCATGTTGTTAATATCATGCTAATATCCAGTTAAAAAATAAATAAAAAAATAATGCTAATATCCATTAAAAATAATGAAATAAAATAAAATAAAATAAAATAAAACACAATAAAATCATGTAATGTATTGTCGTGCTTATTGGAGTACCATGTTGTTAGTTTATCAATATGCTAATAATTCAAATAAAATACAATAAAATAAAAAATTTAATTAAATAAAAAATATAAGATGAAAAAATTAAACTAAACTAAAATTACATTGACTACTACCTAAACTATTTAACTTGAAGCACTAAGATTACTACCTGCAAATAAAAATTGAAATGAAAATGAATTAAACTTATATATTAAAAAAAATACTGAAAAAACTGACAAAAAAAAAATAGCAAAATTACTAAAATTACACTAAATTTTAAATTAAAACTGAAAATAAAAAAAACTAATAAAAACATATTAATAATAAAATGTTATTTATAATTTATTTTATTTCTTATTTATAATTTATGTATATTTATAAATACATTATATATAAATTAATTATAAATAAAATATATTATATATATATAATTTTATTATTATTTTATATTTTATTTATATACTTTTATAATTTATTTGTATATAATATATTTTACATATTTTTATATATATTATACAAATATATATTTTACAATATATTATACAAGATAAATAATACATAAATTATATTATATATAAATATAAAATAATAAAATCTTAATAAAAACTAACAGCATATTATAAAAATAGCATACTAAAATAGCAATGCTTTGTATGCAAAGGTTATGTTTCATACTCATGTTGCCTTTAAAGACACCTAATTTTGGCCAAATTCACAATCCCAGAATGCACTGCAACAAGCTCTTTAAAAAAAAAAAAAAAAAGACGTAAGACGGTGGACAAGTCAATAAAAATACCTTAACACATACTTTTGCTGCCTTCTTAAATACCTAATTTTGATCAAAACTGCGACCCTTAGTTCAACAAGGCAATCCCAGAATGCACTGCAACAAGCTCAACACAAAGTAGCAACAGCCAAGTGAACAGAAAGATAGTTAAATACGACTAAACATGGCCTATTTTACCCAATATTAGCATGGCATGTGTTGTTATGCTTATTCAAGTATCATGTTGTTAGTTTAGCAACATGCTAATATCCAATTCCATTGGAATCAATCATAAATCAAGCAGCGTATGCGTTTCTATCTACATAAGGTTCCCTCACAGTTCCCTACGAAGGCAGCTGTCTATATAGATAGTAAGACAGCAAGGGAGCTCACTACAGTATGTTTTCAAACAGACGTCTTTATAGCGAGGCATATCTAGATTCATTTCAGCTGACTGCCTAGAGAAAGAAAGAAAAAACCTGGAGTTGTGAAGCTTCAGGTTTATCTGCTGAAAACACACACGCCTGTAGGGAAGAAAAATCACAAATGAGATCTCGATTGTTTCTCCTAGACAGCAATGAGATGAAAAGGAGACTTTAGCTTGAAGAAGATGCGTTTCCCGACACTGTAACACCGCCGCTTTAAAATCATTGGTCCGTTTGAGGAATTCAATATGTCAATTTTGGAGCTCGACCAATGGCGTGAGTTTGGGGGCGGGACTACTGGTTTGCTCAACCAATGGAAGGCCGAAATAGAGACAAATGAGTCTGGAATTCCATCTGATGTCATTAACGGAACCAAAACTGCACATTAGAGTACAAAAGCATTTCAAACTGACTCTATTTACTTCACACACATTTCTGGTCTTAATGTGCACGATTCATGAGCGCGTGTTGTTGTTTTAGATGTCCTCCTCCTGCAATTCTCCCTCAGTAATCTCACGTGTGTCTCCATTAAGTCTCTGAGCAACCCCAGAGCAATAACAACCTCCTCTGGGCGGCTAAATGGCTCGCATCCTGCAAGGTAATAATGGGAAATGTATGAAGACAAACAAAGGTGTTGTGGTTCCAAGGCAGCAAAGACATCATTTTCCCAGGTCTTCGGTGGTACGGAGGAGATTGCGGAGCTTGTAAAATGATTACGGCTCTTGTGCGTCTGACCGGCCGCAAGACAAATTATAATAACACCCTGTGAATATCCAGAGTGCTTATAATGCATTAAGACACTACAAGTGCTCATAAAACGGGAAGATTGTCGATGGTCCTTAAACAGATGAGAGTTAATGACGGGAACATTAAGATAACTCAGTTTCTCGGTGTCTCAGAGACGGTGGAAATAAGGCTGTGAGGGATGGAAGTGCAGTTTGTTCGATGGGTTAAACTGCTGTATGCTTTGGCGATGATGGTTCTACTGAAAAAACACTGAAAATATGTTTGTCGAAAATATTTTATGTGGACAAAAAAAAGTGTTCAGTGTTTCCATGTGTTTAGGTGTCTGAAACTTCATATGCATAACAGATATAACAGATTTTTTTTTTTTGCACTAAATAATCCAAACCAAATAATCATTACAATGAAACTGCAATAATGAAAACATAATATGCTTTATGAATACTTCAATACTAATTATTATCATGTAATATATGTTATTCTACAAAACAATGCATAATAACTAGTTATTTCTAATTAATTATTTAACAATAGTAAAAAAAAAGATACAATTATATATATATATAATTATATATTAATTATTTACATAATTATAAAATAAGAACTGCGATAATATACATATATATAAATATATATATATATATATATAATGAAATATTTACATATTTAAATTAAAAAAGTAATGAAAAACATTCTATGAATATTTCAATAAAAATTATTTACATAATTATAAAATAAGAACTGTGGCAATGAATATAATACAATTATTTATTTGTATACATATAATGGTAGTTTTAAATATATATATATATATATATATATATATATATATATATATATATATATATATATATATGTTATATGTTATATAATTTGAATTGTTTAATTATACTCAATATATTAATATAATTATATATATATATATATATATATATATATATATATATATATATATATATATTTACATATTTAAATAAAAAAACATTCCATATGAATATTTCAGTGATAATTATCATGTAGTATATGACAAATAGGTACGTTATCCTACATATAACAAACAATGCACACTAACAATTTATTTCATTATTTAAAAATAAAAAAGATACAATTATTAAATATATAGTTATTTAAAAATTATTTGCATAATTCTAAAATAAGAACTGTGATAATGAATATAATACAATTATATATATATATATATATAAATATATATATATATGTAATTATTATTTATTATTATTAATATTATTATTATTATTATAGTGAAAAATAATGATTAAATGGTAGTATTATATATATAATCATGTTATATAATTTATATTGTTTAATTATATCAATATACTTAATATAATTATATATATGTTAAAATGTTTTATATTATATACACACATATATATTTAAATAATGAAATATTCACATAATTAAATATAATGTAATGAAAAACATTCTATATATTTCATATTTCATATTATCATGTATATGAAAAATAGGAACATATACATACATACATACATATGTATATACATGTGTATGTGTACATATATATATATATATATATATATATATATATATATATATATATATATATATACACACACACACACATTTTTATATATATATATATATATATATATATATATATACACACAAAACAATGCATACTATTTAATACTACAATTTATTATTATTTTTATTACAATTATTGTTTTTTAACTATATAATTATCATGCATATATGGCAAATAGGTACATATCATATATAAATCCAACTATGCATACTATTTAATACTACAATTTAATTAGTTTATTATTATTATTATTAGTTATTTAACTATATAAAATATATATACATGTAAAAATTTAAATTATATAACAAATATTTATATAATTCTAAAATAGTGAATTATGATAAATTATGATCATTTATATGAATTTTTATAAAATATGTATATATTTAAATACAAAATTTAATAGAAATGCAATAATGCACTTTTTATGTTATGCATCATTTTTATGTTAATGTATTAACTTAATTTATTGTATTTCCTAAAATAGTGATCGTAAACATCAATAAAAACTTTTAATAAACATTGCTCAGTAAAACATGACTATTAATATTTTACCCACTAATATTTTTGTGCAAATCTTAAAAGCGTCCATCTGACATTTTTTTTTTAATGATTTGCGAACATTTTTTTCAAATATTCAATGCACTTTAATGCTCTGCCACAGTAATGTAAAATAAAATATGGCCGCCTCCACATTGACTGAAGTCCATTGATAGATGCTTTTTGTGACTTTTAAAGAATGTAAGGACACGTTTGATTAGAACATCAATATGAAACACGGTCATATGGCTCTCGTTTGCAATTACACCTGGCTGGGGAAAAATGGAGCAGCTTTACAATATGTTCCATTACTGTCAACATTTATGATGATGAATTCACAGGTGAAGGTCGATTATAGGCCAGCGACGGGGTTTCAAAACATTCAAAGGATGTTTGGATGTTGGGTTTGTCAGGGCCTTCAAGCTTAGTAGCTTAAAAACCGGCCTAAAACCCATTTACTTCAGATTATATTTGAAGGCCCGTCGACGGCAAAACAGCTTTACTGTCCACTGTAAAATCCACAGCTTTACAGGAGAATCATTTTTACTGTTCACACATAAAAAATTTATTTTTTTAAGTATTATTTTAAGGTTTCCATTGTGGCCTAACATGCACATGCAATATTCCACTTCAAAGCTGGAGAAATGGAGTTTGTTTGGGCGACAGGGACTTCATTTTAAATGCTAAATCCTTTCCTGTTACTGGACACCTCAAAGCCACAATTTGGACAGCTAATCTGCTTTAATGCCGAAATGTTTTTCCAGGACAAGACACGGACAGAGAGGGTGCCTACGCACTCAAGTTTATGCTACAAATCTACTGACTTCTTAGAGGAAAAAATGCAAGAGACTGCATTATACGACCACATCTTCTAACTTTTGCTTCAACACACTTGCAGATATGCGTTGTAGTGTTTAAACTGGATGTCAAAACAAATGTCAGTAGACCAGGAAGATTTTAAAACAGGGCTGTCACTAATGATTATTTTGGTAATTGAGTAATTGGATAATTAAAATCATTTTTTTGAGGTAATAAAAAAAGCAAACAATAGCCTTTAAAATGACTTAAAATACATATATAATAGCAATGAGGTAATAATAGGTTCAAACAAAGTATCAAAAGCAAGTAATCATATGGTTTTACTGAACAAACTGATAAAATACATAATGTATTATAAACAATAGTACGTTATATCAAATGCCTGCAGATGGCGCCAAAGGCCTGACGATTGTTTTACACTTTACCTCGCGATCTAATCCTTGTTTATTGACTAAACATTTAATTCAAATGGACACTTAATCTTTATAATTGACGATTTCTTTAGACAGAAATGCTACATCCACTGTCATTTCTTGAATATGTGGACATCAAAACATGTAAACACCAATAGTGAGGGTTTGATCTTTCATTTTGAAATCGCGATGAACAGTTAGCATATGTATACAGCTACTAACCTATTCTTCTGTGTTTGCGTAGGTTTATAAATGATTTACCTTGCGAATCTGATAAAATGGCGGATGTTGCGTTCCCAGATGAACGTTATAACAAAGCCAAACTCACAGGAATAAGCAAAGATGGAGTTTGAGACGCTCCACATGTACGTTGTAACTGTTTGTGAATGGAGCTGCTCTGAGATGAACGTAACCTGCAGCACATACATTTATTTAATTAAATCGCAGCCTTTGTGAATTCCCAGTAGCAATATGCGTTATTATGATTTTTAAATGGTTTTAAAGGAAAAAAATTGCATTTTACAATCACAGTTAAGGCTGTCACTAATGATTATTTTGGTAATCAAGTCATCGGTTGATTATTCTGACAATTAATTGAGTACTCTGATTTTTTTTGTTGGTGTGTGGTAATAAAAATAGACCTAAGCAAACAATAGCAGATCACCGGGTCTGGCGGTCGCACTTTTAGCATAGCTTAGCATAAATCATTGAATCCGATAAGACCATTAGCATCTCACTATAAAATGACTAAAGAGTTTTGATATTTTTCCTATTTAAAACGTACCATGGATGCAGCAGCCGCAATGATATTACACAGCCGTCAACTCTGCCAGCTGCAACTCTGCATCTGCACAAACTTAGTGCCGGTCACTTTCAGGCGCTGTGTAATATCATTGCCCCTGCTGCACTCATGGTACAGCAGCAAAATTCCTTGATTATTACGCCAGAATGAGAGTATAGTTCCTAGACATATCGGCCTATGAAATCACAACTTTTCATTTTCCGCCAGTCTTAGTACACGATGCAACTACAGAGGAGTCAAGTTTTAAATAGGAGAAATATCGAAACTCTTTAGTCATTTTATAGTGAGACGCTAATGGTCTAATCGGATTCAATGATTTATGCTAAGCTATGTTAAAAGTGCTACCGCCAGACCCGGCAATCGGCTGAATGGATTTAAAAATGGATTTAAAAAATTTTCATGCATTATCTTAATTATGAACACACTGGTTTGCAGTGCAAACAGTTTTACCGTTTACTGCACGTTGTTATGCTTCTCATTATTTCCCTATAGAGGACAATGAACTGGAAGGCTCACCAGATAGGCTTACTTCTGCATTAAAGAAAACGATGGATATCATCCAGCTGCAAGATGTCAAAATAATTCGGTGTACTTCGAAGCAGTGATGCACTGCCCTAACAACTGTCATGCTAACGGATTGCTCTCTCCAGGTAATACAGACCCTCCTTGGCCCAGACAGAAGAAGAGCGGCAGACTCTGAGAGGCTCTTGTCCTTCGAGCTTACTGGCTTTGCCCTGGTCACAGTGAGACAATGGCTCTAAACGTGAGGCTGAGGATGATTTGTTGGTGACTTGACCTTTCCAGCACTTCAGAGGGGCTCTTTTAGCCACGGAGAGAAAGCGAGGGAGAGAGGGAGAAGGCTATCTGTGCGGCGCGGCAGCTCAGCGGAGAGCTGTTTGGCTGCTATCTGGATCAGATAAGATTCCCCCATATTCAGGGCGGCGCAGCCCGGGGAGAGAGAGAGATGCGGCCGGGGGGCCGAGAGGGTCTGCTGACAGACGAGGAGAGAAATAATGTTATGTGGATGTACATGCGAACAGGGATGTTGTGCTGCATGTATTATGTAGCGACAAATGTAACAAGATCTGTTTGTGCAGGGGAAAAACGAGATGTTGGTTGTATTGATATAATCTATAAAGCATCGATTGTACACAACCTGTTGTTGTTATTTGTCAGGCACACTAAAGAAACCGATAGGGAAATGTTATTGCTCAGATGTTGTTCTTCCATGGCTCAGGAGACTATAAGGAATAGTTCATGAAAAAAATTTTAATAAGTTGCAAATGTACCCACCCTTAGGCCATCCAAGATGTAAATGAGTTTATTTTTTCCATCACAGCAGATTTGGAGAAATTTATTATTATTATTATTATTACATAATCACTCACCAATGGATCCTCTGCAGTGAATGGGTGCCATCAGAATTAAACTCCAAACAGCTGTTAAAATCATCACAATAATCCACAAGTAATCCACACCGCTCCAGTCCGACAGTTAACATCTTGTGAAGCCAAAAGCTGCATGTTTGTAAGAAACAAAGCCATCATCAAGCCATTTTCTGGCTAAAATATGAATCCATAATTCATAATAACGCTTTCTCCAGTGAAAAAGTCTATCATCTGTTGTCGTCTCGCATCAAAATCCATCCATATATTTGTTTTGGCTTGTAAACTGTGTGCATATTTCTCCCCTGATTCAGACGAGATGACTTTTTCACTGAAGAAAGCAGCATTATGAATTAATGACTATCATTTTGGCTAGAAGCGACTGTTTGAAGTTAAAAATGCCTTACTATTAAGGATCTAATAGTATTATTGATATTGTGGTATTAAGATAGCAAAACCATCTCGATATTATCATGGTCACGTTAAATGATAGGTCTTCCGGGAAAGAAGTGTAGTTTTTAAAATATATTAAAACTTCTTTTTCTAACATAAAATGTCTTTACAGTTGTGTTTTGGGCCATTATGTTTTGACACAGTATCTGTCAAATGAACTAAAACCTAAAGCGCAATATGGCTTAATCCTTTCAAGTCTGTTTTCGCTGCGTGTTTCAAAGCAAAGCGCGCACTTTGTTCAGGTGATCAGCTTGTGATCTGGTGTTTTCTGCGATCAGAACGGCTCCATTCACAGTGAATGCAGTGAACTCGAGTTTAGCGCACATTTGGGAATGTAACGGCCACCAATTATACTTTATTTTTGCAGCAGATGATTACAGCATTTCACTAGGATTTGTAGTGAGATGCTTTTTTGTTAGCCTGTTTTCCCTGAAGCTGGAGTTTTCCTTCAAAATAAAAGCTTAAAAGTGCAGTATGAACTGCTCACAGCTCGCCGTTTAAATGGGTAACATTACTGCAGTCCAATTTCAAAATATCTCTTTCAAGTTAGAAATTAGGAAAGAAGTATTGTAATTTCCCTACTGTAGTGTAAAGCAAAAATAATATACCTATTAAATATTCATTTTCATTTTCATTTCAGTGCAATTGTTTTACAAATATATGGCTATTACGGTCATAGGAATAACAATAATATAAAATTATTGTTGTTGTTATTATTATTATTATTATTACTATATTCTATTTTGTTTGGCTTCTTAAAACACCAGTGTGTAATTTAGACTGAGACAGTATATCACAAATAATAAAAAGGCTGAGTCCCCTTTAAAGTCATCAGATGCCCATTTTCCACAAGCTGATATGATTCTTTAGGGTCTTAATGAGAAGTCTATAACATACTTTGGTTAAAATTTCTCAGTGGTAGTGTAAAATCCACCCTTTTTATCTTGTCAAAATCAGCTCTGTTCAGAACGAGCCATTCTACTGCATGTTCCTTTAAATGCTAATGAGCTCTGCTCACCCCACCCCTCTCTTCTGTGGGGTGACGAGCCGCTCTGTTTACTTTAGCCCCATTTAGCCATGAAACTTGCTAACTGGCACATTATTAAGAAAAACGATTTGCAAAGATGCCTAAAAACCCTTATACTCACTTCTGCTGTAGGTGAAGCTGCATCACAAATGATTCGCGCGAACACAGACGCATTTACGTAGATCACCGGGCGCATTTCCTTCTAAAACAAAAGTAACGTTAATCCTCTGCTGATGACGGCTATGATTATTATTACATCCAACAACAGAACACCTCAATCACTCAATCGGAGACATTCTTGTCTTCCCCTGCACCAGAGTAGACACAATGGCGGTCAGAGTTGGACCACCACTGAAATTATAAAGAAATTATACAGTTAAATAAGAAAGTAGCCAAAATAAGAATGGTAAATATTAAACAAACATTTGTTGCATAAATTCGTAACAACCTCGCCCAACCCTTGTCCGACGGCTCATCAAAATTACCGGCCCGAGTCCGTCTGGAGCCCGAGTCTTTTCTCTCTCTTTCCAATTACTCTGTTGCATCCATTAAAATAGCTCAGTTTTGTTTTTAATAGGAACGTAGTTATATTTCTTTTAGTTTCTTTATAAAGTTAATTTAGAAATATGTTTGGAACATTTTTTGTTTGTTAAATTAAGGTTTTTGCTTTTTTAAAGTAACCAAGCGGCCAGAGGCAGGCAGTGAGTTGATCACAGCATATGTTTGATCAATTTTGCCTTCTCAAATCATCACGACTTGACTAAAATAAAATCTTCAAGCATATCACAATGTTATTTTAAACGTTTAACTTAGATAAATGCACGCTATTTTGCACATACAATCATTTTTTGGAGAGTGGAAGCTAAATGCGCTTTGCAGGACATGGAGGCGCCAGCGCAATCACTTGCAAAAAAATTAAAATACGCCATAATCTTTGCTCATAAAGGTAAGCGTAATATATCATCCAAAACTGTAAAGGGTCTAATTTTATTTGCGTGCACTCACGATATCAACAAAATGTTGTGCTTTTGTAAAAATAAAGAAAACAAACAGGATGCGCTTTCTAATGTCTCGGTGTTGAACAGGAGCGCTGCACAAAAATGAAACGAAACTCAGCGAATACTTGCCTTACAGTCAGGATAAATATATCTATAGAAAGCTTTAAATTATTACTTTACTACTTTAAAACTAAAAAATTCAAATCGAAAACAAGAACTCTTTCATTATAAAATCCGTAGAAATGCATTTCTCTCTAAAGGCGCGCCCAATGAGCAGATGGCGAGTCAGGATCGTCATCTTTGCGACACTGGCTCAGAAAACACTAGTTTATTAATAATTCCTTCAAGTATCTCCTTATTGCCCCTCCCCCCGACACATTCATGGTAATTAGTTTTCTCGGAGCTTTGCAAGCTTTAGCCTATTGTGTGTGTTTGAACCCGGATCTCTTCCAGCAGCTGCGAAGGCACTTGCGCTCGCTGCTGCTGCCGGCGGGGACACTAAAAACGGCCACGGCAGAGTAATTGTTGTAGAAACACTGTATTTTATGCTTGTTATAGATTGTGTGACGTCACGTGCAGTACTGCTGGTGGCAACCGACCACCACGTTGGCAATCGACGACCGCGGTGGTGTGGTTGTTATTGCGACCGTCACAGCCCTAGATTTCATACGTGAGTTTTCTTTCCTACAAGGAGTGTTTATTCTAAAATGACTCTGTATGGTTGTCTAATTGTTCAGTCAGGTAATGAGGGTAATTTACATTTGTTTTGAACGACTCTGAAGTGATTTATGAGTGGTAATGAAATAAAGAGCGAGACGATAATGGTGCAGAGAGGAATGTAAAGAGGAAGTGAAGACAAAAGACACTCAATGGAGTGCAGAGAGCGAAAGAGAGAGATGCTTCAAACGGAAAAGGAAACAAAAGAAGAAAGAAATGAGGCTCTTTGACAGCCAGTGGCGTCACAGGTGCAGTGTAAGCAGCGACTATTGGGGAATATTAGTGGATAAAGTGATGCTGCTCACATTATGGGTGATTCTCTCCTTCTTGTGTTAGAGCGGATGACAAGGTCACAGTAGCGGACATGAATAAACCTGGTTCTGCACTACGCTGGGAGTGGAGTTCAGCCCAAGCCAAACAGAGAAAGTGGCTGGCACACAACACGACAATGCAATGCGTTAGTTATGCTTGGTAGCACATGCTGGCTGTTACCAACGCTGGAGAACCGAGGAACAATCCTCACTCAGGGGCACTGAAAAATAATGTAAAATATTTATGAAACACTGGAATTTTGAAAATAACAGCTTATGGACTGAATTAAAGGTAAAAGTGTATTATTCTGCACCATTAGCACAACCAAATCATTTTACAAAACTAATTCTCTTATTAAAATTGCAGTTTCAATGCAGCTTCAAAGGTCTTCACACGATCCCAGTCGATGAATAAGGGTCTTATCTAGTGAAACAATTGGTCATTTTCTGAAAACAATAAAAATGTATATACTTTTTAACCACAAATGCTCATCTTGAACTAGCTCTCCAATGCGCGTCCACGACTTCACGCATTATGCAATCACGCTGGAAAGGTCACATGCAGTTAGCTCTTCATCTGTGTACTTCAGTTCTCATCTCATTTTCTCCTCCAACTTCAATCATCCGACATCGTTTCATCTTTTTTTTTTTTTAAGGGTGTTTGACTTTCTTTGCACATTTGCTTTGTAAACACTGGGTCAGTCACGGTTCTACGCTGGAAAATCATGCACTAAAAATAATAAAATGCTTTAAAAACTTTAAGAGAGACCTCACATGGGTATTTGAACCACCAAATGTTGACATCTGTGCTATCAGTACAGTAAAAACTTTATTTTTTCATGGTAACTTTGACTTTTATATGGAACACTTGTGGAGCAGTCAAAATTTCAGAAGCGCCTTCTAATCAATAATCCAAAAATCTGATCAAAAATTAGCCTTCGTATTACAAGGTGATACTTGACTCCTTAAAGTGACTTACAGGGGAATTTTGTTTTTACCTTTGTAATGGCATTTTTCAAACTTTTATGTCAAATTAAAAAAATATATATATATATTTTATGAGCTTTTTAACATTTTTAACATTCTTTCTAACAACAGAATAAGAACAAGTAGAATGAGAATAAGTTACCAATCAAATGAAATCAGTATTAACAAAATTAATTTGTACTACAGAGGTGGCACTTAAGAACACAAAAGTGGCTTGTAGGTGTATTTTCATGTTTAATGAGGCTCAGAGGTGGCATGAGTGCAATCAAATGTATAAATTCATGTTGAGATTAATGTTTAAAATATACAATTTTGAATACAGAAATATTAAATGATTTAAGTAACTGAAAAGATACTTTAAAAATGAAACTAAAACTGCCAGTGGGTGGCGGCAAGTCACTGATTTAATCACTGAATCATTCATTCATTTGATTCGTTCGAACGACTGATTCATTCAGGAATAAAACAAGTGACTGTCTTTATGAATGGCTAATTGACTGACTAGATTTGTTAAAAAATGTACGTTTATTTATAAATGAAACACCGCTGTGTTTGAATGAGGATGTGAAGCGGCTCAGTTGTGACTTGTTTCAAAGTATTTTTGATGACAAAATAGAGCAAAATCAGGCAATAGTGTTATTGTCAGACAATGTAAGTCACTTAATATTAACTTCTTGGTCATTTAACTATAACTTAAATCAATATCTCATTTACTCCCTTAAAAATCATTAAAAGATGTCAGTCATCTTAGTTCATCGCAATCTCATAAAGTTCCATTATAATCAACAAAGCTCTCTACATTGCACAATCAATCTCTTATTTACACTCTCTACACTTTGTTTATGAAAGGATTCGTGAAGTATGCCTGTGACACATTACTCAACGTTGCAAAAACATGTAGAAACCTTTGAAGTTCCCCTCAGTGCAAACATAAATATGTTGATCGGGTCAGTCTAAAATAATTTTTAGAGGTAAAATTTACAAAATGTATATACATTTTTCTTCTTTTTTTTTTTATATGACCGATTGTTTTGCTAGATAAGACCCTTATTCCTCAGCTGGGATCATGTTGAGCCATTTGAAGCTTCATTTAAACTGCAATTTGGACCTTCTACCCATTGGCCGCTATTGAAGTCCACTATATGGAGAAAAATCCTGGAATGTTTTCCTCAAAAACCTTCATTTCTTTGCAACTGAAGACAGACATGAACATCTTGGATGACATGGGAGTGAGTAAATTATCAGGAATTTTTAACTCTAGAAAGTGAACTAATCCTTTAATGGTTTATGCGTTTTGGTACAAAATCAGTTTCGCCTATGGAGAAAATGAGCTGTTGTAAAGTGGGATTTTCACTTGCACTCTATTGGAGTGTTTATACTCTTGTTAGGAGTCTTGTTAAGTCAACAAACCAGCGGCTTCTTCAAAGTTGTCTCTGCACATTAAGCTTCAATGGAAGAAAACAAGTATTTTAAGTACCAAAAATTACACGCTTTACCTGTAATTGGACATTACAGCAGTAAATTCCATGTATTTCAGACAAGCTAGTCAAAACATTTATAGTTCTGCTCCTCTGTTCCATCTGCCACATTCAGATTTCATACAGTTCATATATTATATCCAAACGCTCTCCCAGTACACCGTGCTTGTGATTGGCTGATTTTAAGGTCAGCTGTGCTCTGATTGGCTGGTTTCACATTAACAGTGATCTGTATGCTAGTTGGATGGATGGCCCACGCTGTCAGACCCCTATTAGACCTCTGTCACTCGCTCTCTCCTGCTCCATCCATCCGTCCGTTCATCCATCTGTTCTCACTATCCACCCACCACTCTTTTTTATTCTGGTATTTTGTCTTGACATGTACTGTAAAATCTTGCTTCAACTACATTTCTACTTTTTCTGAAGAAAATAGAGAGTGCTTGTACCTGCAAATGATGTGACTTTGCAGTTTCTACAATGTACATAGTGATTTTAGCCAATATTTGTATCATCATTACATCAATGATACATTACTTCAGTAAATGACTCAAGAAAGATAAAACATGTGGCATTGATATAAAATTCTATAATAAAATAAAAATGTATGCATTGTAACGTGTGTGTGTGTGTGTATAGCATTTAATGTATTCTTTTATTTATGTCTTCAATGCTACATATATATATATATAACTAATAACACATTAATCAAGTGGAAAAAAACAAAGATAGCAAAATAATAATAAATCCAAAGATATAAATTATATATATATAAATATAAAAGATATAAATTATATATATATAAAAATATTAGTAAATATATATATATATATATATATATATATATATATATATATATATATATATATATATATAGATAGATAGATAGATAGATAGACAGATAGATAGATATAGCATTTAATATATTTTAATATATTTAATATATTTGTCTTTAATATATTTATAAATGCTATATATGATATACAATACTACTTTTTATCAACTAATAACGCATTAATCAAATAAAAAAAATAAAGATTGCAGAAATAATATTAAATCCAAAGATATAAATTGGTATTTATTATATTTTGTGATATACTGTGTGTGTGTGTGTGTGTGTGTATATATATATATATATATATATATATATAAAATGTATCATTTATTATATTTCTATAATATATATATTTGTGTTCAGTGCTATACATAATATAAAATACTATTTTTGTATCAACTAATAACACATTAATCAAGTGAAAAAAATAAAGATTGCAGAAATAATAATAAATTTAAAGATAATTATTCATATTATTATAATTTTTCACATATATACTTCTTTTCCGTAAAGATTAGATTATTTTTGTATTAATGACTCTTTAAAAAAAAAAAAAAGATTGCAGAAATATTAATAAATGCAAAGTTAGAAATAGTTTTTGTTTATTATTTATTTATTATTATTTATTTTATTATTAGCATTTATTATGATTGTAAATGTTATTTTATTTTATTATATAACTGCAGGAATATTTTTTCTGCTCTTGATTATGGCAAACAGTGTCAACAAGTGCATAGTGCTTGCATACAATAAATCAAGAGAATTATGGGTATAAATGAGTAAATTATACATGGAATTAAATTGATCAACCACTAGAAACCACTATAAAATAGCCGAAACCAGACATACAACGCAAAACCACATGACAATTGTACTTCTGTAATTGGTACGAATAGTGCTGCTTGGCTTAGCAAACATTGCTAATAAACAAAGTACTGATGAATTACTACAGTAGCTTTCTCTTCACACATTCCCTCTTTCGCTCTCTTCCTAGCTGTCTCCATCTTGCCGTTCTCTCCTCCTTTCAGATTTATCCCTCACGTTTTAACTCGGCCCATGTGTCACTTCTGTCGCTGAAGTGCTCCATCCCTCCACTCTCTTCTTCTCTCTAAGCGGTTTTATGGCTCCGTACGAGCTGTGAAGAGCATTAGATAGCAGGAATGCTGTAAACAGCACGTTACGGACAGACACCGCTTCAGGAAGAAAGAAAGAAAAAAGTGAAAAAGTGGAGCAGCAGCCTTCGAGGAATCATTCCCATCTGAAAGCTAGTTCACCTATTGTACCTTCTGAACGGTGTAGCTACAGTGTGCTGTCTAGGTTTGCGTTCAGCTCCTCCCTCTTTCTCGTTCTCTCTCCAGCAGGATTTAGAAACCCTCCGAAGCAGGATCAGTCGACGGAGACATTGTGAAATGCAAATAAGAGAATGGATGAAATATTTAGACGTAATGTTACATCGTGTAAATATTTCATGGGTGTGTACAGGACGTTACGCCTGTGCGTTGTTTCTGTTCCTAAGCTGTACGAGTTTCAATGTTGAACAAAAAAGAAAATATTGTGAAGAACGTTGTCAAACGATTGCTGGTAGCCACTGATTTCCATAGCATGGAAGAAAATGCTTAAGGAGGGAAACACAATACTTCTCTACGTCGGAAAAACACATGACTTGAGTCTGCAGAGCAAACATTGCAGGATACAATGCAAACGCACTGACCTTAAATGCTAAGTACACCAGGTATGAGCATGATGAGTGACGCTCGCCTTAGTAAACACCAACCTTTGGTTCATGAATCAAAAGCTAATATTCTGAGCTCTATGTTTGACCTCGTGACCTTCAGGGACAGTCGTGTTCATCTAAGACTTGGATTGTCAGGGCAAGTAATTACTAGCAGGTTCACTGAAGTGTGTTGGGGGGCGTGTGAAGTGTGTGTGTTTGGTCTCAAGGGGGTTGTGAACCAGTCAGATCAGCGGATCGCTGATGATCTCCGCATGTAGCGTGTCCATGAATTAACACCATCTGTCCTGAAATATTCATAAGGTTTCGTGAACGTACAGATTCACAAACGAGATTACTCACCTCCATGTCATCCAAGATGTTCATGTCTTTCTTTCTTCAGTCGAAAGGAAATGAAGGTTTTTGAGGAAAACATTCCAGGATTTTTCTCCATATAGTGGACTTCAATGGGGATCAATGGGTTGAAGACATAATAAGCGTCTTATCTAGTGATCATATGTGATGCGTTCTAGGATTTTGATACAATATGAAAGCCCTTTCCAAAACTGTTTCTATTTTGTCCATAGCTTGAACGAAACCAAAGTTATGACTATCTTACACTGAACAAAATTATAAATGCAACACTTTTGTTTTTGCCCCCATTTTTCATGAGCTGAACTCAAAGATCTAAGACTTTTTCTATGTACACAAAAGACCTATTTCTCTCAAACATTGTTCACAAATCTGTGTAAATCTGTGTTAGTGAGCACTTCTCCTTTGCCGAGATAATCCATCCACCTCACAGGTGTGCCATATCAAGATGCTGATTAGACAGCATGATTATTGCACAGGTGTGCCTTAGGCTGGCCACAATAAAAGGCCACTCTAAAATGTGCAGTTTTACTGTATTGGGGGGTCCAAAAACGAGTCAGTATCTGGAGTGACCACCATTTGCCTCACGCAGTGCAGCACATCTCCTTCGCATAGAGTTGATCAGGTTGTTGATTGTGGCCTGTGGTGTTGTGATGTTGGTCCACTCCTCTTCAATGCCTGTGCGAAGTTGCTGGATATTGGCAGGAACTGGAACACGCTGTCGTATACGCCGATCCAGAGAATCCCAAAAATGCTCCATGGGTGACATGTTCGGTGAGTATGCTGGCCATGCAAGAACTGGGATGTTTTCAGCTTCCAGGAATTGTGTACAGATCCTTGCAGCATGGGGCCGTGCATTATCATGCTGCAACATGAGATGATGGTCATGGATGAATGGCACAACAGTGGGCCTCAGGATCTCGTCACGGTATCTCTGTGCATTCAAAACGGCATCAATAAAATGCACCTGTGTTCGCTGTCCATAACATGCGCCTGCCCATACCATAACCCCACCACCACGGGCCACTCGATCCACAACGTTGACATCAGCAAACCGCTGATGTCAACTGTCAAAATACTGATGGTTTTGCAATAAAAAACCCTTATTCCTCGGCAGGGATCGTGTGGAGCTCCTTGAAGCTGATTTGAAACTGCAATTTGGATCCGCTGATCCCTACTGAAGTCCACTACATGGACAAAAATACTGGAATGTGTTACTCAAAACCTTAAGAAAGAAAGACATGAACGGCTTGGATGACATGGCGGTGAGTAAATTATCAGAAACTTTTTACTGTGGAAGTGAACTAATCCTAAAACTAAAGGGATGCAAGTAGGGCTGCACAAATTCTGTGTTGTGTATTTAAAATGTTCTGGTTATCAAATGAAAGGCATAAAACATTAATTTAATTTATTTTTTAATTATTGAAAATTAAGCAAACTTTTTTTTGGCAAACAAAGGGGGATTTACTATTAAAATTAAAACATGGAAGAAATGTTGTGTGATTATACCCTAAAAATAATGTTTGTTTCATTTTATTAGTAGTAGTAATAATAGTAGTAATATATATCTGGCACAATGTCTTCAAGTTAAACCGGACTTTTATTTTGACGGGTTGCCGTGTCTACCTTTACATTTCTGTGTGCATATGATATGACGCTAGTTTTCCTAAAATGGAACGGTCAAATGCTGAAATCACAGCGAGCGTCACGCGTGCTTCAGTGTGTGTAGTAACCAAAACTCCCCGCCTGCTCCATTCATTAAAACAGAGACACGCAGAACATGCAGGATTCACATTTAAATGGTATTTTTGTGGCAAAATATTTACAGATACTAGTCCATATTGAGGTTTGATTTAAGTGTAATGACCTACTTTTGATTCATTAATTCAAACTCTGACAAATTCCATGACATTCCGCGTTATTCAGTAAATTCCGTTTTTATGACTGGATTCCGCGATTCCGTCCGTGTTTTCCGCATCGCGGAAATCATAGGGCCCTAACTGTCTAATTCTGATGATGTTCTGAAAGTATTGTGCATCCATACTCTAATGTCTCAACGAATCCTCCTAGGCAGCAATGTGATTAAATAGACAATGATGAGAATACACAGAAACGCATAGGATTTTCTGTAATATTACTTTTAAAACTACACAAACACAAAGGACTTCCATAGACTTACATTCGAAAATAGCATAAGCTTGTCTCACAATATGGCAACGGTTACCAAAGCAGGACTGGTCAATAGTGCCAAATCATCTGAGAATAGAGGGGCGTTTCTGATTGATCACTGAATCATGAAGGACACCTTTGACATCACACAAAGGATTCACCATAACTGAAAGAGATGCTAAAGCTCTACTCATATCTCTCGCACACCACATACTCTCATATCATGAGAACATTTCTGCATTTCCATTAACATTATTTAGCATGTCTAAGCCGTTTCCCTCAAGGAGACCGTTGGCTGTTCTGCACAAAGTAGGCGATTTCAGCTTTTACGATTCTGGTGGTGACATTCGGTGGCCAAAACATAGTCAAACCTGACCTGAACACACAGGTCCATTATGTGACACGCGAGCTGGATCATGACAGCACAAACATCCCTTTTACACAGATAGCGGTGCAATTATACGCTCTGTGTGTGTGTTAACCAGTTATGTAATCTCTGTGTTCATTTTACATTCTCACAAGTGTAGAAACTCGCACAGCTCTCTGCATTCTCCATCTTTATCATCTTCTGTTGTCTCTCGCTCTATAAATACCCAAGCCAAAACACACTCACTACATCCCATCTGTACCTACAATCCTTACAAATAATACACAGACAAAAAGAGACAGCATGCAAGAGACATACAATGCATAGAAACAACTGTGCATTTAATTATTATTATAGATTATTATATTATCAGGCAACAGCGCAAACATACACACACACGCGTATGTAAACATTTTACACGCGTGCATACAAACGTATGTAAATATATATAATATTGTACATAAATATAATGTAACACAATATAATACAAACAGACAGATTTTTGCATAAGCATATTATACACACACACACAAACACACACACATAAAAGAATATATAAATTAATGAATACATAAATAAAAAAACACAAATGAAGACAACAAAAAGAGAGAAATAATGAGCGTTTGTATGTGATTGTTGATGTTCCGCATTAGCATCAGATCTGTCGCATACTGTTTATCAGGATTTTCCCAGCCGTGCACGTGGCTGTATGTGTGCATATTATGACGACAATTCTAGGTCAAGAGTAAATATTTTTTGTAGTCAGCCGTATGAGTGCGTGCGTAACAATAGCTTGAGCAAATACACTCAGTAATAAGGGTGTGTTACCTGATATAAATCTCAACAACAAGAGCTTTGTGGAAGAGTACCTATTTGAGAACACCTGTTCTGCACCTTTGCCATTACATTAGGAGCCCTGCTGAACAGGAAGTGTATAAAATAACATTAAAATAACACCTGCTTTACCAGATTAGTATCAGTTCAGGTGAAAATACTCCACCTGTTAATATAATATAATATAATATAATATAATATAATATAATATAATATAATATAATATAAAAGTCAAAAGTTTTTGAACAGTAAGATTTGTAATGTTTTTGAAATAAGTCTCTTCTGCTCACCAAGCCTGCATTTATTTGATCCAAAGTACAGCAAAAACAGTAAATAAAAATTAAATTAAAATAACTGTTTTCAATTTTAATATATTTCAAAATGTAATTAATTAATAATTAATTAATTAATAATTTCAAAAAAGCTTTTGTAACATTATTCACTATGCCATTCAAAAGCTTGGAGTCAGTTTAACTGTTTTATTTATTTATTTTTTTATGGGAAAGAAATGATAGAAATTAATACTTTTATTTAGCAATGATGCTTTAAATTGATCGAAAATCATGATAAAGACATTTATAATGTTACAAAAGATTTCTATTTCAGATAAATGCTGTTCTTCTGAACTTTCTATTCATCAAAGAAACCTGAAAAAATTATACTTAGCTGTTTTCAACATAACAATAATATTAATAAATTAGAATATTAGAATGATTTCTGAAGGATCGTGTGATTGCAGTAATGATGCTAAAAATTCAGCTTTGAAATCACAAATAAATTACATTTTAAAATATATTCAAATAGAAAGCAGTTATTTTAAATAGTAAAAATATTTCTAAATGTTCCTGTTTTTGCTGTACTTTGGATAAAAAAAAATGCAGACTTGATGAGCAGAAGAGAATTCTTTAAAAAAAAAAAAAACATTAAAAATCTTACTGTTCAAAAACTTTAGACGTTTTAGAGTAATATAATATAACATAAAATAACAGAATATTATAGATTAGATCAGTATCAATTCATGTGAAAGTACCCCAACCTGTAATATAATATAATATAAAATAATATAATATGGAGAGATTGGCATCTAAATTGAATGCGAGTTAAATGTGAACTGAATGTGAACTAAATCTGAATTAATTACAATTTCAATAAGATTCAATACAGATTTGATTCAATTACGATTTCATACAGATTCACATTCAGATTTAATCCAAACTGAATTTGTACAAAATCCTAATTGAATACGAATTAAATCCGTATTGAATCTGATTTCAATGTGCATTTAACTTAAATGTGAATTTATTCTGAATTGGATGTGTATAAATTCCTAAATGAGTGTTTATGAAATCATAAACGAGTAAAAACTGAATCTAACTTGAACAGAAATAAATCATAACTGAATCTGAAATGGAAACTTTTTCCCCAGTCTTTGCTGTCACAGCACAGATAGCAAAGTCAATTTACCTTTATTTATATAGCGCTTTACACAATACAGACTGTGTCAAAGCAGCTTTACTGTGTTTAACAGGGAAAAAAAATAGTTTTTCTGGAGGTTTTTGGTCCAACCTTTTTTTTTAAGAATTTAACAGTAGGAAATGACTAGTAATACAATTTTTTGTGTCAACTCTTTGTGACATTTCCCAAAGGTGTACAAAAGAAATGGTCCTAATACTGAGCCTTGTGGTACTCCGTACTTAACTTGTGAACGTCACTAGTGCCATTAGCATTCTCATGTCATTTCCTGCAGCTCTAAAGTATGCACCAACCTAGCAGCTTCCATTCGGATGAATGTGAATGCAAATGCAGTGCTCCCTCCAGGTATTACAGACCCCCTTGGTGCCAAACATGGATGAGAGGAGATTGAGAACAGAGCTGCCCAACTGGTGTCGGATCAAGAGAAGGAACAAACAGTGACATCCAAATGTGTGTGTGCGCTCGGATTTGGTCTGTTTAGGCCATATTGCGCCTGCTCTTCTGGTTTTCCCTATCTGTGTTCACATCTGTGTATGTTCATTTATCTTTCACTTTAATTATGGGGCGGATAGCATCAGTGTGTATGCAAACAGCACACAAAGACATACTCTCAAGTGCCAAGTGTTTTCTGCATGGTGAAATCTCTTTATATGAGATCATTGTTGTGCATCATGTGCGTTTTACTTGTCAGATGTCCATCACGCTACTGCTTTTTCCTTGTCTACTTTTAGTTCTGACCACCAGGGGGCAACAGAGTCCATTTCAGGGTCAGTGTGTCTTCAGAATAAATAACCAGCAGCATTTACAACAATGATAGATAAAGGCTGAAACACTTGGTGCAAAGGTCACATGTTGGTGGCTGCCTCGAAACATTTCCATTACCTTCATGACAGCCTTCTTGATCCCTCTGATCTGAGATGCTTTACCAAAGGATTTATGGGAAAAGCCTGAGTTTTGGGCTTAATGCCCTTTAAAGTGCACTTCAGAGAGTTTTACCCAGTAAAGAAATTTATAGTACTTGTGTAAAGTGTTTAAAAGTATATATACCTCCCATGGCATTAGAAATCTATGCATTGCATTGGCCTACAAAATGTTTAAATGAAGTGGGTCGCCTCGTGAGAGCCGCCATTTGAGATCACATGACCAGCTGAATGACGCCAAAGTCATGGGTTCGATGCCATTCAATGCATGAACTGATACAATGCACTGGTTGAAAACATCTGCCAAATGCACAGTTGTAAACATTTCCGTGATCTTGCATCAGCGCTAGTCTAAGTCCATGACTCCAGTGCAACATAAACAAAACAAACTACTAAGTGCAAACTACTGGCTGTCACTGAAAAGAAGCCCTATGATGGACGGCTTCGGTTAATGAGCAGGAATTATTGACTAAATAAATAAATAAGCAAACCCCATGCTTTCAGCAGGGGTGCTGAAAATCATTATCACTTGCTAACTGCATCTATTCACGAAACGTATTTCTAGCGTCAGGACTCATTATTGCGTCTGAAGATCTATAAATAGACTCCTGTGAAAGCAATTATCCGGCAAACTGAAGGTATGAGGCCCGAGAGTGAGCTAACGGCGGGCCGGTGGGGAAAGCGAGAGGTGAGATTACTTAAACGCAAGATCGCATGAACGACAGGCTTGTTGGAGCCGAGCACATGTGAGCGGGAATATTTGGGCAGGGCGTCTCTTGAAAGGAATGACATTGAGGGCAGCCATCGCAAAGAAAATCAAACTATAACAAGCTACCCGGAGGGGAAATTGAGAGCGACGGCCAGTTGACAGCAGTCAGTAAACAAACATGATGGAATTCGGAATGTTGGTTGTGTTCCATCCTCCACCTGCTGCTCATTATGCATCCAACGCCTACGAATAGTCATCGAGATCATGAATATTTAACGATCCACTCAATTGATTCTTATTGATAAACATTTAACAGGTGATCATTGGGGACGAGTACAAAGGACAATGAAGAATGAATCTGTCAGGTCGTTTAAAGAGTGTAATGGTGAGCTTTTCTTTTGATCCCCCCGTTGTCGCTCTCAGGCTCTTTATGTGGCTGGTTTATTACCAGGTGTATGGAAAGCAAGATAGACAGACAGACAGACAGAACGACAGATAGATAGACAGACAGAAAGACAGACAGATGAACAGAAAAACAGATAGACAGGGAAAGACTGGTAGACAGACAGACAGAATGACAGACAGACAGAAAGACAGACAGATAGATAGATAGATAGATAGAAGGACAGACAGAAACACAAACAGAAACACAGACAGAAAGTACAACAGATAGACAGATAGAACGACAGACAGACGAAAACAGACAGGGAAAGACAGACAGACAGACAGATAGATAGGTAGACAGACAGAAAAACGGACAGGCAGGCAGACAGACAATAACAGATAGACAGAAAGACAGATAGACAGAAGAACAGAGAGACAGACAGAATGACAGACAGATAGAAACAGACAGAAAGAACAACAGATAGACAAAAACAGGCAGATAGAAGGACAGACAGAAACACAGACAAAGTACAACAGATAGACAAATAGAACGACAGACGGATAGAACGACAGATAGACGGATAGATAGACAGACAGACAGACAGATTGAACGACAGACAGATAGAACGACAGACAGATGGATAGATAGACAGACAGACAGACAGACAGGTAGAATGACAGACAGATAGACGGATAGATAGACAGACAGACAGAAAAACAGACAGACAGAGAGAATGACAGATAGAACGACAGACAGACAGAACGACAGACAGACGGATAGACGAACAGACCGACAGACAGACAGAAAAACAGACAGGGAAAGACAGACAGACAGACAGATAGATAGATAGGTAGACAGACAGAAAAACGGACAGGCAGGTAGACAGACAATGACAGATAGACAGAAAGACAGATAGACAGAAGGACAGAGAGACAGACAGAATGACAGACAGATAGAAACAGACAGAAAGAACAACAGATAGACAAAAACAGGCAGATAGAACGACAGATAGATAGACAGATAGACAGACAGACTGACAGACAGATAGATAGACAGGCAGAACAACAGAGAGATAGACAGAAAGACAGGCAGACAGAACGACAGAGAGACAGAGAGACAGACAGACGGACGGACGAACGGACGGACAGACAGACAGACAGAACGACAGAGACAGACAGAGAGATAGACAGAAAGACAGACAGACAGAACGACAGAGACAGACGGACGGACGGACTGAAAGACAGATAGAAACACAGAAAGAACAACAGATAGAACGACAGAAAAACAGATAGACAGGGAAAGACAGACAGACAGACAGACAGATAGACAGAAGGACAGACAGACAGATAGAAACAGACAGAAAGAACAACAGATAGACAAAAACAGGCAGATAGAACGACAGACAGACTGATAGATAGATAGGCAGACAGACAGAACAACAGAGAGATAGACAGATAGATAGATAGATAGATAGAACAAACAGATAGACAGACAGACAGAATGACTAGATAGATTTATACTGGGAAAGACGGATCAAGATATAAGGATAAAAGGACAACATGGTAGAAGAAGAGGAATGAAGGAATGAACAGACTCTGAAGACATGGCACTTGTTCAGCACAATCTGTCCATCTCAACACATTGCCAGATTTTAACACACACACACACACACACACATACACACACATCTCTTCTAACAACCTTGTTTAAACACACACATGAATCTGATGAATTTCCAGGCTGAGTCTGTTGCATCATTTGTTATGGATGAACATCTACTGCCTGTATATTTCTATACACTCATTTCGTGTGTTGCTGTGTACTGTATTGTTATTTGTATTTTTGTTGATGGTGTTTGTTTATCAGTTCATTAGCTACACTCAGACTTCTGCAGATAGAGTTCAACCGCTGCTACAACTATAAGATACAATATAGAAAGCCCGTGCATAACATATATGACAACCTATAAATAAACACAAACAAACACACATGCCTCCATCAACTTAAAGTGAAAGCACAACCTCACACACATTCAGCATCTTTTCTCTCCGTCAGTGAAACACACACACAAACACACAGTCTCTTTCCACTTAGCACAAAAATATCAAACATGAATAGTGAGTCACACACACACGCGCGCTCTCTCTCGTTCTGTCTCCAGCCCTCTGGAGAGGCTCTCTGCTCTCCGGAGAGGAAAGTGATTAAAAGATTTTTCCCTGTTTTTCCTTTCACAGCTCCTCAAAAGCACAGCGCAAAACATGACAGGCCTTCACACACACACACACACACACATACACGTGTGCAGCAGAGAGCGGTGGGTTTGTGATGTCATGCCTCAGTCATTATCTAGTTGTTGTCTCTGTGCTGCTTTTTGTTTTCCTTTTAAACACTACCTGGTTTTGTATCCTTAGTGATTGTTTTGTCTCCTTTTATGCTCTTCCCACAATTCCACAGTTCAGTTTTCTTCAATAGTTGGAGTTCTTCAAAACAGTTAGAGAGGGGATAATAAAAAGGATAGGATGAGAGAATGAAAAGAGAAGGAAGAAGTGGAACGGAAATGGAATCATGAGATGAGATGCAGCTGCATGATTAATCAAAATATAAGCAAAATCTCTGCATTTAAATGAAAGCATATACATGTTTCAGAGTGAATCGTGGCAAACTGAAGGTTCATTTACACGTAAGCAGCTCATCATCAAGTGTTTTCAGCATCCCAGAGCGAATCAGTTCACAATAAATGCTGCTTTACACAAACTCATCTCTACATTTGCTCTGAGTTGGGGGGTTGCTTATAACATGCATTTGGAAACACAATATGCACCATCCATCATCCCAAACATGTAATAAGAAGCGTTTATAAACTGGCTGTTGTCAACAAAAGAGAAGTTTAAAGTCAGCCTGCGGATTTCCACCAAAAATAAAGCTTGGTGGTTGGAAAATAAAGACAGTTTACATAATTGTAAAGTTGAAATGTACAATGAAATTATATTAGTATATAGTCATATTGACGTATAATAAAGATTTTAGGCCAAAGTTTGCAGCCATACAAACAAGCACAGCAAAAGCAAAAAAAAACTGCTTTTTACAATCACAGTTAGGGCTGTCACTAATGATTATTTTGGTAATCGAGTAATCGGTCGATTATTCTGACAATTAATTGAGTACTCAGATTTTTTTTGTTTGTTTTTTGTGTGGTAATAAAAATAGGCCTAAGCAAACAATAGCCTTTAAAATTACTTAAAATACATATAATAGCAATGACACGATAATAATTTGTTAATAATAAATAAAGTATCAAAACCAAGTAATCATATGGTTTTACTGAACTAAACTGCTAAAATACACAATGTATTATAAAAAATAGAATTAAAGGGGTCATCGGATGCTAAGTTCACTTTTACATGTTGTTTGAACATTAATGTGTGTTGGCAGTATATGTACACATCTACCCTATAATGATAAAAATCCATGCAGTGTCACACAGACAGAGGCCGCTCCCACCATAGTTGATTGACAAGAGCGTCTTACCTCAGATCAGCTGTAACAGTCCGCCCTCTTTGTTTCGATGCCGGAGCAGGGATGTAAGTTAGACAAGAATATCTCCGATTGAGCGATTGAGGTGTTGTGTTGCTGGATGTAATAATTAACACAGTGGTCAACATTTACTTCTGACATTTGAGCCGTTGAAGATGCAGTGGATTACATTTGTTTGTGAAGGGAATGCGGCTCCCGATCTACATATATCTGTCTATGTTTGTGCAAATCATTTGTAATCCAGCTTCACTTACAGCAGAAGTGAGTATAAGGGTTTTTTTATGAATCTTTGCAATCGCCTTTCATAATAATGTGCTAGTTAGCAAGTTTAGTGGCTAAACGCGCTAAATGTGGCTAAAGTAAACAATCTCTCAGAGCAGCAGAGAGAAGAGAGGGGCGGGGCGAGCAGAGCTCATTTGCATTTAAAGCAGCCTCGACCAAAATGAGATGATTTTTGCAGAGCTGATTTTGACCAGGTAAAAAGTGTGTTGTTTTACACAACCATTGAGAATTTTTAACAAAAGTATATTACAGACTTTTCATTAAAACCCTAAAGAATCATATCAACTTGTGGAAAATGGGCATCCGATGACCCCTTTAATGTACATTACGCATTATAACAAATGACTGCAGAGGGCGCCAACAGCCTGACGACTGTTTTTGGGCAATTTCAGCATTACGTATGTGACATATCGCGTTATGGATGTGACATAAAAATGCTTAGAGAATCTATGTGTTACCAATATACCGAACCATCTGTTTATATTTTAATAAAGCTTTGTTGATAGAGTCTAAACATCAGAAAAATATCAGTCTATGCACAAGTTTTCTATGTTAAAAAAGGGAAATAATCATGCGTTATGGATGTGACAAAAAATGACTACATAGTTTGTAGGATTTCTGTCACACATACCAGATCACGTGAGGTCACGAGGACCCGGAGGTAACCTCACGCAGGTAGTTAAGCAGGAAGCAGGTGTTGTTTTGCACCAGACATTGAGTTCATGCTCGACTCCACGTCAGGTCCCTCCATCGCTTCAACTCACGTGAATAAACTCTCTGCTCTTCGGAGCGCTTATTTGCCTGTCTGTGTGCGTGTGAGAACGCGGATTTCTTGGTGGAAATCTCTACTCCTTATCGGAGCGTTCTCAGACCAACTGCGTGATTTACCTGCTCACTCGTGCACATCCGCGTTTCAGTTTTCCATCACGCTACAAGGGGACTCGTCTCGGCCAAACACTTCTTGTCCAGCCTCCGTGACAGAATGTCTGGTCCCGAAATGGTCCCGGCGGATCTGGAACACCTGTGGGGTGTGATCCAGCAGCAGTCGGGGGAAATCATGAGTCTGAGGCAGGAGTTGGTGGGGCTCCGGGCGGAGGTCAACACGCTTCGTACCGAAACCGCGAGTCTTCGGACGGAGTGCGGGGTTCTCCAGTCCGACCTCACCGCCCTGCAATCGGACTATGATGACCTGGCTGCTGCGCAGATTGCCCCCGCAGAACCAGTCCGTCCCGCCCTTCAACCCAAGATCGCACATCCGGATAAATGGGATGGATCCGGAGGGCGGTGTGATGTATTTCTAACCAACCTGTCACTTTTGTTTGAGTTCCAGCCAGCACGTTATCCATCCGACCACAGCAGGATCGCTCTCCTCATCTCCCTTCTCACCGGCCAGGCAGCCGAGTGCGCTGCGGCGGTCCTGAAAGCTGACGGGATCGCCGCCTACTCATATCCCGAGTTCACCACCCAGCTCAGGGCCGCCTTCCAACACCCTGAGAGCGAAGTGGAGGTGGACTCCCGTCTATACCATCTGAGGCAGGGCGAGCGCAGCGTCAGTCAATACACCACGGATTTCCGTACTCTCGCTGTACAAACACAATGGAGTGACGCGGCGCTCCGCACAGCCTTTTATGAAGGACTGTCCACCCGTCTTAAAGACGAACTGGCTGTGCGTGAGCTGCCAGCCACCCTGGAGGGCATGATCCAGCTCGCCCTCCGGGTGGATCAACGTATGGGTCACACAACTAAACGTCTCTCTCATCTCTCCACAGGCTCCACCCTCCGTCACCGCCATCTGGATCAACCCTTCACTCACGCTGTCGCTGCGCCATCTCCACCTCCACCGGCCGCTCCAGAGGCCCACTCATCAGGAGCCGGGGAACCCATGCAGATAGGGCGCACCTCCCTGACGGCAGCGGAAAGGGCTAGACGCTACCGCGAAGGTCTATGTGCCTATTGCGCCTCCCCAGATCACCACCGTGCAATCTGCCCTTTGCGTCCGGGAAACGGCCAGACCAGGTAAAGAGGGGGGGGTCTTCATCTGGTTCCGCTACCATCAAATCCTATCCCGCTGTTTCCCGGCTGCTCCTTCAGGTATTAATCCTCATGGGCCACCAACGGATCGTGACCACCGCATTTGTTGATTCAGGTGCGGCTGGGAATTTTATCGATCAGGCTTATGCTGCCCAATTGGGGATTGAAACTGAGGTGTTATCCCAGCCTTTAAAAATCACCGCCATCGATGGTCGCCCCCTCAACTTCAGCCCCGTCACTCAACGCACCAAAGAAGTTCACCTTCAAATTGACAATCACTTTGAGAAGATCCATTTCCACGTCACCAAGATCACTTCACCTCCTATCATCCTGGGACACCCGTGGCTTGTCACACACGACCCATTCATCTCCTGGACCACCAACCGTATTGTCCACTGGGGGGCGACCTGTAAGGAGCTCTGTCTCCAGGCGAAGGCTGGGACGTGTTCAGGGGAGTCCGAGGTTCCCAATGTCAACCTGGAGAGTATCCCCGTCCCGTACCGCGATCTGGCCGAGGTCTTTAGCAAGAGACGTGCCGCCCTTCTACCACCTCATCGACCTTACGATCTGGCTATTGATCTCGTGCCGGGCGCGGTACCACCCCGCGGCCATCTGTAGTCCCTGTCGGCCACCGAACATCAGGCGATGGAGGAGTACGTGGCTGAAGGACTTCGGGCCGGCACTATCCATCCTTCCAGCTCCCCGGCGGCCGCGGGCTTCTTCTTCGTGAAGAAGGAGGACGGGGGTCTCCGCCCATGTGTTGACTATCGGGGACTCAACCAGCTTACCATCAAGAATCGTCATCCACTCCCTCTCACCAACACCACCCTGGACGCCCTCTCTGGTGCCCGTTTCTTCACTAAACTGGACCTACGGAGCGCTTACAACTTGGTCCGCATCAGGGAGGGTGATGAGTGGAAGACGGCCTTCATAACCCCCACTGGTCACTACGAGACTCTGGTTATGCCGTTTGGTCTATGCAACAGTCCATCTGTATTTCAACAATTCATCAATGACGTTCTCCGGGACATGCTGGGTAGGTGGTGTTATGCTTATTTGGATGACATCCTCGTATACTCCAAGACGCTCGAGGAACACACCCAGCATGTCCGAGCAGTACTCCAGAGGTTGCTGGCCCATCAGTTGTACTGCAAGTTGGAGAAATGTGCCTTTCACCAGCACACCACCACAATCCTTAGCTTCGTAATATCTTCTCAGGGCGTGGCCATGGATCCCCAGAAGCTGAAGGCTGTGCGCTCGTGGCCCCTACCCACGTCGCTCAAACAGCTGCAACGTTTTCTGGGGTTTGCTAACTTCTACCAGCGATTTATCCAGGGCTTCAGCGCAACTGCAGCACCTCTGACTGCTCTTACCAAACCATCACGCGGAGAATTTCAACTCACACCTGAAGCCATCCAAGCCTTCAAGAAACTGTGTCTCCTGTTCACCACTGCTCCGGTTCTCATCCATCCCAACCCGACTAAACCTTTCGTTGTTGAAGTGGACGCTTCCGATGTGGGCGTAGGGGCGGTCCTTTCACAATGCGGTCCAGACGAGAAACTACACCCCTGTAGTTTTTTCTCGAGGAAATTCAATCCCACACAGCAGCGTTACGGGGTAGGGGACCGTGAACTGTTGGCCATCAAGTGGGCTCTGGAAGAGTGGCGTCACTGGCTCCAGGGCGGCAGCGACCCATTCACCGTCTGGACCGACCACCAGAACCTCACCGTCATCCGCCAGACCAAACAGCTTAACCCCAGGCAGGCGCGGTGGGCTTTATTCTTCGAGCACTTCAACTTCCATCTCTCCTACCGGCCCGGCTCGAAGAATGCCAAAGCGGATGCCATCTCCCGCCAACATCAACGAGACACCACCTCCTCGGAACCCGCGCCTGTCCTGCCTCCTCACATCATCTTGGTTCCCCTCCAGTGGGGGTTAGAAGAGAGAGTCCGCCAGAGTCACAGTCTGGAACCTCCTCCACCTGAAACCCCCGCTGGGCGACTCTTTGTGCCCGACCATCTCCGCAAAGAAGTCCTCCAGTGGGGGCACGATTCCACATTGGCAGGACATCAGGGGGTCCAGAGGACCATCTCGTTTATCGACAGGGCGTTTTGGTGGAGGACGTTGAGGAGAGACGTACAGGAGTACGTCCAGGCATGTAACATCTGCGCTCGCTCCAAGACCGCCAACTCTCCATCTACCGGTGAGCTGCAGCCCCTCCCCATCCCCAAACGCCCCTGGAGTCACATCTCGGTCGATTTCGTCACTGGACTCCCTGACTCGCAGGGCAAGAACACCATCCTGACCATTGTGGATCGTTTCTCGAAGGCTGTGCACCTGGTGGCTCTCACCGGACTCCCCTCTGCCAAGACCACCGCGGAGCTTATACTCGAGCACGTAGTCCGCTTGCATGGGTTTCCCAAGGACATCGTCTCGGACAGAGGGCCCCAGTTCACGGCCAAGTTCTGGCAGGCCTTCTGCCGTCTGGTCGGCACCACCTCCAGCTTATCTTCAGGGTTCCACCCTCAAACTAACGGCCAGACGGAGTGGGCCAACCAACAACTGGAGCTCTTCCTCCGATGCTTTGCCAGTGAACATCAGCGCTCCTGGGCCAGCTACCTCGTCTGGGCCGAACTCTCCAACAACCTCCACACCTCCACCGCCACCGGCCTAAGCCCATTCGAGGTATGCTACGGATTTCAACCTCCCATATTTGAACATCAGGAGCCGGAGGTTGAAGTTCCGTCTGCCCAACAGTTGGTCCGCCGGTGTCGGCGGCTTTGGAACCACGCTCGTGCTGCTATTCAAAAGGCCAACCGACGTTACGTCGTGCAGCACCACCGCCGACACCCTCCGGGACGATTGTTCCATGTGGGTGACAGGGTTTATCTATCCACCCGGAACATCAATCTCAAGACGGACTCCAGAAAACTCACCCCCCGGTACATCGGCCCCTTCAAGATCACCCATCGTCTAAACCCTGTCACCTTCCGGCTCCAGCTGCCTGCTTCCCTCCGGATCCACCCTGTATTCCATCAATCTCAACTCAAACATGTCTTCTTCTCCCCTCTGTCTCCCCAGGTCACTGCTCCTCCCCCGGTCCGGATCATCGACGGCGGTCCTGCATACACCGTCCAGCGGATCCTTGACTCGCGAACCCGTGGCCGTGGCACCCAATACCACGTTGATTGGGAGGGCTACGGTCCGGAGGAGCGTTCTTGGGTTCCCGGGCGGTTCATCCTGGACCCTACTCTCATCCAGGACTACCGTCGTCGGGTATCCTCCGCTCCGGGACCGTCAGGTGCCGGTCCTGGAGGGGGGGGTACTGTCACACGTACCAGATCACGTGAGGTCACGAGGACCCGGAAGTAACCTCACGCAGGTATTTAAGCAGGAAGCAGGTGTTGTTTTGCACCAGACATTGAGTTCATGCTCGACTCCACGTCAGGTCCCTCCATCGCTTCAACTCACGTGAGTAAACTCTCTGCTCTTCGGAGCGCTTATTTGCCTGTCTGTGTGCGTGTGAGAACGCGGATTTCTTGGTGGAAATCTCTACTCCTTATCGGAGCGTTCTCAGACCAACTGCGTGATTTACCTGCTCACTCGTGCACATCCGCGTTTGAGTTTTCCGTCACGCTACAAGGGGACTCGTCTCGGCCAAACACTTCTTGTCCAGCCTCCGTGACAATTTCTGCGAATTAAAATGCACAAACCAGATGCAATAATACCCAACAAACAGAGAAGCGATGGTTCTTCACAGAACATATAATTGTTATTTTACTTTTGATGTGCCTATTTATGAGGAATATGTACTGTTATGGATGTGACAAGCCTGAAAATAGCACTTACCAGACAATGGAAAATCATGCACTAAAAATAAAAAAAATGCTTTAAAAACTTTAAGAAAGACCCCACATGGGTATTTGAACCACCAAATGTTGACATCTGTGCTATCAGTACAGTAAAAACTTTTTTTTTTCATGGTAAGTCTGACTTTTAAATGGAACACTTGTGGAGCAGTTTAATATATCATGGGTTTAATATATCACATGGCCTTAAAAAATGGTCTAATGATGCGTTTCATGGATTCTTATGGAATTTTGCCCATTACTTGACACAGGCAAAATGGAATCAAGGATTTTTTTAATTAAATACTCAAATTAAATTGAGGAATTGTGACAGCCCTAATCACAATTGCAATTTATATGAAAAAAATTCCAAATCATGCAACCCCGAGATTATACAAGATGAGATCAGGTTAACAGGAAGAATAAGAAGGGAGCAAAGATGTGAAAGAAAAAAGAAACAAATAAAACAGAGGAGAAGGGAGTCTCTTATGCTGCTCATATTGAACCAAGGGATGGTTGCATAACACATTGCATGCATTAAAGCACACGTCGTGCGCGTTCACACACACACAGGCACGTATACAGCATCATGTAGCTGTATGACGAAAGCCTTTCATGTCTCAGCTACTCCCTGTGCTCCTCTCATCTTCAGTAAACCTGCTCTCACCTCCCTCTCACCTCCGAGTTTACAAAGCTGCTCAATCTGACTGTCTGCTCTCGCTCAGACACGCATTCGCCTGCTCTCCTCTACATGACCTTGACTGAAGAATCACTCCAGGGGTTATTCCCGCCGTCATTCTGTCATACAATTTGACATATTAATCCTGCTTCAAGAACTTCAAATTGTCTGAGAGTCCGGAGACACTCCAGAGAGAAGAGATGAGAGACGGGAAGAGAAAATGAGTGGTGGGATAAGACAAGGATAAAAGAGACGTGAGATAAGGAAACGTGAAAATAAGAGAAAAGATGAGACAAAATAAGAAATCGAGAGGAGTGGTAGAGAAGAAATGAGTCAAGCCGAGACCAACCAAGAAAAAGCATGAAGAGAAGAAATGAAAAGAGTAAAACTAAGGAGAAAAAAAGCGACAAGTCAAGAAAAGAAGAAAAGTTAAGAGAGAAAAAAATGAGTTGAAACGACAAGGAAACGAGAGGTGAGATAAGGTAATGTTAAAATGAGAACAGGCAGAAAAATGAGCAAAAAAAAAAAATATCAAGCTGAAACCATCCAAGAAAAGTGTTTAAAAAGAAGAAATGAAAATATACGAGAAAAAAAAAAAAAGACTCATTTGGGAGGTTGGGAAGAAATAAAAAAGTAGAAAAAAAATGAGAAACGAAAGGAACAAGAAGAGAAAAACAGAAGAAGAGAACAGAACAGACAAGACAACGCCTCCTGAAGCTTCTTCCTTCCGTCCCTCTCTGAATGACAAGTGAGTCTGGACTGAACTCAAGTCCACTCCGCTGGAGTGCCGCAATCCCTCTTTTAGACTGAATTAATACACTCGCTCTTGTCAGATGGAGGGTTTGAGCCAAAACCCTGCTTTTAGAGCTGGAGTAAATTCAAGAGGGTCATCACCATAACTCTGCACAGGAGAAACTACATTTACATCATAACGGCCAGATGAACGACCAGAGTATAATCATCTGGCTGTACAGTTTTTCTGATCCGAGGTAAACTATATCATGATCACACAGCTCTATATGGTAAGTTGGAGTTCTGTTATGAAACTCTAGATGGCGCAGTCCGATAGGTCAAACTCAATCTGACATAATGACATCATAATCACATGGTGCAGCTGATTGGTGCTTTTAGTATCAGCAGCCAATGAGCTCACTGCTCAACATTCAAATACTTGGCAGTGCGCTTCAGAAACCCTCCTCCTTCCCTAGCTCCACCTGTATAGATCTGCTACAGGGTGATCATGTTTGCTATATATCTATTTGGGATGTGAAAGTGTGGAAATTGCCTTATTGGTAAACTTTCGTCAAAACTGCTATTTCCGATAACACCGGGGAGGCTGGACTTTGAACACTTTCGAATGTTTGAAAGATGGATACATTATTAGCCTTAATAAAAACACAACAACAATATGGATTTTGCACCGGATGAAACTTTTCATAGTTCTTAGAACTATTAGCGAAAGTTCCCACTTTTTGGTGTGTTCGCACCGCAGGAACTAGGAATGTATTTAGTTCTAGGAACTCAGTTTGGGGGAACTAAACTAGCTCCTATTTCAGAGTATGGTCTAAAACAGTTCTATAGGAACTACCAGTGATGTAAGTGTACGCCAACTGGCGAAACACCAGCTACCCAGCATTTTTAACAAGTCACGTAAAAACAGTGAAAACGACATTTAGCTATTATTGCTTTTATGATTATTCTACTTCCTTTTATGTAACGCACTTTGAATTACCTTTGTGTATGAAATGTGCTATATAAATAAACTTGCCTTGCCTTGCCTATGTGTTGTGTGCAGTGTTAGGGTCTTTTGCACTGGAGGAACCTTTTCATAGTTCCTAGAATTATTGGCGGAAGTACACGCTTTTTAGCATGATCACACCACAGAAACTAGGAATAGGGCTATGACGGTAATGGACCAACTACTGTCGGTGGCGCAGTGTATATATATATATATATATATATATAATTTTTTTTTTTTTTGAAACAAAAAAATTGAGGCTCAAAAATTATTAACAAACGTGTTTATTTCAGCCTACAGAACACTAAAGTAAATATTAAAGAAGTTGTAGTTATATAAGAAAGTAGCCAAAATAAGAACGGTAAATATTAAACAAACATTTGTTGCATAAATTCGTAACAACCTCACCCAACCCTTGTCCGACGGCTCATCAAAATTACCGGCCCGAGTCCGACTGGAGCCTGAGCCTTTTCTCTCTCTTTCCCATTACACTGTTGCATCCATTAAAATAGCTCAGTTTTGTTTTTAATAGAAACGTAGTTATATTTCTTTGCGTTTCTTTATAATGTTAATTTAGAAATATGTTTGGAACATTTTTTTGTTTGTAAAATTAAGGTTTTTGCTTTTTTAAAGTAACGAACAAGCGGCCAGAAGCAGGCAGAGAGTTGATCACAGCCTATGTTTGATAAATTTTGCCTTCTCAAATCATCACGACTTGCCTAAAATATAATCTTAAAACATATCACAATGTTATTTTAAACGTTTAACTTAGATAAATGCACGCTATTTTGCACATACAATCATTTTTTGGAGAGTGGAAGCTAAATGCGCTTTGCAGGACATGGAGGCGCCAGCGCAATCACTTGCAAAAAAATTAAAATACACCGTAATCTTTGCTCATAAAGGTAAGCATAATATATCATCCGAAACTGTAAAGGGTGTAATTTTATTTGCGTGCACTCACGATATCAACAAAATGTTGCGCTTTTGTAAAAATGAAGAAAACAAACAAGATGCGCTTTCTGATGTCTCTGTGTTGAACAGGAGTGCTGCACAAAAATGAAACGAAACTCAGCGAATACTTGCCTTACAGTCAGGATAAATATATCTATAGAAAGCTTTAAATTATTACTTTACTACTTTAAAACTAAAAAATTCAAATCGAAAACAAAAACTCTTTATTATAAAATCCGTAGAAATGCATTTCTCTCTAAAGGCGCATCCAATGAGCAGATGGCGAGTCAGGATCGTCATCTTTGCAACACTGGCTCAGAAAACACTAGTTTATTAATAATTCATTCGAGAATAATTCATTCATTTTTAATAAGCAATGTAAAAATATTTACTCCACGAACATGGAAAACAGCGATAACAGAATTTAGCTACGTGTTGTCTGCAGTGTTAAGGGCTTTTGCACTGGAGATACCTTTTCATACTTCCAAGAACTATTGGCGGAATTAGACGAGTTTTGGCATGACTACACCGCAGGAATTAGATATGTATTTAGTTCTAGGAACTTCATTTGGCGGAACTAAATCAGCTCCTATGTCAGAGTAGAGTCTAAAAAAAGTTCTATAGGAATTACCAGTGATGTAAGTGTACGCTGATTGGCCAAACGCATAAGAAACACCAGCTATCCAGCATTTTTAACAACCCATGTAAAAATATTTACTCCACGAATATGGAAAACAGCAATAACGGCATTTAGCCACGTGTTGTCTGCAGCGTTGTGTTCTTTTCTCATCCTCGATGATATGCAACACTGCAAGTTGTCATAGGAAATTTAGTCAGATTTTCATGCTCTTTTAACCATAAATCGTGCGTTTGCATTCCATCTCTGTTATCACAAAACCCACAACACAACAAAAAACAGCTCCATTCACCGGCTGTTGACTTTTCTAAATGCCACTAATAAAGTTGCTGCCGCTTCAGAGTTCTGCTGCTGGTGCGAATGTAACCAGGAAAACGGCCCGAGGAGAAAATTTTTTTTTAGCAAACACTGTAGAATCAAATAAATTAAAAAGCCACAATAGCGTAATATTGGGTGAACAGCAAAGACAACAGATTTTTCAAAATGAAAACAAGAAGAAAGTTAACACTAAATTGGTTGTTGGTAACTGTGCTTGCATGTTTTTTGCCAAGAAAACCAACGTTCACCTTCTCTTGTTTAAAGGATAAGTCCACTTCCAAAACAAAGATTCACATATAATGTATTCACCCCCTTGTCATCCAAGATGTTCATGTCTTTCTTTCTTCAGTCATAAAGAAATTAAGTTTTTTGAGGAAGACATTTTAGCATTTTTCTCCATATAATGGACTGATATGGTGCCCCGATTTTGAACTTCCAAAATGCAGTTTAAATGCGGCTTCAAACGATCCCAGCTGAGAAAGAAGGGTCTTATCTAGCATAGCGATTGGTTATTTTCATAAAAATACAATTTATATATTTTTTAATGTCAAACGCTCGTCTTGTCTTACTCCGCCTGGACTGTTTTTGTTCCTGTTCATGACAGTTAGGGCATGTCGAAAAACTCTCATCTCATGTTCTCCCTCAACTTCAAAACCGTCCTATATCACTGTTCTACCTTTTTTGTTAAGGGTGCTTGATCTTCTTTGCATGTTCACTTTGCAAAGACTGGGTCGGAACTTCTGCAGTGATGTAGGATGATTTTGAAATGATTTTTAAAGTTGAGGGAGAAAATACAGTCAGAGTTTTTCAACATACCCTAACTGTCTTGAGCCGGAATACACAGAGTTCAGGGAGAGAAAGGCTAGACGAGCATTTGAGATTAAAAAGTATTTAAATTGTATTTTTTTTAAATGAAAATAACCGATCGTTTCACTAGATAAGACCCTTCTTCCTCGTTTGAAGACGCATTTAAACTGCCTTTTGGAAGTTCAAAATCGGGGCACCATATCAGTCCACTATATGGAGAAAAATGCAGAAATGTTTTCCTCAAAAAACAATTTCTTTACAACTGAAGAAAGAAAGACATGAACATCTTGGATGACAAGGGGTTGAGTACATTATATGTGAATCTTTGTTTTGGAAGTGGACTTCTCCTTTAAATACTGTAGCATATCTCAACAGCTTGATTGCTTGTATTGTCAAAAAAAACGTAACAATATTATGCCCAATTTGATTATGAGACAAAAGCATTAAGACATAAACATCATGATTTTCCTGCTTTGAAACTATGTGTATTGTGTATGTGTATTGACTTGAAATCTGCCCTGACATTTTGCATGCTTCAGTACTGTCTGCTGACAAGAGTATGACCTAAAATCTCCTCCGCCGTCTCATCCGATGCCACCGAGCCAAACGCGAGGCTATTTGAGGAGCACACCGACTCTATTTCAGGTGCCCTCACACAATGCCTGTAATTAGCTCCTGTAGTAATGTGTGTAAGTGTGTGAGAAAGATCGCACCGCCACCTCTTTACACTGAACAGCATGGGTCATGTAAACAAGGAGCTGCTAGCATCACGAAACAGACAATCACTTTCACGTCTCATAATGCCTATTCTTCATGTCATTTTACTGGATGGTTTTTCAGCTAATGAAAATGGAGTATGATTACACACACACACATTTTCCTCTCTCTCTCTCAGCCATCCATTTAAATTCCACCCATCCAAACAGACTCGCGCATTAGTGTGGACTCATAGGAGTCGCTCTGTCTCGATCCTGCCAACTGCATCTCGTCCAAACGCAAGCGGGACACACCCAGGATGGCAAGACGGGCCAAACGTTGGCATAAAAGACTTTGAACAAAATATAAGAGATATCAAGGAGCAATCCAAAACACTACTTCAGCAATCAGTAGCTTAAACATTATAGCATGACCTTAGAAACACCAAGGTCACAGGTTCGATTTTACAGGACTGATAAAAACGTATACTTAATTGAAAACATCTGCATATGCTAAAAGCAAACAAAACATAAAATTACCTAAATAAAGTACCATGTATCCATCCATAAAATAGGTTAATCATTAATAAAGGCTAACTAAATATGATTGGTGGACAGGCAATGTAAAGGGAACTACTTTTTGGATTTAAAGCACTCAGAAAAACCACAAGTTTTTCAACCACATAAAAGCTACATGCCATTTGATCGGGTGTAAATAAATCATCACTAGCTATGTTTCCATCACCCTATTTTATGCACATTTTGAAGTATCGCATCAGAAACAAGTGATGGAAACTTCACAAAAACGGGAGATGGAAACGCATGTGCAAAGTCATGTGACAATTTTGTTCTCTTTGAGACGTTGGATGGAAACGCTTATTCGCAAATGTTTTATGCTATCCAATTTTGTGCATAAGTTAAATTTGCAACTTTGGATGGGAACCCAGCTACTGATTGGTCACAGACAGTGACCAGATAAAGTCAAAAGTTTACATACATCATGCAGAATCTGCAAAATGTTCATTATTTTACCAAAATAAGAGGGATCATACAAAATGCATTTTATTTTTTATTTAGTACTGACCTGAATAAGATATTTCACATAAAAAATCTTTACGTATAGTCCAGAAGAGAAAATAATAGTTGAATTTATAAAAATGACCCTGCTCAAAAGTTTACATATGCTTGATTCTTAATACTGTGTTGTTACCTGAATGATCCACAGCTGTTTTTTTTTTTCTTTTTTTGTTTAGTGATAGTTGTTCATGAGTCCCTTGTTTGTCCTGAACAGTTAAACTGCCTGCTGTTCTTCAGAAAAATCAGGACCCACAAATTCTTTGGTTTTTCAGCATTTTTGTGTATTTGAACCCTTTCCAACAATTACTGTATGATTTTGAGATCCATCTTTTCACACTGAGGACAACTGAGGGACTCGTATGCAACTGCTTCAAATGCTCACTGATGCTCCAAAAGAAAACACAATGCATTAAGGGCCAGGGGGTGAAAACTTTTGGAATTGGAAGATCAGGGTAAATTTAACATATTTTGTCTTCTGGGAAACATGCAAGTATCTTCTGTAGCTTCTGAATGGCAGTACTAAATGAAAAAAATATGATATTTAGGCAAAATAAGAAAAATGTACACATCTTCATTCTATTCAAAAGTTTTCACCCCCCGGCTCTTAATGCACAATGTTTCCATCTGAAGCATCAGTGTGTGTTTGAACCTTCTGTAATAGTTGCATATGAGTCTCTCAGTTGTCCTCAGTGTGAAAAGATGGATCTCAAAACCATACAGACTTTCTTGGAAAGGGATCAAAAACACTAAAATGCTGAAAAACCAAAGAATTTGCGGGACCTGAAGGATTTTTCTGAAGAAAAGGAGGTAGTTTAACTGTTCAGGACAAACAAGGGACTCAAAAACAACTAAAAAAATAAAAAAAAATAACACACAGCTGTGGATCATTCAGACAACACAGTATTAAGAATCAAGTGTATGCAAACTTTTGAATAGAGTATTCAACTATTATTTTCTCTTGTGGACTATATGTAGACGTCTTTTATGTGAAATACCTTATTCGGCTCACATTTTGTCAGATCCCTCTTATTTTGGCAAAATAATCAACATTTTGCAGATTCTGCAAGGTGTATGTAAACTTTTGAGCTGAAGTGTATTCTGCATACACTAATCTATGTCCCTTTTGTAGTATAAATGGTGCAAGTAATGTGAAAAAACACTTTCATTAAGTGTCCAATTTGAGAATTTCTACACTATATGTCAGTACATAGTGTAAGTGCATTGTACGTCATTTGGGACGTAACTGAAATCTGTTGAAGTTGATTTTTTCAATCAGAAATTATGTTATTCAGAACCAAACAAATGGCATCTAGCTTTCATGTTGTTGTAGACTTATATTTAGTTTGATAAGTGTTGCTTTTAGAGCCTACCTAGACAGCATTAGTGGTTATGGAGATTACCACAGAAAATAACTTTGAATCGTTCCTCAGTTTAAAGCACTCTGAAATTGAAGTACACATAACCAAACACTTTGAGGGTCTAAAGTGAAGTTCATATTTTTGCTAGAAGCATTTAAAAGCACATAAATATGTGTATTTTGGTGTATAAATCATCCTTCTAGCGGTTGAATTGCAGTTCGAGGCAGATGAATTTCTGGTAACGCAATTCCTGTGAGTGCAATTTGCATTCGGTAATCTCGCATGACGGTATCATAAGAAAATTACAGGGCTTAAAGCATCATAACGTGGATTGTAATACATCTCGCATATGACTTTGAGACAAGATTAGTAAATTATTCTCCCATATAAGTCTCATGTTAACATGTACTGTATAATGCAAGTCGTGATGTTTATTTCCACTCTAAGTGCTTTACTGTAACCATGAAACCAAAGTAAAGAACAATTACCAAGGCAGATATCATGCAACAATGTTTTTCTGCAAAGTCAGAGCTCTCCTTCATCTCCTTACAGTTTCTTGCTAATCACTTTGATGACTCTTACATTGTAATCCAGATCGCTGCAAATTACATTAATGGCCACTAGTGCCACTGATTTGTAAAACAATAAATACTGCCTCAGAAGATATGATTTCACACAGTCGCCATGAAAAATATTTGGCATCGTGCACTGGGGCGTTCGGGCCACTGTTTTGATTCAGCCCGACCCCGGGCTCGAAATTAGCATTAATCAATGAGACAGACGGCCCATTAATCGCTCATCAGACCGCTGGATCAGATAGCGACGCTTTCTGCCGTTTTCAAGAGGCCAAATTATGAACAATTACTCCATTAAACCTGCACTTAAACTTCTTGATTTAAAACCCTCTAAACTTAGTGTCCTTCAATGAACCAATTTGTAATGGGGAATGTTGAAAAAGTAAAGCCTGAGACTCTCAAATATAACATGCTCACTCATAAGGTCACACGCTTCTCTCCGTTCGTGACGATAATTGAATTTTACTGCTGAAGAATGCAGCGTAAGAAGCATGAAAATGAACCAGGGCCTTCGCACTTCATTCAAGGTCACGTCCGCACTCCCATTTGCCAATAAAATCAATCGCGTGACCGGCCTGTGACGGAGAGCGCAACAGATCATTTCTAAAGAATCGTGAGCGAGCAGTCGCTTTTAACTTTGATACATGCGGACATATTCATTAGCTGACAATTTTGGCATCTAATATTCATTATGATGAAGAGGCTCGAACTCACAATCAATTTCCTGTTTCTCATAAGAGCAGGGTAAGATCCAACAGAGCTTAAAATCAATGCTCTTCCCTCTCACTTATCCTCTGTATAATAGCTCAGTACTGGTTTCCCATTACTCTCCCTTGTTGTCCGAGTTCAGGTACTGTGAGTAATATTCTAAAGAATGATGGGTCAGAGGAGCAACTCTCCAAGGGCTTGGCTGCCATCTTCGACCTGGCTTTAAAAAAACTCTTGAAGCTGGAAGTAATACATCTAAGGGGGAACAATGGCTCTGTATCTCTTTGGATGGTGTTGAGACCTAATTATGACCATCTAGGGGTGTTTCGATTGCCAATGACTCTGTGTCTTTCAACAAATCTTTTAAGTGAACAAATCATCCTTCTTTTGTAAAGTGTGTGACTGCTTTGGTGAACTTTACATCTTCAAAAACTGATTGTAACACAAGCAAATAGCTTTGCTTGTGACTGCACTGGCTGGACCTACTTTAAAGCAAAGTTTTGTGCATTTTTGGACTTTGGAGCCCCCTACAGGTAAGTGGAATTCAATGTCGTAAATATATCTCTAGGTGCGTTTCCATGACAGATTTGTGCAAAACTTTTGCAATATTTTATAAGAAATGATTGCAGAATGACGGCATTAACATTAACCAATGTTATGCGACTAAAACTTCATTTTTATCTCTCGCGATAAGTCATGACGTCAGATGTTGGTAGGTTTACGTGTATCACAACCACCGCACTAGCCATTATTTTTTAGTGAAAGACATAGGCGTGTTAAGTTGAATTAACTGTCATTAATATATCAGTAGCTGCTTTTCCATTGCAGTTTTGCACAAAACCGTTGCGATATTTTATAAATGCTGACACAAAACTATTGCAAAATGAAGGTGTTTCAATTAACCTGATGTTATGCGACTAAACCGTAATTTTTTCCTCTCTGAATAAGTCATGGTGACAGATGTTGGTAGGTTTACGTATATCACAACCACCGAACTGGCCATTATTTTTTATCGTAAGAGAAGTAGGCGTGTTAAGTGGAATTCACTGTCATAAATATATCTCTAGGTGTGTATCCGTTACAGATTTGTGCAAAACCTTTGCAATATTTTATAAATGTTGATAAAAAATTATTGCAAAATGACAGCATTTCTATTAACCGATGTTATGCGACTAAAACTTAATTTTTTCCTCTTGCTATGAGTCATGGCGACAGATGTTGGTAGGTTTGCATATATCTCAACTGTCACTGTCGTAAATATATCTCTAGGTGTGTTTCCATTACAGTATTTTATAAATGTTGATAGAAAAATACTGCAAAATGACAGCATTTATATTAACCAATGTTACGCATGCAAAATGTCATTTTTCCCTCCCACGATAAGTCACGGCGACAGATGTTGGTAGGTTTACTTATATATCACAACCACTGAACTAGCCGTTTTTTTTTTTTATTTGATATCTCTAGGTGCGATTTTATTACCGACTTGTGCAAAACGTTTGCGATTTTTTTAGAAATTCTATTTCTAAATTTAGAAAAAACTATTGCGAAACGACGGCATTTATATTAACCAATGTTATGCGACTAAAACACAATTTATTCCTCTCGCGATATGTCATTGCAACAGATGTTGGTAGGTTTATGTATCACAACCACCGCACTAGCCATTATTTTTTAATCGAAAAAAGTAAACATGTTAAGTGGAATTCGCTGTCATAAATATATTTCCAGGTGCGTTTCCATTAGGGATGTCACAATACTCAATATAATATTGAACCGTTCGGTACGACATCCATGGTTCAATACGCGCTTGTGAATTGCGGTTTTTCGGTTTTGCATTTAAATAATTTCCTTGTTTTATTTCTGTCGGAATTTGCTGTATGTGTGCCCGCGATTTCACGTGCTGAAATGAGGAAACGCTTCCCCACTTGTATTTGAAAAAGCAACACACGCAGAGCATCTTCAATTTTAATGACATTCAACCATAAGCCTAAACCTGTTGTCCAACAAAAGAGTTATAAAAACAAAAGTTATAAAAAAAAACATTATACCTTGTTTTTAATTCCAACATCTGTCGAGTGTTTAAAATAACTTCCTTATGTAATCTGATGTGGATTCTCATCAATCTGAGGCAGACAATAAATTCTATACTCATATTCTATGTTTGTCAATTAGCATTGGCTTAGGAAAATACACGATGGCTTGAAGAACACAGATAAACCATATATTAATGCAGACGAGTGTTTATTGTCCTTACATTTCATCATTCAAAATGTTTAACGTTATATTTTGGTTTTAATCAGTTACAGCAATAGCAATGCTTTTATCCACATTAGAGAAGCTGGAACGGAAAGTCATCAGTGCTACTTCTTTGACGCATATGTGGATTTTACGCACAAGGGCGCCCTCTGGCGTCTAGTATGAATGAAACCTATTCTATTTTGCATAAAATTTGAAAAAAAAAAAATACCTCTCTCAAAAGAAAAATTAGGCAGACATATACTAAACCACGCTTTTTCCAGTGTACAGAGGTTTACGGGAGTATTTTGTTAATTTGTCGCAAAAAAATGGCAAGATATCAGAACCGAACCGAACCGAAAACCGTGGATAAAAACCGAGGTAGGTATTGAACCGTGAACTAACTGTATTGTTGCATCCCTAGTTTCCATTACAGATTTGTGCAAAATTTTGAGCTATTTTATAAATGTGTTTAAGAAACGATTGCAAAATGACGGGATTTCCAATAACCAATGTTATGCGACTAAAACTTAATTTCTTCCTCTCACAATAAGTCATGACGAGGTTTAGTTGGTAGGTTTACGTATATAACACAACCACCACACTAGCCATTATTTTTTTTTAATCGATCAATTGTTTCATAGCACGTATTAAACTCCCAAAGTCACATGATTTCAGTAAACAAGGCTTCATTATGTCATAACTGTTTTGAAATGTTACAGTACATTAAAGAACGATCATGTGACTTTTACGTACGCCAGATGACCTGTAAATGCGAAAAATGTTTTACATTGCAGTTTTGAGAAACATTCTTATTTCGAATTGCCTGAAAAACCACCTTATGCGAGCGTAGAAACTTTTTGTGATATATGGGAGTTTTTGCGATATTGACGTTTTACATTGGGCAAATTTTCAATTTGCAATTTCAGTTTAAGGGTAACGGCCCTTTTCCCAGGATTTCGTATCCACTCACCAAATTTACTCACAAAACAGTCATGAGGAACGTGAGGATGAAACAGAAGCCAATCGCTTTATTAAAATTCAGTGTGCCATCAGAATGATCTCAGAACTATTTTAAGGTAAAAAAAAAATTTGATGCAGTTGCTTTAAGTTTTTGACAAGTCACTCTTAAATGAACAAACTGAATGAATATGGCATAGTGTTCATGAACAAACTAAACGAAAAAAAAAAAACAGTTTAATAGGTATGCAAATAGCAATTTCTGAATGTGTAAAAATTACTGATGAGCGCACACAATTAAAATGGCGCTAATTGGCAGTGGCCTTTTGGGAATGCGTTGCTTTTGGTGCACAAATGGTTACCCAACGCTGTTAAAGGACATTTTAATACACTTATCATAACTCGTAATTCATTTAAGCAGTCTATTGTTGTCTTTTTTCTATGGCGAGATAAAAAGCAAAGCTCAGCAGTCCCACAAAATGGGACTATTGGAAACAATAATAGATTGACACTATTTGTCTTTGCAGATTTGTAGATATTCTGGTTTTACTCATTTATATGATAATAAGGCTTTTTGGTTGAGAGCAATTCAATGTGGTCCAAAAATTGGTCAAAAAAATAAGTTTCTCTATTGATGGCCTTTCAAGACTTGCAATGTAAGCAACATTTAAACTGCAAAAGAATCATAATATTAATACTACTGCAGATCTTTTTGGAACATTCTCAACAGTAAAAATGGATTTTTGATGTCTCTTCCATTACATTAATGGCTCAGAAGATTGGTTCCAAAAAAATGTGCAAAGATGGCAACATTCAGGTCAATCTGCCAACTAAATGGGAACGCAAACTCACTGATGCAACCTAGTGATTAAATTTGAACTCCCCAAACCAAAAGGCTCAAACCAGAAGTGACTAGGATGGATCAAAATACCCAATACTACTACATATGGAGCAATTGTACAATCAGTAGTGTTTCTAAATGGGCCTCAGAGCCATTCAACAAGCATTCACAACCATCTTAGTTACAGTATTTAGTACAGAAATACACTTAAAATCTGTATTGTGGCAGTTTAATGAGAAAATGCTGTTGATTTGACACTGCAGTTGCTCAAGATTTAAATACAGCCGTTCAGCAAGAACAGTCCACGGAGGCGCAGACAATTTGTCTCTTTTTATTTCTTTCTCTGTTTGTCTGTGTCTCTCCATCTCTCTCCCTCTCTTTCAGATCAACAGGATTGCATGAATAATACATGAACTGTCAATCATTTCGGCACATTATACCCCTCCTGTCATCTTCTGTGCCTCGGTGACACATCCATATTTACACACATACACTTTTATTTCACCGCTTGGTCCATTCCCTCACTTATCATCCGCAATCTGTCCACTTCTTCACTCAATACAATCACACACACACACAAACCTATCCAGCATGAGGAGCCAGGATTGGACTTGATAAATGAAAACATTTCTTGAACTTTTACATTTAGTCCTCGAATCTTCAATATTTAGTCCATTCTAGTGAGTGGCTCCATCTATCACTGACATAAATCGATGAAACGCACACAAAGAGATGCAATAATCAATAATGGACTTTAAGTTTCTTCATTTTCTAAACTGTATTGATAAAGCCATATGGATGTATTCAGCAGCAGTCCATGACTCCAAAGACACTACATACAAGAGGTTTGCTTGGTTTGAAGCTCATATTAAACTCACGTTTGCATTTCATGTGTATTTAATTAAAACGAGTCATTAATAGAAAAGTAACAAGCATGAAAATTAAATATGTTTCATAGAAACAGTAGGAGAGAGAGTAAGGCTCCAGATTGTGTTTAAAATCTCTACAGTCTGTTCGTTATTCGGTATTTGTTCTTCAAAACAAGTTATTTTACCTCATTAAAGGTTTTAGTGTTTTGAATCGAACACAATTAGTGGGTCATAAACCCAGTTGTGATCATTCACGTGACAACATCTACAAAATCATCACTTTATAAATTAATTTAAAAAAAAAAAAAAAAAATGACACGTCGACCGTAAAAATAAAGGGCCTGTCCACACGGAGACGCGTTTCGCTGTATACGTATAAATTTTTTACCGTATTGGCGTTTCGTCCACACGGATCCGGCGTTTTAGGAGACTGAAACCTCTATTTTTTGAAACCGGGTCCCAAAGTGGATAAATCTGAAAACGACACCCTTGCGGTTTCGCGTGTACAGCGAATCCGTATATTTTGTGAAACGATGATGTCATCACATCACGTGTCGGCTGTGTCTGGCATATATGCTACACCGTTTTCAGTGGTTTCGTGTGTATGCAGATATTTCTTGAGACGACGCCATGTTTACGCAATTTTTTTTGCGAACGAGGAAAAAAAATGAGCGGATAGGGAACGCACCGGCTTCAGGTCTGAGGTACAAATTTGATCACGCGCTTCCCGCGTCGACCTTGAAACGCGGGAAGAGTTTAAAGTACCAAGCAACACAAAACCACCTGCCTACTTCATCAGTTAACTCCATCAATCACACCCAAATCAATTAAACCATCAACAAACAGACTTCATAACATGTAAAGCTTTCCAATACCTGATTGAAGGTAAATCCCGACGGAGTGAGAGCACCTGCTGACTAATTGTGCACTAGTGACTGTTTGTTTGTGAAAGAATCGGTGTTTTAAATGAATCTTTTAAGTGAACGAATCATTATTATTGTTCAGTTCGATATTCCGCTATTACTGGAACTCCGTTTGGAGACACGAACCAATAGCATTCGAGCGTACTCTCTAACGGCGAATTTCATTGGTTGAACCTGATTAAGGAATACGCCCACTTCACTAAATGAGTCACCTGAACAAGATTCCGAACAACATCTAATCTGTAAATGACATCTAATTTGTAAATGAACCGAGTGAACTTAACATACAATGACGTGAGATTGATCTAAAAGAAAGAATGAAACATTGAAAAAGTCAATATTATGCTTAATCACTGTTTTAAGTTTCTATAGTACATTTCCAGACAAGCAAAGTTTAATAAAACACAACAAATGCTTGTTTCGGCATACTCGCTCGAGTGAATGACTCAATGACTCGCCCATACCACACAAAAGATTCAGTTGTCGCCACCTGCAGGCGTAACGGGTCACTGAATGAATCAGGGAACAAATCACTAATAGATTCAAAAGATTCGAATCGCTTAGATGCATATCGTCCCAACCATTAATGTGTAAATGTTTTGCTAACCTTCTTAGGATGAGAAAAAAAACAATGAAACTTCTCATGGGAATTGTTCAGAAAGACTAAATGACATCTCAATTGTAAACAAACTGAATGAAATGAGACGTGACATTGAACAAAATAATCGAATGAAGTATTTAAAAAATACTTGCAATGCTTAAACATTGTTTATTGAGTAAAAAAAAACTTAATAGGACTTTTCCTTCGACTTGCTCGAGTGAATGACTCCATGACTCGTTAATAACATACAAAAGACTCGGTTGTCACCGTTTTGTAGAAAGGGCCACTGAATGAATCAGCGAACAAATCGATTCAAAAGATTCGAATCGCTGAGAAGCATCGTCTCAGCCATCAGTGGGTAAATGTTTTGCTAACCTTCTCGGGATGAGATAAAAGCAAAACCTGAATAACCCTTCTCATGGGAATTGTTCAGAAATGGACTAAATGACATCTCATGTAAACAAACTGAATGAAATGAGATGTGACACTGAACAATCAAATTAAGTATTTTAAAAAAATCTTGTGATACTTACACACTGTTTAATGGGTTGCTTAGAAGATGCTGTCAAATTAAAATTACTTTTTCATTCGACTGTGAATGTAGTGAATGACTCAATGACTCTCTCATAACACACAAAAAGACTGTTGTCTGTCACCGTCTTGTAGAAAAGGTCACTGAATGAATCTAGTAGAATCTAATGGATTCAAGAGATTTGAATCGCTGAGATCCATCGTCCCAACCATTAATGGGTTTTGTGAACCTTCTTGGGATGAGAAAAAAAAAAAACTGAATGAACCTTCTCATGGGAATTGTTCTGAAATGCACTAAATGACATTTGTAAACAAACTGAATGAAATGAGATGTGACACTGAATAAAATAAACGAATGAAGTGCTTAAAAATCCTTGTGATGTTTAAACATTGTTTACTGAGTGTTTAAAAAACACTGCTTTGTTCGACTCTGCTGTAGTGAATGACTCAATGACTCGTTTGTCGCCGTGTTGTAGAAAAGGTCACTGAATGAATCAGCGAACAGATATAATAGATTCAAAAGATTCGAATCGCAGAGATGAGTCAAAGTCCCAGCCACTAGTGGGCACGTTCTCCTAACCTTTTCGGAATAAGGAAAAAAGCAAACCTAACTGAACCTGCTCAAGGGAATTGTTCATAAACGGACTACATTATCCCTTAATTAGTAAATAATGCCTTAATTAGAATGACATAACAGTAATTATGATATCTTTCCAAGCAAACATGGAACGTTTCCTTGTGTGATTCCTGTTTGGGTATATCAGGGTACCAATTTACAACGTTCAAGCACAGTTCGTTTATTATGAACTCTTTGTAAATGAACATTTAGTTACGTTAAACTATAGTTGATCTGAGTGAGAAAAATAAAATAAAATACTATGTTTTTTTAACTAGCTCCCAATTCTGTGTCAATGTTTCTCCTGTACGTCTCATGTTATTCTGGTATTTGAGGGCTTATCTGTGACCACCTTTCCTTCCCAAACCCACACAGTTTCATTCACGCCACGGTTATTATCTCCTCACGGCTATTACCGCATATCAAACACCGTCTTTTGCTTTCTGGCTCTTGGTAGCAGCAGGTGTTGCTGGCGTAGCCCGAACGCGCCTCCACTCTTAATTCCAGTCACCTCCGTTCCGGAGCCCCGAAGCGAATTCATTTACCGTGGGAGGGACACCGGTGAAAATTGTAGTGGACACCCTGTGAATTCACGGGGAATCACGCTTCGGAAACACGTGGGAGAGCTGACACAAATAACAGCCCACCAAACCCCAGCAAAACGCCCACGGAATCATCATAAAGATTCACCACAACACCAAGATTCGCCTGTAATGGTGCGGATAACGGGGACGAGGCAGCGTCTAGCCCGCTTTGAGATGCTTTGACCTTGTGTTTTAGTCATTTGTCCTTCCTCAAGTCTCTTCGCGTGAAGATCTATCAAGGACGAAGCGCACAACAAGTAGCCCTGATTGAGCCGTCGATAAGAAAGCATTCGCGCATCATTATGCAACAACAGACCTTCACGGGACCTCAAATCAAAGTTATTTATCAAATCCAGCACGCCACAGTAATCGCCGTAAATGCAAATGCCCCGAGAGCGCGGGGCAATGTCAAACAGTCATTAGTGTGCGCTCGGACAATGATGTAAAACAAGGGGGCAAAGAAGTGATGACCCCGTGACAGGTGCTTACAATGCGATCTTGCCAGCTGCAACACCCCCCAAACCCCTTCGTGCAACCCCACCAGACCCGTCCGTGCCAGAGGCACCCGTCCAAGGTGAGAGGAAGATACTCCTACAAGTTTAATGGCAACAGAAATAAAAGCACTTACCTTTGCTGTACTCCTCCTCCCTGTTCAGATACATGGCTGCAAAAAGATGATGGACTCCTGGCTGGATGGTGTGACGTGATTTAAGTGCTTATTGTTACTCCACCGGGGGAAACTCTTGCGGTTCCGTGAGTGTTTATTGTGTCGTTGCTCGGCGGAGAGTCCTCCCAGAATTACGCGCGAGCAGGTTGTCTGCACACATCTACTTTCTCTCTCTCTCTCTCTCTCTCTCTCTCTCTCTCCCTCTCCTTCCTCACACACACTCACGGTGACGTGCTTTGAGACATTGCCCCGCGGGTGGGGTGGGATGGGGTAGAGGATGCTCCGGAGCTGTTATTGTGTCTATATGCATGCACATATATATAACATCCATCAATGCTTTGACAGTCTGAAATGTTTTATTGCTGTGGGAATAAAGCTCGGATCGTGGCTGAATGGTTTAAGCATGTCTGTGTCAGGTTGCTTTGACATTTATTCCCTAAAACCGAATATAATCTGCATTTTTATGTCTCTATACTTCCTTTTTTCACTTACAAGTATTTAAGTTGTAAGTAAAACAAAGAATATTGGAGTACAAGAAAGTACTATTTATTTTTTATACTTCAGAATTCGAATTTGAGTCAGAAGTGCTGTGAAACTACACATTTCTGAGTGAAAACTGTTTCTACACCAATTTTTAAACAGTATCTTATTCTTCCTTTACTTTTGTTCAGAAAATAGCTTATAAAACAAAAAATGGATGACTAGTATATTTTTAGTCTTTAATATTCATAAGGTTCTAATATCCTAATATCTAATCAGTTATAGTATTGTTGATTACTACACAAAAGCATGTATTCCTTTGCTGCTAGTTAGATATCTAACTATTCCACTGTTACTGGTAACTAATTTTATCTATGGTTTGTGTCAATCAAATACTCTTTTTCACCTTGTCAGTGGTACATGTTCCAGTTTTAATAGAAACTATATTATAGTACTTATTTACCATTTAAATAGGTACTAACATATATTTTTCCAGTACTAAATTAACCCTGTTCACCTTACTTTACAATGCAGAAAGTAGCTATTTTCTGTGAATGTGCGAGACTTCCGATTCATTACACCTCCACTATCCACCTTTTTCTTTAAGTAAGCTTATGGGTGAGACTTCCAGTTCATTAGCCGCTATAGGGAAATAACAGAAGAATAACAACATGCAGTAAACGGTAAAACTGTTTGCACTACAAACCACTGTGTTCACAATTAAGATAATACATTAAAATAATATAGTAAGACAAATCAATTTGCAATATCAAGCAGCAAAACGAAGAGCTGGAAGCAGATGAGACGGAAGCCACACCCATAAAATTTACAAATGGCCACGCCCACTCTCACGGGAAGAAAAAGGTGGATAGGTAATGACTAAAAGAATAACAGAGTACAGTAAACGATAAAACTATTTGGGCTATAAACCAACATGTTTATGATTATGATAGTGAAATACATGTCTGCAATAACAAGCAGAATAACGGACTAAATGGTAGAGGAAAATTAAGCCAAACTGGTAGCGAATGACACCGGAAGTCTCGCACATTCAAGTACAAATGCCCGCGCCTGCTCCGCACCCGCCAGAAATAAGGTGAATAGACTAGACTCAAATTATTACTGGTAAGATTTTTGAAGTTAGTACTATAAAGAAGCCATTCTGACAAGTTAGAAATAAGATTTTCACTAGTGTTGTTAGTAACTGGAATACAGTGTAGTGTAGTAACTACTACTGAAGCTCGATTAGTGGTATTTTATAGCTACTACTGGATATAAGTACTTGCAGCATAAACTAGATACTTGTTAGTTTAAATGAATACGCGTTGAATGTGAAGTCGTTTTGGGAAAACGCGTAATGCAACCTTGTTTCTATCCTTGAGTGTTGTTGAATATGCACCTGGTACCATAGCAGTCAGTGAAACACTAACTGGAGCTCTGCTTTATTAACCCGTTGTTGCATAACATCCAATTTGTGCGCCGCCGGCGCAGATGAGGCTCCGCAGGTGGGGCTGCTCGGTCACCATCCCGATGGGGAAGCAGTCCGTGTTCCCAGTGGTTTACACCCGCTCCGCCTATCACCCCGGTTCGCACGCACAGGCGGCGTCCTCGACGGGGCCGTAAAGAGGAACAGAACGAGAGAAGAGCGAACGGACGGGTGAGCGACCATGCATCAGCCCCGTCCCACAGTAAGGCACTGTGCGTTCACTCATTGCGCACGCCATTCACGCCTCTCAGACAGCCAAGGAGTTGCGTGTCGAAGTGGCGAATTCTAGCGGTTAGATTGTGCTATTACAAGCAGAACTTACCTGCAATTAAAGGAATAGTTTACCCCCAAAAATTAAAAAAGTCATTATTTGCTCACACTTACTTTGTTCCAAACATTTATTGCGTTCTTTCTTCTGTGGAACTGAAAATGAGATGTTTAGCAGAATGTCTAAGCTGTTTCTCATACAATAAAAGTGAATGGGTACTGGTACTGTTGAAGTGCAAAAACGACAAAGCAGCTTGAAAGTATCAAAAAAAAAAAAAAGGTGAAAAAACCATATGTGATATATAAATAAAATACAGTAATATTGTAAAAATATTATTACAATTTAAAATACATTTTTTTCTATTTGAATATTTAAAATAAAATGTCATTTATTCCTATAATGACTTTCAGTATCATTATTCCAGTCTTCAGTGTCACATCAGAAATCATTCTAATATACCAATTTGCTGCTGAATTAACATTGCTTATTATTATCAATATTAAAAACAATGGTGCAGATTAATATTTTTGTGGAACCCATTAAAAAATATTTTATATTTTTAATATAATGTCTTTACTGTCACTTATGATCAGTTTAATGTGTCCTTGCTGAATGAATTATATATATCATGAATATATATACAATTCTAAATACAATATTAAAATGCACAATTGTATAAATAAATAAACAATACACTACCAGTCAAAAGATTAAGATTAAGAAATGTTTTTAAAGAAGTCTCTTCTGCTCACCAAGCCTGCATTTATTTGATCCAAAGTACAGCAAAAATATGAAATATTTTGTTCTATTTAAAATAACAGTTTTCTATTTGAATATATTTTAAAATGTAATTTATTCTTGTGATTTCAAAACTGAATTTGTAGCATCATTACTCCAGAAAACGTTTGACGGGTAATGTATAACATTTACCTTTTGTTAATTTGAGAGTTATGCATCATGCAACATGCTTTTTTTTAGTTTCATTAAACACACTGCATACTGTATATATCGAAAATGTTTACAAGAGATTTGAAATAATTTTTTTTTTAATTCACTCATAGTCATCACATACTGTTGTACACAGTGTTGGAGAAAGTTACTTTTAAAAGTAATGGTTTATAATATTGTATTATAATACTGCATTACAGCGGTTCTTAGTTACTTTTTATGTAAAGTAATGCATTACGTTACTTTTACGTAATCAAAGTAACTTGTAAATCAGATATAACTCAAAAAGTAATCTGATTACATACATGTAACTCACATTACTTGTAATACATTACCACCAGAACTGGTTGTACATGTATTGTGCATGTTTCCAGTTTGTTCCAAATGTTGCTCAACTGTCGTTTCTACACGAGCGTGTAATGTTAGATTTGTTGGCTTTATCTTGAAATAATGACACGCAGCAGAGATCTGTACTAATTGTCTTGTACCAAAAGTCCTGTCCTTCCGAACGAGTGAAATAGAAATGGCACTCATTTCCCTCTCTCTCTGTCTTTCTCTCAGTGTGCAGTGTGCCAAGGATCATTTATGCAGTATGCAGTGGAGAAAACCAGCAGGTGACCTTCTGAGAACATCATTGGTGGCCATTGAAATGAATTTCGAGTCAATTCCAGACCCGCACCGCAGGCCTTGCTGACACATAGCGCAGGCCTGACGGCTTCCTCTTACAGGAGCAGCACTTCCTGCAGAGACTCATTCATCTTTAATGCTGCTCTAGTTCATTTTTTTTAACGTAATGATTTTGAGAACTGCCCCCCTACCGGTTGAGTTAATTTAGAGAGCAGTTTGGTGGTTGTTGAGACTGATAATGTACCGGAGTGACGGAGCAAAGGTTAGCGATTGAGGTGAGCGGTTGACGCTAAAGAAAGAAAGACTGATTGAACTGGTTTTGTTTGGTTCACGTGCGATCCACGAGCTTCGATTAGGAAACATTAAACGCAAATTTAATTTATTTAACTGCCGGGCCGAGGAATAAATCCAGCAGATTTCCCCTCGGGACCTTCAGTGAACAGAGCACAGATAATAACGCTCTTATATAACCTTTACGGTCGTCTGTTACGTCTTTAATAAAACTGCCGTAAGGATGACTTGATGCTCAATGAAGTGTGTCCGGATGGCATGTGCTGCTCTTACGGCAACCTTGTCATCTGAGCGTGTAGGCGTGAAAAAACCTGATGAAACACTCTGGTATTTATTCTTATTTCAAAAAGCAAAGCATAGTTCAAGTGCGTGTTTTAGTCTTAAAGGAATAGTTCATTCAAAAATGTAAATTTCCTGAAATATATTTTCTTAGGACATCTCAGATGTAGATGAGTTTGTTTCTTCATCAGATTTGGAGAAATGTAGCTTTACATTACTTGCTCACCAATGGATGTGAATGGGTGCCATCAGAATGAGAGACCAAACAGTTGATAAAAACATCACAATAATCCATAAGTAATCCACACCACCCCAGTCCATCATTTAACATCTTGTGAAGCAAAAAGCTGTGTTTGTAAGAAACAAATCCATCGTTAAGCCATTTTATAGCTAAAATATGAGTCCACAATGCTTTCTCCAGTGAAAAAGTTCATCCCCTTTTTTATTTCTCACATCAAAATCCTCCAATCATATTAATTTAGAGCTATTTTGGACTGTTTTCACTTTTAAACATTGCTTTATATGTGCATATTTCTCTCCTGATTCAGTCATTTTCACATCCATTGGTGAGCAAGTGATGTTAAATTACATTCTCCAAATCTGTTCTGATGAAGAGACAAACAAACTCGCCCTCAGGACATCCAAAATGTAGATGAATTTGTTTCTTCATCAGATTTGGAGAAATGCAAAATTACATCACTTGCTCACCAATGGATGTGAATGGGTGCCGTCAGAATGAGAGTCCAAACAGCTGATAAAAACATTGCGATAATCCACAAGTAATCCACACCACTCCAGTCCATCAGTTAACATCTTGTGAAGCAAAAGGCTGTGTTTGTAAGAAACAAATCCATCGTTAAGCCATTTTATAGCTAAAATATGAGTCCGTAATCCATAACAACGCTTTCTCCAGAAAGAAAAAGTTCATCCCCTTTTTTTATTTCTCACATCAAAATCGTCCAATCATATTAATTTAGAGCTGTTTTGGATGATTTACACTTGTAAATAGTGCTTGATCTATGCAGAGTTCTCTCCTGATTCAGTTAAGACAACTTTTTCACTGAAGAAAGCAATATTATAAATTATGGACTTTAGCCAGAAGCAACGGTTTGAAGTTAAAATGGCTTAATGATGGATTTGTTTCTTACAAACACCCAGCTTTTGGCTTCACAAGATGTTAACTGATGTACTGGAGTGGTGTGGATTACTTGTGGATTATTGTAATGATTTTATCAGCTATTTGGACTCTCATTCTGACAGCACCCATTCACATCCATTGGTGATGCTACATTCTCCAAATCTGTACTGATGAAGAAACAAACAAACTCACATTCAGGAAATCCAAGATGTAGATTTGGAGAAATGTACTGTAGCATTACATCACTTGCTCACTAATTGATGTAAATGGGTGCCGTCAGAATGAGAGTCCAAACAGCTGATCAAAACATCACAATAATCCACACCACTCCAGTCCATCAGTTAACATCTTGTGAAGCGAAAAGCTGTGTGATTGTAATAAACAAATCCATCATTAAGCCATTTTCCGGCTAAAATATGAGTCCATAATTCATAATAACACTTCCTCCAGTGAAAAAATTCATCCCCTTTTTTTCTTCTCACATCACAATCCTCTCCCAAAGTGTGGATTACTTGTGGATTATTGTGATGTTTTTAGCAGCTGTTTGGACTCTCATTCTGACGGCACCCATTTACATCAATTAGTGAGCAAGTGATGTAATGCTATAGTTCTCCAAACCTAAAGAAGAAACAAACTCATCTGCATCTTGGATGGCCTGAGGGTGAGTACATTTTCAGCCAATTTCATTTGTCTGTGAATTATTCCTTTAATGAGTTGTTTTAAATTTGTGTTTTGTAAACCAGAGGAAGCTCGTTTGACCAAAACATTACTAATAAAATCAGACGTGCATTCATAATGTGAAATCAGCATCTTCCAGCATTTTTATGTGTTAATCCAAAAAGAAAGGACATGCTTATACTCCATCCCAGTAATTACCCATAATTCATTCTGCTCATCTCATGCAAAAGTCAGCATTTACACGAGGTCAATTAAAAATGTAACATGTTAAAGTCAGAAACGGCGGTATATGAAGATTAATGGTTTGTTGCACACACAGGCAGAGGCGTCCGCGCTGTGATATTTGAGTTGAGTTTATTTCACATAACCTTATTGAATCGTGTGAAATGGCAGAATTTCACATGTATGTGATGGTTGCGGAGCCGTTAATGAGTGTGAGCGTGCTGCATGAGGCTCATTACTGTAATCTCTGCTGCTGCTGTAAGGTGTCGGGTGGCTTTGTCTCTTTACTCCTTATCGCATTATTCACCAAAGCACCATCACGCAATAACACTAGAAACCAGATACTGAAGAAAACATGAGATGCGGCCATGCAAAAGTCACCGTCTTGATGCTGGAGCATTGCTATCATCTATCTACAGGGGTTGGACAATGAAACTGAAACACTCGCCAATATAGTATTGGAGGTCTCATGGCTATATTTGCGCTGTCTGGTGCCCAATCTTCACTTACTGTACATTACACCAGTTAGAGCAGAGTGTAAAGTTTCATTATGTGCACCCAATGGTTCAAACATTGTACCTTGAAGGTAGTGCTCTGTAGCAGGATAATAATGCACCAATACACACAGCAAGACTGGTGACAGACTGGTTTAATGAACATGAAAATTAAGTTGAACATCTCCCATGGCCTGCATAGTCACCAGATCTGAATATTATTGAGCCACTTTGGGGTGTTTTGGAGGAGCGAGTCAGGAAACGTTTTCCCACATCAGCATCACATAGTGACCTGGCCACTGTTCTGCAAGAGGAAAATGGCTCAAAATCCCTCTGGCTGCTTTGCAGGATTTGTATTTGTCACTCCCACGATGAAATGATGTTGTATTAGCTGCAAAAGGAGGCCCAATATCATACTAATTGTGATCTAAAACCAGGTGTTTCAGTTTCATTGTCCAACCCCTGTATCTATCTATCTATTTTCTTATACATATGTAAATGGATAGTAAATGTATTAAATATAGATTAAATAATATAAAAAATGAAAATTGTTGTATATTAGAGCAATATCACAAGAGTTTGTTGCAGTGTATATTATTACTATTATAATATAAACTAATAATCGTAATAATATATATAGAATAATATTATTATTGTATTTATTTGTTCATTTGTTCATTTATTTAGGTTTTTATATTTTCAGAGTTAATTTCAGAGTTAATATTATATTGTTTATTTGTTTGTTCATTTGTTTTGTTTTGTTTTTTAGAGTTAATTTACATTTTGGTTTGCTTCAGTATTTTTATGTGCTTTTGTCATATTTATGAGTTTTGTTATATTTCTATACAACTTTAATTTGTTTTTATTTCAGTTTCAGTTTATATTTATGATTTTTTATATTTTCGGAGTTAATTTCAATTTTGGATTGCTTTACAAATTTTTTATGTGCTTTTGTCTTTTTTTTGGTTTTTATTTTTCAGTTTTTTATTTCTATACTGCTTTATATTTCTATAGTTATATTTCTGTACAGGTTCTGTTTCAGTTTTAGCATATTTAGGGTTTTTATATTTTAAGAGACAATTTAATTTCATGTGCTTTTGTCATTTTTTATTAATCTTGTTATAGACATCAGAGTTAATCAGAGTTAATATTATATTGTTTATTTGTTTGTTCATTTGTTTTTTTGTTTTTTTAGAGTTAATTTACATTTTGGTTTTGCTATATTTCTATACAGCTTTAGTTTGTTTTTGTTTTTAGAGTTCAATTCAATTTTGGTTTGCTTTACTAATTTGTTATGTGCATTTGTCATTTTTATTTATTTTTATTTCAATTTCAGTACTATTAGTACCTAAACTTGCCAAGGCAGCATTTCTAGTTTAAGTTTCAGTTTTTTATTTAACATCAATTTTAATTTCAGCTTTAAATAATGTTTTTTAATAGTTTTAGTTAACAATGGCAATCACCTAAAGACAGTCACTGCCACATACTTCTATATATATATATTACTTCTATATATATTTTATTAATCAGAATAAATGAAATATAATGTATATTCAAACTAATTTAAGCAGACCCTTACTATACCATTATATTTAATGGATATAACACATAATATATATAGATAATATTATAGACACCTTTATTTTTATATATATTTTAAAATATTTAATAGCCTTTTTATTTAATAAATTGTTAGTAAGCATCCAGAAAATAAATGTGTGTGTGTGTGTGTGTGTGTGTGTGTGTGTTGGGTTTTCTAGTCATCTGTTCCGTCAGTACAAATGCATCTGCTTTCTCTCTCTCTTTCTCTCTATAAATATCCCTGTCTTCTCCTCTCAGAAAACCTGATTCCCATTGATTTAGTGGCCTATATACACATTACCAGTCTCTCTCTTTCTCTCTCTCTCTTCCACATCCCCCATTCGTTTCAATGGTCATCATTCTCTCCATAGCTGTTTCTCTTCTGCCTTCACTTATGCTAACTGCTCTTTCTCTCTGTGTGTTTGAGTGGGAAACGGTCTAATGATAGATCAGGGTAGATGATCAGAGAATATAGCTGTTTAATATAAGCTCATCTCTCACCCTCTTAAACATTAAAATAATGAAAACAAGATCGTTATATTCTTACCTTCACGTATTCTGTCATATAAGAAACTTTTTTGCGTTTCACATGAGTGTAGTACAACATCAGCCTGACGAAATAAAGATTGTTGTTCTTTACAGCTCACACTCGCGGGTCGTGTAATATTATTTCATACTTCTGGTATCAAAGCTGCTCACCCTAAAGCATCAATCCAAACTTAGCGTTGATGTTCTCTTGCTTGTATTCACCCAGAATGCACTTATAGTAAATGTGCAGTGACTCATATAGTGACCCGCAGAGCGAACAGGCAGTGAATGAGATCCATAGTAAACAATAGCGCGTCATTCACCGCGGTCGATAGGAAACCTAAAGCCTCAAAATACACTAAATTTTACTAACACACACACACACACACAAGACTGTATTTTAGGTTCGTGTGTGTCCGATTAAATTTCCCGTCTGGTTTTCCCAGGAAAACAAAGATGGGATGGAAAATCGAATTCGAGTAAGTCGAATTAAAGGAGAAGTTCACTTCCAGAACAAAAATGTACAGACAATATCCACCTTATTTTTCAGTGCGGAAGTAAGCTGTTTTCTGGTAATGTGTTAGACTTCCTGTTCATAATCTGCCATAGAGAAATAAGAGAAGAATATTGAAGTGCTGTAAATGGTAAAAACAGTTTGCACTACAAACTATTGTGTTCATAATTAAGATAATACATTAAAATAATATGGTAAGACACACTAATTTGCAATATCAAGCAGCAAAACGAGCTGTTTTGTACAGATAAACATAGCTGGACGATGAGACCGGAAGCCAGACACATTAAATTTACAAACGTCTGTTCCCACTCTTACGACAAAAATAAGGTGGATACTCACCCTCCTGTCATCCAAGATGTTAATGTATTTTTTTCTTCAGTCGTAAAGAAATTCTGTTTTTTGAGGAAAACATTTCAGGATTTTTCTCCATATACTGGACTCCCGATTTTGAAGTCCAAAATACAGTTTAAATGCAGCTTCAAATGGCTCTAAATGATCCCAGTCGAGGAAGGTTCTTATCTAGCAAAACGATCAGTTATTTTCTAAAAAAAAAAAAAAAAATATATATATATATATATATATATATATATATATATATATATATATATATAATTTAGATACTTTTTAAACCGCAAACGCTCCTCTTGTCTTGTCTGCATGAATTCTGTTTTTTTTTTGTGTGTGTGTGCATTGACAGTTAGAGTATGTTGAAAAACTCCCATTTTATTTTCTCCTCTAACTTCAAAATCGTCCTACATAGCTGCAAAAGCACCGACCATAAAGTGGTTACAAAGTGAACATGAAAAGAAAATTAAACACTTTTACAAAAAAAAGCGATGTAGTACGATTATGAAGTTGGAGAAGAAAATGAGATGGGAGTTTTTCTGACATACTTATAGGGCTGTTCGATTCCGAAAATTTTGGAATCGAGTCCGATTCCTGGTTCTGGGATCGATGAGATTCGATTACAAGAATCCATTCCTCACTGTTGTTTTCGATTCTTTTTCGATTCTTGTTTTTTTTTTTTTTGGAGTGGAGGAACCTAATTTCGCCATGACTGTAGGATATAAAGGTCTTAGAAAGGAGCGTTATCATAATATGAAGCTTTATTTTTAAAAGTTAAGACACTTTTCTGTATTTAAATTGTAATTTTGTTTGCATTACACATAAAATTAGTCATAGCCCACAGCGCAGTTCAGCTGAATGATGTGTACTTCAACGGTATGCTTTGCACAAAATTAACAAACTGTACACTAAAACAAAATAACCAGAACAACAACACTAATATAAGAGCTGGTTGTTTATCTGTCAATCAGATGCGCTCTCAGTCACTGATCTGTGCTCTGGGCGTTTTCTTTCAGAATTATCATTGGCTGATAGAAAGGTTAATAAATAATTTATTTAAGATGGAAATAGGATCAAGACCCTGGATCATGATGTATTCTGTTGTCCAAAGGTTGGAATCGACTCTCGATTCCCAACGCCTCGGAATCAAGGAATCGATTCTTTTTGGAATCGACTCCCAGCCCTAGACATACCCTAACTGTCATGAGCCGGGAAAAAACGAAACAGGCAGAGAAGACGAGAGGAGACAAGACGAGCGTTTGAGGTTAAAAAGTATATAAACTGTAATTGTTTTTAGAAGATCGTTTCGCTAGATAAGACCCTTCTTCCTCGGCTGGGATCGTTTAGAGCCATTTGAAGCCGCATTTAAACTGCATTTTGGACGTTCAAAATCGGGGGCACCATTGAAGTCCAGCATATGGAGAACAATCCTGAAATGTTTTCCTCAAAAAACATAATTTCTTTACGACTGAAGAAAGAAAGACATGAATATCTTGGATGATGAAGGGGTGAGTACATTACCTGTACATTTTTGTTCTGGAAGTAAACAAACATTTTTTTCAGTCACTGTTGGATGAGGAGAGAAACAAACTCTTGTGAGTTTTTTGACAAACTAATGAGTGTTTTGAGTGCTTGACCCTCAGTCCTTGTTGTTGTTGTTTAATAATACCTCATATTAAGAGTTTCAGTGTCTCTCAGAATCACGTAATTCACAGAAGGGAAATAATTTAGATTAGCAGCGCAGCGACACCCAGCGGCCGCTTTGAGTACAGAAAGACTAAACGACCTTGAGAAAAAGGTTTTTTGGGGTCCTTAAAGACTCTTAAACTAAACAAATCGGGCATACACTTCTAATATTTGCATTTTTTACTACATGCGTGTGTATTTATATATACATAATAAATATACACAGCACACACACATAAATATTATGTTAAAAAAAACTTTCATTTTGGATGCAATTAATTGCAATTAATCGTTGCACAACACTATTACTTTCATGACAATAAAGCAAAACAAGTATTTAAAATTAATAATAAATAAAAATATAAAAATAAAAATTTTTTATATTTAATATTTTAATATTTGCAATTTTACTCTTTTGGGGGGAATTACTGATTTTTCTGGACTGCTGACGTGACTGACCAGCATAAAACGTTTTAGATTAAAGGACAGAATGAGCATTTATGAGTTCAAATGGACTATTATATTGGTGAAACAGCCATTAGTCCTTTAAAGCAACACTATTTAAATTTTGGCGCTCTAGCGGTTAATAAACAAAACTGCGGATGAACATTCTAACCGGAGCTACTTCTCTAAGTTTACGTCTATGACGATTCACGCAGGTATGTGTTACTCCGCAGCGGCGACGACCCGACCAGGTTACAATAGTCCAAATATAAGCACTTATTATAAGTAGTGATTCATTATATACATTTTGCAAATTTTGAACAGAAAAAGTGACATAGTGCTGCTTTAATTGCACAGTGATAACAGTTCAGCCTTTATACCTCTGGAAAAAATGAGTGCATTGTTCAGACAGAAACATTAAAGGCACAAAGTATTGTTATGAACAATTCATTTTATTGAACAACAATCTGTGACAAGGAATTCAATATGATCAACGTGTCTTCGGTTTCTGCAACAACGATTAAAACAACTGTCATTTTTCAGTCTTACACATGTGGCTGTTTGTGCATCAACACACATAAACTCACAGCAGCACTCATGACGTCTCAACATACAGACCGACGTTGTCTTCCAGAAGGGCCTTGTTGTGCATTTTAAGTATTTTTGTGTGTAGTTAAAGTGCGTTATTGCACTGTTCCTCTCGGAGGAGGAAAGCAAAGGCGTCGTGGAGGAAGGAGGTTCTGTCTATAACTGTACAGCTTAACAGCAGCATGACTGAACCATATGGAGAATACGGGTGAAACTCATGAAAAATGTCAAGAAATTACATGTTTTGGCCATGTTTCATCCCAAAAAAATAAATAAGTAAAATTAAGAATAATATTAAAGAATACATCTAATTTTTAGGTAATTTTAACTTTTTTAAAAAATATTAAAATATTATTTTAATGACAATAAAGCAAAAAAAAACCAAAAACTGTCATTTAAAAAAAATGTCAATGCAAAACATGTTTTCGCCAAAAATCCAAAAAATAAATAATTAAAAAAAAAAAAAAATTAATACATCTAATTTTTAGGCATGTGTGCATTATTTTCATGACAAGAAAGCCAAAAAAAAAAAAAAAAAAAAAAAATATTACAGTAACTGTCATGAAAATGCAAAAATTAATGTTTAATAAATAATGTTTAATAAAAGTCTTAATTTTCTTTATATAAAACAAATATAATTAAAAACAAAAATAATTAAAAAAAATAAGAAATAAAATATGTTAGGTTATTTTAATATTTTTACATTATTTTCATGACAATAGAGCAAAAAAAATTAGCTGCATTAGATACTGTATACTATATTATACTATATTATAGTAACTGTCATGAAAATAAAATAAAAAAAAGGTAATCCAGTATATTTTTTGGTTCTTTAAAAAAAAAAAAATTACATTATTTTCATGACAAGAAAAAAATACTGTATTACAGTAAATGTCATAAAAATAATGGTCACAATGCAAAAAATATTAAAGATTTTAATTATATTTATGTTTTAAAACTGTTTTATGTTTTTTAATACATTATGTTTGTGACAATAAAGCAAAAAATATATACTGTATTGTATACTGTATACTATATTACAGTATTTGTCATGAAAATAATGTTCTAACAAATATTAAAGGTTCCATTAATAATAATAATAACAATAAATAAAATATTAATAATAATAATAATAATAATAATTAAGTAACCAATTTGTAGGTTATTTTTATATTTACATTATTTTCAAGAAAAAATACTGTATTACAGTAAATGTCATAAATAATGTTGCAATGCAAAAAAAAATCATAATAATAAAACAAATTTTTAAATTAGTTTTTATTTTTAAACATTATTTTCATGACAATAAAGCAAAAAAAAAGTATTACAGTAGCTGTCATGAAAATAATGTTATGATGGAAAAAAGTAAAGGTTTGTAATTGTTGTATTTTTCATATATATATGAAAACTTTCATTTTGGATGCAAATGATTGCGATTAATCGTTACAGAGCACTATTATTTTAATGACAATAAAGCAAAAAACTGTATTACAGTTTCTTTATGTAAAACAAAAATAATTTAAAAAAAAAAAAAATTAAAAATAAAAATAAATAAAAATAATTTTTAGGTTATTTAAAAAAAAAAATCATGACAAAAAATATGCTGTATTGTATTTTTAGGTTATTTTAACATTTTTGCTACTGTCATGAAAACAATGTTACGGCTGAAAAAAGTAAAGGTTTGTAATTGTTGTAATTTTCATATATTATATATATAATTTTTTTAAGGGGTAAAAGGTGACCATGACATATTTTCATGAGACTCAGCCGTGTTTATGTATTTTAATAATTTCTTAATTATTGCATAAATATGTGCTGGTCCTTCTATATATATATATACTCTTCATTACATGAAGAGTGAAATCACAAATATCTACCATCTAATTTACTACTAAATAAGACTGAATACTATCAATTTACATGGATTATACGATTCAAAGATACATTCTCTGGTTTGTTGAAACAAACAGGCGATACGTCGCTTATAATATGTGTAGTCTAGTATATTGACTATAGTACGGCCGTGTGAGGATTGCGCTTGTGCCAGATTTGTTTTTGTGCTTGGACTGTAAAATCATCGATGCTATTTTTGGTGTTTTTTGCCACCTGCTGTCTAATTCCTTCAAGTACTGCGCAAGGAAGAAGGACAGATGGTGAAAAGAAGGGAGAGAGTGAATAACACACTTTAGTGTTGCGTAAATGACAGAAAAGAAATGCACAACCCGCACATTTACAAACGTGCGCACGATTGACCCCTCACACACACACACAACACAGCACCGTTCACAAACACTATGAGTTCACAGCTGAGAAAACAATCTAAATAATACTAAATCATCACAAAACAACAGAATAAAATCAACGCAAAAAAAGGAATCACAGATATGTTAGCTTCTGGAATGTTTCGGAAAAAACGTTCGCTGGCAAAACAAATACAAGGCCAAACAAGGTCATTAAGGTCAGATGTTTATAGTAGGCATGAAACGTACTTCCATTTTAATACCATTTGCATTCATTTAAACAATTAACGATGTGTGAGGTAACCATCAGAAGGGTAATGCACGCACTGACCTTGTAAAGTCCGACCTATGACCTTTAAAAAATAAATAAGAGCATCTGAACTGATTCAAATGGCATAAAGCTCATTGTCAGCGAGACTAGAGATGTTTACTTGTTAGACAGCACCATAAACCCTCTGAACCTCTGGATAATCATTATTTAGAGTCACTGATATATTCATTAGTGAAGTTTTACACTACACCGCTGTTTCAAAGTTTGGGGTCAGTTAGATTTTTTTTATATTTTAAGTCAGATATCGTCAACAGGCCATTTATTTGATCAAAATGCAGTAATAACTGTTTTCTATTTGAATATATTTTAAAATGTAATGTATTCCTGTGATCAAAGCTGAATTTTCAGCATCATTACTCCAGTCTTTAGTGTCACATGATACTTCAGAAATCATTCTAATATGCTGATTTGCTGCTCATGAAACATTTCTGATTATTTTCAATGTTGAAAACAGTTGAGATGCTTTATATTTTTGTGGAAACTGATGCTTTTTTTTTTTTTTTTTAATTCTGTGATTCAGTATTTTTTGATTCAGTATTCTTTGATTCAGTATTCTTTAAAAATTCAAAAGAAAAGCATTTATTTATTTATTTATTTTTATTTTTTTTGCAACATTATTATTAATGTTGAGAACAGTTGTGCTGCACTCTTAAAAATAAAGGTGCTTCAAAAGGTTCTTCACAGCGATGCCATAGAAGAACCATTTTTGGTTCCAGAAAGAACCATTTAGTCAAAGGTTCTTTAAAGAACCATCTTTATCTTACCTTTTTATAACTTTTATAACACAAAGAACCTTTTGTAAAACGGAACGGAAAGTTCTTTATGGAACCATTTAGACAAAAAATATGTTCTTCTATGGCATCATGAAGCACCTTTATTTTTAAGAGTGCGCTTAATATTTGTGTGTTTATTTTCAAGATTCTCTGATTCAGTAAAGATCCTTTGAACGTTCAAAAGAATCATATTTATTTATTTTTTTGCAACATTACAACAGTATTATCAAAGTTGATAACAGTTGTGCTGCTTAATATTTTTGTGAAATACATGATAGATTTTTTCATAATTTCTTGATTCAGGAATCTATGATTTTAAGATTCTTTCAGAAGAACACTATTTATTTAAAATATTTTCTGCAACAATACAACATTATTATCAATGCTGAAAACAGATGTGCCGCTTAATATTTTTGTGAAATCCGTGATCGATTTTTTTCAAGATTCTGTGATTCAGGATTCTTTAATTATTTGATTCAAGATTCTTTGAACGTTCAAATGAACCGTATTTATAAAAAAAAAAAAAAAAACTTTTGGGACATTACAACATTGTCAATATTTATAACAGTTATGCCGCTTACTATTTTTGTGAAATCCATGATTGATTTTTTTCAAGATTCTGTGATTCAGCATTCTTTGATTATTTGATTCAAGATTCTTTGAACGTTTAAATGAACCGTATTTATAAAAAAAAAAATAAATAAATAAAAATTTTTTTGGGACATTACAACATTGTCAATATTTATAATAGTTATGCTGCTTAATATTTTTGTGAAATCTGTGATAGACTTTTTTTTTTATTTTTTGATTCAGGATTCTTCAAATCTTTGATTCAAGATTTTTTGAAAGTTCAAAAGAACAGGATTTATTTGAAATATTGTTTTTTTTGTCAAAATGACAACTTTATTATCAATGTTGATAACAGTTGTGCTGCTTAATATTTTTGTGAAATCCATGATCGATTTTTTTCAAGATTCTGTGATTCAGGATTCTTTGATTATTTGATTCAAGATTCTTTGAACGTTCACATGAACTGTATTTATTTAAAAAAAAAAAATAAAATTTTTGCGACATTAAAACATCTTTTCAATATTTTTGTAAAATCCATGCTAAATTTTTTTTTCAAGATTCTATGATTCAGTGTTCTTTGATTCTTTGATTCAGGATTCTTTGAATCTTTGATTCAAGATTCTTTGAAAGTTCGAAAGAATAGTATTTATTTAAAATATTTCTTTTCCCGACTTTACAACTTTATTATCAACATTGATAACAGTTGTGTCGCTTAATGTTTTTGTGAAATCCGTGATAGATTTTTTTCAAGATTCTTTGATTCAGTATTCTTTGATACTTTGATTCAGGATTCTTTGAAAGTTCAAAAGAACAGCATTTGTTTAAAGCAGAAATCTTTTATAACATTATAAAGGTCACTTTTGATCAATTTAATGCATCCTTGCTGAATAAAAGTATTAAAAAAAAATTTTTTTGACCCCAAACTTTTGAACGGTAGCGCAGGACGATATAAACCAGACGCGTTTAGAAAACCAGTGTACTATTACATGAACTGAGAAAGAAGACAGAGGTATTCCAGGCAGGGATTTGGTCAGGAATCGTTTGGCAGTATGACTCGATTGTTTGTCAGCCTGAGCCAAAAACTGCTCTTGATTGCACACATAGGCAGCGCTTATCTCGCTCCAGCTGACGGCGCGTCCCGTCAGCACTATTGTGAGCCCAAACATTGTCTTTTTGCCTCCCCACAATAGGCCGCGGATCGATCCGAACGCCTGCACGAGAAATAAAAACAAACAGCGTCAAGTAAACGAGAACTACGAGCTGAAAGCGTTCGGGTTTGTTCGGTTCATTTGGTAGTGCACGCTGGCGTGAACAACGAGCTCACAATTCCAACACTGATACATTACGGGTCCGGCTCACACGCTGTAAACTGGCATATGAACTCTTCCAGATGCCAAAAACATAAAGAGAAGGAACTGGGGGAGAGGTGTGCAAATAAGCCATCGGATACAAAACCAAAAAACATAATCGCTTCATAATATCATCTGCATATGTACAGTACACAGTAATCAACAATGATCACACAAACAATCAGACACTGATAAAACTATCCATAGAAATATATAGTGAGATATACTATAGGTGTGTTCACATCTATATATGTCAATAAATACGACTTCCATCCAAAGTCTGTGCTTTTCGGCTTCTCGAACAAACTGGAATGACTAATAAAATCTCCCATGATGCACTGCAGGGTGCCGGTGCACCATGGGAAGACATCCAAATGCGTTAATATTCATGATTATTAGCTCCGCCCATCATAATTTCACAGGGCAGGACTTACAATAGATATGCACATTACTTTGGTGTTTTTTCTATTGATTTAGCATATTAGTACTCTTTCTCAGATCTGATCTGACCGATATGAACTGCATTTGGGGTTGCAAAAGTTTTTATAATAGTATATATAGTATAACATTTTTTTGTAGTGGGAAATCTGTAAGTAGCTAAAGTGGGTTTGCAGTGGGTGGGACACAATGTAAAATGTATTAGTTTTGCTCATGAATATTAATTAGATCCGTGATGTTCACCCAGACCCAGATGATTTGATTTGATATGCAAGCAAGAAAGAACCACTGTTATTTTAGTGTCATTTATATAGAGTTAAAGTTTTTAGTAATATTTTAAATTAGCTTTTATTTTTATAAAACACATTTCAGTTTTTATTTTAGTTTTAGTTCATCTTCTGTAATTTTGTTATGTGCTTTTGTAATTTTTAAAATATTTTTGTGAAATCCGTGATCGATTTTTTTCAAGATTCTTTGATTTAGGATTCTTTGAATCTTAGATTCAAGATTCTTTGAAAGTTCAAAAGAACATTTTTTTTTGTGCAGTATTACAGCTTTATTATCAACGTTGATAACAGTTGTGCTGCTTAATAAATTTCTAAATCTCTGATAGATTTTTTTCAAGATTCTTTGATTCACGATTCTCTGATTCATGATTCTTTGAATCTTTGATTCAAAATTCTTTAAAAGTTTAAAAGAACAGTATTTGTTTGAATTTTTTGCCACATTACAGCATTATTATCAAAATTATTATCATTAATATCATTATGAAAGCAGTTGTGCTGCTTAATACATTTCTAAATCTGTGATAGATTTTTTTTCAAGATTCTTTGATACATGATTCTCTGATTCACGATTATTTGAATCTTAGATTCAATATTCAAAGTTCAAAGAATTTTTTTTCAGCATTACAGCTTTATTATCAATGTTAATAACAGTTGTGCTGCTTAATAAATTTCTAAATCTGTGATAGATTTTTTTTCAAGATTCCTTGATACAGGATTCTTTGATTCACCATTTTTTGATTCTTCGAAAGTTAAAAGGAACAGTATTTATTTAAATTTTGTAAAATCTGCGATTTTTTTTTTTTAAGATTCTTTGATCCAGGATTTTTTTATTTCACTTTTCACTTTTTAAGAACATTTTTTAAAATACATTTGTTATGTGATTCAGCAATTTTTTTAATTTATTTTTTATTTTAGTTAGTAATTTTACTACTACTATTGCGTAGTATTTAGATGATTTATGTTTAAATGTTTCAGTTTTCATTTGAATTTTTGGTAATTTTGGTATGTTCTATTGGCATTATTTATTTATTTATTTTCTTTATTTGTTTATAATTCCAAATATAATGCAATAATTCCAAACATACCAGTTTATTTTTTTTTTGTTTTAATATTTATGTTTTCTTTTATTTCAGATTATTTCAGTAAACAAAAACGTTCTTAATATTTGTAATTTTAGTTAACAACACTGGTAAGAACTGCTTGCACTCTCAACATTACATATGCGTCCCATCCTAAATGAGAAAAGAAACTACTTTGCATACCCAAAATGTTTTAATTAAACTTCAAACCTGTGGTTTAAATAAGATTTAAGATCATATTTAATGCTAATTTTGCTGTTCAGGCTCCAAATACCGAAACAGATTTGAATACCCCAAAAAAAAAAAAAAAAAATTACTGCCATTAATTTTCTTTGTGCTGTGGCCATGCAAAACGAATCTCATAATCTCTAATGATTATCTCCCAGAGTATGGGAACTTTGCAGAAGTTTTAATGGCCGATACGTCCCCGGTTGGAGGCGTTTCCATTTTGCTTCGGTCAATTTGAGAGATGCTTTCAAGTCTAATTCACATTTCTCTCAGCTTTTCTGAGAAATTAATTGAATTAACCTCCGGAGCTGACATGTAATTTCGAAGCATACGCTGAATAAAGCCTTGATAGGCCACAAAGATATGCCGCTCTCGGATCAGATGCTATTTTACATTTCTGCTTTTCCTCAAGGTCATTCAGAGCCCAGAGGAAAAGCATTCAGAGTTTGCAAGAAAGAGGGAAATGGTTAATTTAAAGGGCAAACTAATCAACATGACGTGTCCTCTTGTTTCAGGAATTTAGCAATTAAAACAAGCTTCGTGTTGGGTTGATATTTCAGTGTGTAATTAACGAGAGCTGCACGATTCAAAGTGCTACGACTGATCGTCGATTTCACGTTTTAAATGTCAGATGGCTCAACGATTAAAAGGACCTCATTTAGTCTCAGCGTGAGACGGGACGAGACAAAAATCAGGCAGCTTGGCAAACACAATCTCACTTTACGCTCAGTATTAAAACCAACACATTCAGATCAAAATACACGGCGCTTTGAACGAAAACGGCACGACGACAAACGATTAAAGTAATCAGTCAGACTGGTCCACGTTACGCTTTGATCCTTCGGTAATGGCGACCTGTGATGGGGGCGGGGAACGGACTGGTGCAACGCATGATGGGACGGGTGGTTAGTTGTTCCGTTTGGGCAGGTAGCTCAAGATGAATTCGCCCACGCCGAGGAAGTAAACCACCTGAGCGATGCCGAAGAGCGGCGCGATGACGAGAGCTCGACAGTACGCCCCCTTCAGGAAAGCGCTGGGACCTTCGTTGCGTAATATCTTCCTGTGATCAGATGGATCAAAAAATGGAAAAATCAGACTTTTTGTACCCGAATCAATAGGATTAGTTAAATAAGGTCACCTGACAACCTCACTGGCCAATGAAAAGCAAACCACCTGATACAGTCGGTCACTCCGCTGTAAGTGTCCTCTTGACTTCCTCGAGTTAGCGACTGTAGCCTGGTCTTTATCACTGAAACACACACACACGGTGCAACATTCAGTTACGAAACCGCACAGATGTTGCACAACCGTTTTTGCTTACATACAGGCTCCGTTCCAAGAGCTAGCGAGCTGCTTCACTGCATACTGCCTACTTAGCACACCGACAGAGAGAAACGTGACTGGTTTGGAACATTTTAGGTAAACAGCAACTCAATTCCCAAATTGTTCTGAATAGAGCTTGCACTGGAATGTGGACCAAATGTCTATACATTTAATATTCAGTATTTAAAAAAATTGACAAAAATATATATTGACAAAAATATTCAACATTTTATATTTGGCATTTAAAAAATAGAGCAAAGTAATATTGAAAATCTAAAAAAAACAAATACTGAAAAATATTTAATATTCAGTAATAAATAAAATGTAATATTCAGTATTTAAAAAAAAAATACTGAAAAATATTTAATATTTAGTAATAGATAATAGACAAAACATATACTGAAAATGTATAGTATTTCATATTCAATAATAAAAATAGACAAAGAAATAAATATGTAGGATTTAGTATTTAAAAATATATAGTATTTATAAAATACTTTTTATTATTCAGCATTTAATATTTAGAAATAAATAATAGACAAAATATATACTGAAATATGTGTGGTATTTAACATTAAATAATAAAAACAGACAAAAATTAATATAAAAAATGTATTTAAACTTGGAAAAATATTACATATTTAATATTCAGCATTTAAAAAACAGAATTAAAAACAAATATAGAAAAATATTCAATATTTACTATTCAACATTTCAAAAACAGAAAAGAAAAACATATAAAAGAAATATTTAATTTTCAGTAATTAAAACAGACAAAACTAATATTAAAAACCTTAAATATGTAATATTTAGTATTTTTTTTTAAATAGACAAAACTAATCTATAACATTGGAAAATATGTCATATTTAGTATTAAATAACATACAGAACAAATACTGAAAATGCATAATATTTAATATTCAATTATAAAAATAGACACAAACTAAATAGCAATTTAGTATTTAGTATTTAAAAAATTGAAGAATAAAAAAAAATCTGAAAATTATTCCATATTTACTATTCAGCATTTAAAAACAGGAAAGAAACAATTATTGAAAAAAAATCAATATTTACTATTCAGCATTTCAAAACTAGAATATAAAAACATATCAAACATCTTTCATTTTCAGTAATAAAAACAGACAAAACTAATATTAAAATATTCAATATTTAGTATTTTTTTAAAAAATAGACAAAAATAATATAAAACATAATATTTAATATTCAGTATTTTAAAAATGTAAACAAAAGCAATATTCAGCATTTTAAAAAAAATATTTAAAAAATATATATTTTTAAATTAAGGGAACAAATCTGAAAGATATTTACTATTTAATATTCAGCATTTAAAAACAGAAAAATAAATACTGAAAATATAAATATTGAAAAAAATATATATTTAAAAATAAATAATAGACAAAACAAATATTTAATATTCAATAATAAAAATAGACAAAAACTGATACAAAACTAATAACAACTATTTAGTATTTTAAAAATAAATAATATAAAACACACAACATTTAATACTTCCATATTTTAAAATGTGAGAAAAAACTTTGTTGACAGAAATATTCAATATTTAATATACAGCATTAAAAAAAAGAAAAAAAAAAAAAATATATATATATATAAAAAATTTAATAATATAAATTATTAATATTTATTTTTTTAAATATACAAAACTAATATAAAACACACCATATTTAATATTCAGTATTTTAAAAACTGAAGAAAAACAAATATTGCAAAATATTTAATATTTAGCATTTCAAAAAAGAAAAACATAATGAAAAATCTTTAATATTCAGTAATACAAAATAGATAAAACTAATATAAAAAAATCAATACATTATTTCCTATACTGAACAAATATTTAGAATAAACAAAACACAGAAAAACTATCTAATACTTAATATTCCGTTTTATTAATAAAAAAACAAATGTTAAAATGTTTAATTAGATTATAATTACATTAATTATAATTACATTAATTAATTAGTAATTGAATTACATTAGAACAATTTTTATTGATATTTTACATATATTTTACGATTGAAATGTATTTGTTTTTTCTCTTGCCCCTGTTCTTTAGTGTATATTTTTCCACTTTGCTCAGTGCATTTTTGGATTGCCTTTACTGCAAAAATAGGCCGAAACAAATTTTGTGGTACAGCATTTGCGTCAGAGGTATTTCTAGGCCGCTTTAAAATGCTTTCTGCGTAGGCAGCTCACTAGACTTTAAAACAGACAACAGGATAGCAGATTCAAATGCACTGTCAGAACATTACAATTAAGATACAAAACATTTTAGTGAAGAGAAACTCACCATCTACGGGGTTGACGGCGACGGCGGCTGTGCTGCCCGCAATGCAGCCCGATACGAAAGACACGTAGAAGGGCGCGGGACCGTCGGCTCCTCGCTTCCCCAGATTATTCAGATTAGCAAACAGAGGGAAATAGATGATAGAAAACGGGACATCCCTGAAGGGAGAGGAAAACACTCTGAGATTCTGTGATGTGATGACTGATTGTGTGATATTTTTGCATGTTTACTTCCAAACCTGAGCAGCGTGGCTCCCAGGCCCTTGTAAAGACCCGCGATGCCCTTTTCCTTCAGTAATTGTCTGGTGAGTTGCATAGCTGTGGGGGACTTCACCTCTACGGGGCCCCCAGGGGTCACAGCCTGAGGCATCAGCTTCCTCTGGGCCGCTGCACATACAAACAGAGCACATTACAGTCATCAACATAAAACTGCACTTTATTTTTGCTGACTTCTATTTGTAAGCAACTATATGGCAGATTTTAACATGAGTAAACTTTAGTTGCTACTAAATTATTGCTTGAAAACATTGTTAAAATGTATATATTTCTGAAAAATAATGTTTTAAGCTGTTTATGCTAATGTACAACTGACAATGACTTGAACATTTTTTTAAAAAGAGGGGAAGAAATCTGTATAAAGTATATAATAAATAATATTCACATTTTTAACTAAGATTCAGTAGTGGCAACAATTACTTAATATTCAACATTTTAAGAAAGAAAAAAATTAAATTGAAAAAATAATCAATAACATCCAGTATTTTTAAATTAAAAACATTAATAAAAAAATAATAATAATAAAATAAATAAAATTGCAAAAAATATTTACTAAATTGTTTGTAATATTTAATATGTAAAAAAATGAAAAACAAATATATATATATATATATATATATATATATATATATATATATATATATATATATATATATATATATATATATACTGAATAAGTAATATTTACCTTTTTAAGTAAGATTCAGTAGTGGTGACAATTACTTAATATTCAGTATTTTAAGAAAGAAAAAAATTAAATTGAAAACATATTCAATATGTAACATGCAGTATTTTTAAATTAAAAACATTAATAAAAAAAATCAAATAAATAAAATTGCAAAAATATTTACTAAATTGTTTGTAATATTTAATATGTAAAAAAATGAAAAACTAATATATATATATACTAAATAAGTAATATATACCTTTTTAGTAAGATTCAGTAGTGGTGACAATTACTTAATATTCAGTATTTTAAGAAAGAAAATAATTAAATTGAAAACATATTCAATATGTAACATCCAGTATTTTAAAATTAAATAAATAAATAAATAAAATTGCAAAAATATTTACTGAGTTGTTTGTACTATTTAAAATGTAAAAAGTTAAAAACAAATATAATATATATACTAAATAAGTAATATTTACCTTTTTAAGTAAGATTCTGTAGTGATGACAATTACTTAATATTCAGTATTTTAAGAAAGAAAAAAAATTAATTGAAAACATATTCAATATATAACATCCAGTATTTTAAAATTAAATAAATAAATAAAATAAATAAAATAAAAATATTAACTGAATTATTTGTAATATTTAATATGTAAAATTATATGTAGTATTTCACAAATAAAAACTAATACTGAAAATAATCTATATAATATTTATGTAAAAAAAAAACACATATTCAGTACAGCTTTAAAAAAAATAAAAAAAAAGCTATTGATAAAATATTTAATATCCAAAAAAAATCTAAAAATGAAAAACAAATATTGAGAAAAAAAAACACAAAAAACACACAATATAATATACTGAATTCAATATACTGAATAAATAAATGTAACTTTTTTAAGTAAGATTCTGTAGTGGTGACAGTTACTTAATATTCAGTATTTAAAAAAAAAAATAATAATAATAAATTGAAAACATATTTATTATGTAACATCCAGTATTTAAATAAAAATAATAATAAAATTGAAAAAAATATTTAATACATTGTTTGTAATATTTAATATAAAATGTAATATTTTACAAATAAAAACGAATACTGAAAATAATCAATATAATATTCATGTACTAAATAAATTCAGCTTTTAAAAAAATAATCAGTGCTGCTGACAATGACTTAATTTACTATGTAAAAAAAAAGATAAAATATTTAATATCTAAATCTAAAAAAATCTAAAATGTAAACAGCAAATCTAAAAAAAATAATATTTAATATACTAAGTAAATAATATTCAGTATTTCACATATATTTGCTGATAATTACTTTTAAAAAAGAAAAAAAATGCAAAAATATTACACATTTAAAATGTAAAAAATATTTAAAAATATAGAAAAAATACTGTAATATAACAAAAACTATAATAAAAGCCTCTTCTTTGTAAGAAAAAAGAATTTAACACAAACAAATAGCCACTGTGTACCGCTCAATGTGTAAAAATGACAAAATTATGTAAAATCAGACGCTAATGTTTAGACAGAAATGTGACCACAAGGTGGCAGCACTTCACTCCTCTTCTCTGTCCTGTGTCTTGATTTCTCACTTCGTTTCCTATCATTCCTTTCTCTTTTTTAGTCTAAATTCTTACCAATTCTTCCGGCATCTTGCAGCTGAATCTTCAGCATCTCCATTGGTGTCGTAATGATGACCTGCAAAACAACAGAAACAAGGTTAGAGGAAACCTCACAGCCCATGATAAAGAGAGCAAGCACATTTAAAGGGCCACACACGTATTTAAAGGAGCTAGAAGTCACAGTTCGACACCTGAGGCTAATTTCAAATGGTTACATTTATAGTAAAGACACTTGTTTTGTAGTTTTACACTGATGTTAACACCTCTCCTTTAGCTTGCCATAATTAAGCCTATCGAAGGCTCGTCTGAAAGCCTGTACTTTATGCTATTACGATCTCAAAAAAGCACAACCACATACAAAAACATACAATTAGCACATCCTCCTACACGCTAAACGTTCAGACGTGTATCTGCAACCTGTTTTACTTCTATAATGTGACATATTATGGAAAGAAGTTGAATGTGGTTCATACAGCTGAGTGAAGATTATATTAGCATGAACATCAGCGGCACAGACGACACGAGGGACGTGTTTATGTGCGCTAGCGCCGCTGTCACTGGAGACCCAATTACACGTTTAATCAAATCTGAAGGGGTTTGTTGGTGGACGGGAAGTCCTCGGTCCCGGTGAACCTGACTCGGCACTGGCTGACGGGATTACTGGAGTGAGATATCGCTGGGTGGAAACAGCATGTCAGTCTGCTGTAATCCCATCATTTAATCCCACATGCTGGAAACTGTTTATTGACAGGAAGCTGATCACATGACTGGATCACTACCAAGTGTGTAACTCAATTAGGTAAATCAGTTAAGAAAGCTGTCAGTAGTGGAAAGCAATGCAATCCTTAGTGCATTTAGTTGATGTGCTGTTCCAGCCACTTTATTTTCTCAGTCTGTCTGAAATAAATGGTTTTATATATAAATATCATGTGCTGTTGATTTTATGATCAATAATTAATATATATTTACACAACTTCTGAGCATTATGTGATGTTACCTCAACTAAATGTGAAATTCAAGTACTTGAATTTAACAAAAGTAAATTTTTGTATGATTTAACTATATATATATTAATATATATATTAATCATCATCATAAATATATCTTAAATTACACCCCCACACATATATAATTCTTATAAAATTAATAATCGCAAATTAATTATTTAGAATTAATGTTATTAAAAACGTGCATCAAATAAATCGTTATTAGTTATAATAATATTAATTATAAACATTATAATTAATAATTACAAATTATTGTAATTATTATAAATCAGTAGAAATGTGTGTGTGTATATAATTATTTTAATATTATTATAGTTATTAGTATTAATGCAACAAATTATGATTATTAATTACAAATGATTTAGAATTATAAATATATTATTATTATTATTATTATTTATATTAATCATCATCTTAAATATAAATATAACTTAAGTTACACCCCCCACACACATATAATTATTATTATAAAATTAATAATTACACATTAATTATTTAGAATTAATATTATTAAAAACGTGCATCAAATAAATCACTAAAAATAAAAAATGTAAAATGTATATAAATATTAGTAATAATAACAATAATTGATAATTACAAATTAAATATTTAAAAAATAAATAAATGTGTGTGTGTGTGTGTGTATATGTATGTATATATATTATATATAAAATTGTATTATTATTAGTTATAAAAATATAATTAATAATTACAAATTATTTATTTAGAATTATATCATTAAAAACATGCATTAAATAAATCAAAAATTTATATAAATAATAATAATAATAATAATTATTATTATTATTATTATTATTATCATCATCATAAATATAACTTAAATTACACCCCCACACACATATAATTATTATAAAATTAATAATTACAAATTAATTATTAGGATTAATGTTATTAAAAACATGCATCCAATTAATCACTAAAATCTATATAAATATTAGTTATAATAATATTAATAATAATAATAATAATAAATATTACTTTTAAATTACACCCCCCCACACACACACACACATATATATATATACAAAAATATATTTTTATATTTTGAATATATTTTTTATATTTATTACATTTTATATTAATTAAATAAAATTATATATAACATAAAATTAAATAAAACTTCATTACTTTTTTTATATTGCTTTTAAAATAAAGCTGATTTATAAATACATACATAAAAATTTTTAAAACTAAAAATGTTGCTTTGGCATTTACCTGAAATAAGTTTAAGATGAAGTTCTAAAATTACTAAAACGTAATAAAAATAAATCAAAATAGAAATATATAAATGTAAATAAATAAACAAACAAATAAACAAATCTCAATTAATATATAAGCCATGTATATAATACATTATATTTTTTTTTATTTGATGCATAAATAAATATTTATTCATATGTTTTATATATATATAAAACATGAAATAAAATAAAAATATAAATATAAATACATTAAATGAAAAGGGTTTTCATCTAGCATTTTTTAATGCAGAATATGCATTATTTGCAATATTTAATATGCAAAATAATATGTAATAGTTAATAAAAGCATAATAAAAAAATATGTTATGCATATTTTGGACATTTTATTTACATCTTTGGTTTTTCATCCAGCATTTTTTAATGCAACATCCCAAAATCTGCCTGCAAATATGAATGGAAATGCGTCTCACTCATCTGTGTCTGTTCCCGCAGATGCTTTTGCTATAAAAGGGGTATTTTAGTATCGTATCATGGAAGAATACACACATTAACGAACCGAACGTCCTGAAAACTGTTTAGCACGAGTATAATAAGCAGAGCCGGTTGTGAATGAGCAGCTGCTTCAGGTGACGCTGCTCAACAAAAGCTGTTTGTGTCAGATGAGCTCACACGTGTATGAAGGGACTGTTTAATGGGAGTGTGTTTGTACCCCTAATGCATCTGTGTTTTGTCTCTTGGCCCATTACAGACACAATGATCTGTCTGCCGCTGAATCGTCTGTGTGCAGACTTGAATAAAATAATAGTGGAACATCTATTAATGGAGGCTCAAGCACACACGTGTGTGTGTGTGTGTGTGTTTGCATACTGACCTGACACGTTCCCGCCCCGCAGCCGGCCAGCATCTCTCGCAGTAGAGTGAGTTTCTGCCTGAGGGAACAAGAGATAAAGCGCACACACACCGGGACGTTAATAATTTACGCTCTTACTCGGTGGTCAATAATTCACCGGTGCCGTTTTTGGGTCGCCATGGAGATCCCGGCGAGCACGGCATTGTGGGTATTGTCTGTGTGCTTCCACCTTTATTTAATATTAATGTGTGTCGGGTAACGGAATACTGTGTGCTGAATTGATTGAGATGTTTGACAGTGTCGGTATGTCAGCACTGCGGCTGTATAATACCATGGTATTTTGATGTGCACCGTGGTGTTGGTTAAATAGCATATTGATAGCATAGAAAAGAGAGAAATGGCGAGCTGTGTTTGTGGGCATGTGTCTGTGTGTATGTATTTATCAATTATTTGATGTATGTATACATAGCATAGTGTATATATATAGTACATAATAAATACAAAATAAAAATATACAAATATAATTATATCAATCATATCTTGACAATATATATAAATATATATATATATATATATATATATATATATATATACTGTCAGCATATGATTGATATAATTATATTTGTATATTTTTATCTTATATATTATATGATATTTATTTGATGCATTAAGAAATAAATAACATATTGTATATATATATATATATATATATATATATATAATATGTATATAAGCCTAATATATGTGTGTACTGTGTGTAATTATTATGTATATATAAATACAAACACATTTATGTAGATATTTAAGAAATATTTACAAGTATTTGTATTTATTATATTTTTATATAATTTATATTATATATAAATACTAATATATAAATAACATATTTCTCTTAAATATATACATTAATTTGTGTCCGATTAATTGTTTGACAGCCCTAATATATATATATATATATATATATATATATATATATATATATATATATATATATATATTACAATAATAGAAATATATAAATACAATTATATCAATCATATCATGACATTATGTATATATGATACTTTCTTTTTAATTTTTTCATTTATTTGATGCATAAATATGTATATTTAGCAATAATTATAACAACATTTTAAATTATAATTTGTAAGTTTAATTTTAATATATAAATGTGATATATATAATATATATTAATTGTACTATACAATATGTAAATAAAATAATACAAATAAAAATTATATATATATATATATATATATATAAAACCAAAATACAACATATTTTATATATACAAATATATAATATATATAAAGTATAATATAATATAATTATAATTCAATATTCAATATATTTATTTTTCATTTACTTATTTATTTGATTTCATTTATTTCATTAATTTATTTGATGCATTTATATAGCAATAAATATAACAATATTTTTATTATATTATTACAATACAATATTCTAATTTATAATAATTTAATTTAAACATAATTAGTAATGTATAATAATGTATAATAATAATATAACAATATATATTATAATACATAACAAAATAAAATAATAAAAATATACAAATAAAATTATATTATTTTATCATCATTATCATATTATTATTATCATATTATTATTACATTTTAGATATTTATTAATATATAAGCCATGTATAATATAATAAAATATAATATAATATAATATAATATAACATAATATGTGACCATGGACCACAAAACCAGTCATAAGGGTCAATTTTTTTGAAACGCTGATTAAATAAGCTTTCCATTGATGGATGGTTTGTTAGGATAAGACAATATTTGGGCGAGACACAACTATCAAAATCAAAATATTGAGAAAATTTCCTTTAAACCTGTCCAAATGAAGTTCTTAGCAATGCATATTACTTATCAGAAATTAAGTTTTGATATATTTACGGTAGGAAATTTACAAAATATCTTAATGGAACACGACCTAAAGATTTTTGTCATAAAAGAAGAATCTATAATTTTGACCCACACAATGTATTTTTGGCTATTGCTACAAATATACCCATTGACAGGTTTTGTGGTCCAGGGTCACATATAATATAATATATAATTATAATTATTTTTTATTTATTTATTTGATGCATATATAGAGAGAAAGAGAGAGAGAGCATTATTATAACAATATTTTTAATTATAATATATAGTAATTTAATTTATTTAATATATAAATAATATGTAAATAAAACCATAAAAATATACCCATAAAATGATATCATCTATTATATAAATATACATATAAAATTTAAATACTAAATGAAAAACTAATATTTAAAATGTTTGTTGACATGCTGAAGGCCGGGAATGAACCCAAGCAGTGTGTCGGACCAGATGATGTGTCAGTGTGTGTGAATGGGCACAGTCAGCTCAAAGACCTAGTCATCGTGTTTACACTGATTTGTGTGTTTACCCTGTGTGTGTGTGTGTGTGTGTGTTTACGTCTCACCCGTCCTTAGAGAGGTGATATCTAAAGAAATCATTTGCCGCCAGCTTGATGGCTTTTTCTGGAGTGACGAGAGTTAAGTTCACCGCCGCACCTGAGAAAGACAAAAACATACATTCTCAATGACATCTTTAGTTGACAATTAACTAGACTACTACCACATAAACTCTGACATACCTCTGTACATGCCAAAGTATCCTTCTGACCGGATGGTCTTAATAAGGCAGTCTGACCTGTAGGGCACAGCATATATATAGAGGATAATGCACGTGTGAACCGAATGAACTGAATCTTCTAAATGATTCGAATCATCTGTTTGAACACTCACATGCTGGTATAGAGGCGCGATCCATTCTGCTGGTTCTGAAGGCGGGTTTTGGCCAGATCGATAGGAAACACGCAGGTAACGCCGATCAGTCCCGCCACACCGCCGTTTATTAGCTTGGCAGGCAAACTGGAGACGAGACAGAAGAGATTCATAAAAGAGATGCATAAAAGTATTATTGGGTTTTGGGTGGTTGCTGTGACCTTAAACTCACCTGATCTGTTTGTCAGCCATTTATCTGGCTCCCTGTATTTCTTCAGTGTGTGTGTTTAAGGCGTCAGAGTGCACGTCTTCGCAGATTTCTCCGAGTGTTTTTGGTTTTTGCGATCTCAGTCCGTTCACCGTCCTCTGGAAAATCTCTGAAACACACATACACACAGAGGATATTAATGTGTTTGTGATTCAGGTGTCATCTCTCACTGTTTGACTCCAGAAATTCCTCACGCTGGACTCACTCTTTCCTTTTCTTTCCTCATCTGCTCTCTCGTCTCATCTCTCGATGTCGTATTTTTATTCTTATCGCATTTTACCAGTTGCACAGAAAGTTTAAAATAGACAGCGAGTGTCTGTCTGCCTCACAGATAAGTTGTTTTCTGTCAGATTGGTGTCAGCTCTATTTTAAAGACATGAAACCGCATTTGTAAGCATATATTCGCTTAGGTGCAATTTCTGATTGAATCTGGATGTTTAACAAAACTAAATGTAGGGCAAGGTTTGAGTATGTCCATTGGGAATTAACAGGATGGTGATAAATGCTTAGTAAATGAGAAAATAAGAGGCCAGAGTGACACCAGACCTGAAAAGAACGTCACTTCAGAGCAACTTTGAAAGATTGTGAAGAGAAACTTTTGTTTTATTTGGAGTAAAATGCACGTACTGTCCACAATAAGACCAGGAAAATGGATTAAGAGAGAATATTCTGTTTTCTAAGAGTCGATTCTGGTCTCATGTTGATCGTTAGAAACTGAAACAAAAATTAGAAATGCTTTAACAACCAGCTTAAATAGGTTACAAGTATTATTCATAATAATACTTACTATTATTATTTTAAAATAAGATAACACATAAATAAATAAAAAAACACAGTAATAATAATTATTATTAATAACATGAATAAAACAACAAAAAAAGAAATGATTTTTGTAATAATAATACAACAATAAATATATTAATAATAAAAATACTATTATTATTGTTGCTATTATTAGTCAAAACCATTAATAAATATTAATAGCAAATGAATAACTTAAACTAAAACAAAGATTAGAAACAATTTATGTAAAATATGTTGAAATTAATATTATTATTATTATTATTAATAATAATAATAACAATAATAACAACTAGTATTACAGAAATAATAATTACTAAGAAAATAATTACAGTAATAATAATTATTATCAATATGAATATTATTAATATTATTATTACAATATGAATATAATAAATAAATAAATACATACAGTAATAATAATTAGCATTAACATTATTAATAACATGAATAATAGATGTATTAGATCAAAAACAAAAAATAAAAAATAAAAATGAGAAATGCTTTAACAACTAAATTAATAATATAATAATAAATATAATAGTAAAAATACTATTATTATTATTGTTGTTATTATTCGTAATTAATAACAATAAATATTCATATTAGATTAATAACTTAAACTAAAACAAAAATTTGAAACACTTTAACAATTAAGTGAAATAAGTTGAAATTAATAATACTAATAATAATACCTACTAGTATTACAACAATAGAAAGAAAATAAATAAATAAATACAGTAATAATAATTATTATTAACATTATTATTAAAATTATTACAAACTATATATATAAAAATAATAATTATTAAAATCATTACAAACATGAATAATAATAATAATAATAACTACTAGTATTACAAAAATAATAATTACTAAGAAAATAAATAGTAATAATTAATATGATTATTGTTAATAATGAACGATATTAATAGATATTAATAGATAAATGAATGATGCTAATAAATAGAAATTAGAAACACTAACAACTGAAATAAATTAAAGTTAATAACAACAACAATAAACAATAAATGTAATAAATATTAATAAAATAAATAAATAAATACTGTAATAATAATATTATCATTTTAATAACATGAATTATATATATATATATAAAATTATTATTATTGTTCTATTATAAAAAATTAATAATATTAATAAATATAAATATCAGATGATTAACTGAAACAAAAACAAAAATTAGAAACGCTCTAACTCTAAATAAATGAAATAAGTTAAAATTAATAATAACAATAATAAAATAATATAATATAAATAATATAATTATTAATCATAATAATAAATACATAAATAAATATTATTATTATCATTAAAATATATATAATAATAATTATAACAATAATAATAATTCCATGAATATATGAAATAAATATGAAAATGAAAAACATAAAAACTAAAAAAAAAATTAGAACAGCTTTAACAACTAACTTAATAATACAATATTATGACCAATATTAATAAATATAAATATTAGATGAACAACTTAATCTAAAACAAAAATTAGAAACACTTTGACTACTGAAAGAAGTTAAAGTATCAAGATAACTACAACTAAATCTCAAATAAAAATAAATGAAAACTAAAAAGAAATCTGAAATGTAAATGAAAACTTACAATATACAAATAAAACATATGATTATTAATATATTTTTTAAATAAAATTGTAATAAATACTGTAATAATATATACATAATTATAAACATTATGAAATATAAATATGAGATTACTAAATAAAAACCTTAAAATAAAAATTAGAATTGCTTTGACAGCAAACTGAAATAACGTTGTTATATACACAGTATTCATACTGTGTATATGAAAATGTACATTAAAGTGATAAATAATGACAGTATGTATGTTTTGTTGCCACTGGTCCTGATGGAAAGTGCTTTTACGATCTCTTTGGCAGCACTCGCTTAAAGTTGTAATCAAACTATTGCAGTTTTCTGAAATGTTTAAACGCAGTAGAAACATTCCTTAATGCATAGAATTAGAGCAACAAGAATTATGGCATCATTTTAAAGCATTCTCCATTAAACAAATTCACAAGTGTTTGTCGGTGTTTTAATGGTCGTGTAACCAGACCAGGAGGTGTTTGCTGCGTTTCCTGCTAATCATATGTGGAATTTGAACAACTTTAAGACAGTCAGACTTTCTCCCTCGTTCCTCCCCTCCGTTCAGCCAATCAGCACGTCTCTCTGACTCCGGCTCCTCCCCCTCTTCCTCCTGCTTTCCACTCATGCACTTCCTGATTTCTGCTGACTGGACTTCTACCTTCAATTCTGCATTTTCACTGTCTGGTTTCCTCTTTTTTTTCACCCAAAGAGAGCGAACACATTCACACGAGTTACCAGACCCAAAAATACGGCCTGTTAGATCAGCAATAACTAACACAAACCAGTATGGGCCAGCTGAAACCTTCTGGTTCATCAGCAGGACTTTTAGTTTTCCATCCTACTCTCATCTTTCTCTTTGTCAGAGAGAATATCAGGTCTGTTTTGACTGGCACGGTGTTCTTACTATCAGTGAACACTAAATCAATGATATTTAATGTCTTTCACAAGGTCAATGAGACTCATGAAGGTCAAGCAATGATAATAAAAGAATAAATTTTACAAAAATCACTTCTGCTTGAGTGAAATTGAGACCTCTGTTGAAATCTGCCACTTCTCAGATGTTTCTCCTGAGAAAAAACACAAGTTGTGCTCAGATGTGCCAAAGTCTCGATCAAAGGTCAAAGATGTTAATGTGAACATTTCTCATCAAATTCACAGGAGCAAATGATTTGAGTTGCTATCCACATTTCTATTCTATTTATTGAGAAGTAAAATTACAACTGAAGCTAAGACCTCAAATCAAGTATGACTATAAGATAATAAACTTGTAAGTATATAAGTATCAGCCGAATTACTAAAGTGACTAAGAATAATAATGAAATGAAATAAAATGATGTGAAATAATAATAATAAATAATTACTAAAACGTAAGCTAAAATTAAAATGTAAAATTAAAAGTTAATTCAATGTATTGATATTTAGGTCAGGAAAATATAAATATCAAATAAAAAAAACTTACTTAAAAAAACTTGTGAAAACATGTGATTTTTAATTTTTTTTTATTTAAAGTGAAATAAACCTGTTGAAGCTTAAGTACTAAAATTACTAAAACTAAAAATAATAATAAACTAAAATAAAACAAAGTTAAATAAAAAAATAAAAAAATCTAAAAAACAAATAATAAAATGACAAAAGCATGTAACAAAATTACTAAAACTTTGGGTAAAATTAAAATGACAATTGGAAATATAAAAATAAAAGCTCACTCAGAGTATTAATAAATAATAAAATGTTATATTAAAAAATCTGTAATTAACTAAAAAAAGTACAAATATTTAGATAAAACTTAAACTTTTAAAAAGCTTTAAACTTTCAAAAAATTTAGTACTAAAGTACTAAAATTAATTTAATTTAATTTAATTAACAGAAAAAAAGTATTAATAACTAATAAAATTTTATATTAAAAACATCTAATTAAAAAAAAAAAATATATATATATATTATTAGAAAAAAATTAAATTTAAAAAGCTTTAAACTTAAACAAAATTTAAAATGTCGCCTTGGCATCTAAGTGAAATATAAGTTTACGTTTAAGCTGAAGTACTAAACTAAACTAAACTAAACTAAAATGTATTTATATAAGCTAAAGTACTAACATTACCAAAACATAAATAAAATAAAATAAAATTAATAAAATAATAATTAAAAATGACTGTTAAAATGACAAAACTCATAAAAAAAAACTTAATCCTAAATTAAAATGAAAACTGAAAATATTTTTAAAAAATCCATAATTTAAATAAAATAAAATATAAATATTAGAAAAAACTTTTAAAAAAATTAAATATTGCCTTGGCAACTAAATGAAACATAAGATTACGTTTAAGCTGAAGTACTAAAATTACTAAAATAACATAAAATAAAAATAAATATTATAAAATATAATAAAATAAATGTAAAAAATAAATATTAAATAAACAACTAATAAAAATGACAAAAACCCATAACAAAAAATACTAAATCTTAAATGAAAATTAAAATAAAAACTGAAAATATAAAAATAAAAGCCCAGTCAAAACATTAATAAATAATAAAATATTAAAAACATCTGTAAATAAAATAAAATAAAATTAGATCAAACTTAAAAAGCTTTAAACTTTCAAAAAGTAACTAAGTTTAAGCTGAAGTACTAAAATAAATTACTCTTTTATTTCATTTAAATTACTCTGTTATTAAAATCAAATCAAATATTGAAAAATGACAAAATCACACAACAAAAAATACTAAATCTTAACCATCTTAACTAAGTTGTAAACTAAAATAAAAAAAAAAACTATTCAAAATATTATTATTGCTACATTATTATATAAATAACACTGCTCTATACTCTTTCTGCAAGTCATAAACTTCCGTTAAGCCTCCGATTTACGAAAAAAGCAAGAAATGTCTGAGAAAATGAAGATATTTTAATTAAATCGGGTATTGCGTCTCCAGGGCAGTGAACTGAACGTTTACTCTGAGACCTTCATGACTGTTCAGCTTTCAGTTTCAGCCCATAGAGGAACCGAAGAAGCTGATAATGATGTTTCTGTGTTAGCAGTGGTTTGGTCTTGTGACAGCATAACTGAAGACAAGCTATCTGTGTGTCTGGGTCTAAAAATCAGCAGAAACAAATCAAACAACCTCAAACAGCATAACTGACCCAAACTGACCAACCAAATAGCAGCTATCTTGCTATTACTGTAAACCTTTACGTACTGTAAAGACGTTACTTTAAAGCGTGCACTTTAAAACCGACAGTGAAGCACTCTGACCCCCATTTAAACTCTGGAGATCATCGGAGAGAACAGAAAACACTCGCCGCATGATATCAACTATCCACAACAATGTCAACCTCCTAATGCTGCTCTGATCTTCATGCTCCTCCAGCAAGGACGAGTCTGTATTTCTACACAACACAAGTCAGATAGTTTCCATGGAAACGGACTGAAAATGGCTATGTGAAAATCATATGAATGAGCGCCAGAGATTTCCACATGTCTTACAGCAGATATCAGTCGTTTTTGTGTGTGAGTGTAATTCGCTGTGACTAATGAACGTACAGCGCTAATATGTTCATACACACGCCTGTGCTGACTAACAGTCAGTAGTAGGACATTCATCACTCATGTTTTGTCTTACATACGCTACTGTTCAAAAAGTTTGAGGATATTTGCAAAGAAATTAATACTTTTGTTCAGCAAGGATGCATAAAAGTGATCAAAAGTATCAGTTATAATGTTAAAAAAATTCTGTTTCAAATAAATGCTGTTCTTTGGAACTTTCTATTCATCATGGAATCCTAAAAAAAAAAATCATGGTTTCTACAAAAAAATTAAGCAGCAGTAATGTTTCTTGAGTAACAAATCAACATATCAGAGTGATTTCTGAAGGATCATGTGACTCTGAAGACTGGAGTAATGATGCTGAAAATTCAGATTTGATCACAGGAATAAATTATATCTTAAAATATATTTAGATAGAAAACAGCTATTTAAATTGTAATAATATTTTACTGTTTTTACCATATTTTTGATCCAATAAATACAGCTTTGGTAAGCATAAAGGAGTTCTATCAAAAACTAAATAAATCTTACCAACTCCAAACATAAATTTTACTACTCAAAACACCAAAGTAAAATTAAATTAAATTAAATTAAATTAAATTAAATTAAATTAAATTAAATTAAATTAAATTAAATTAAATTAATAATTTCCGCAAATAAAAAATTAAATTAAATTAAATTAAATTAAATTATTGGATTTTACTATGGTACTTTTCTTTTCTTTCAAAAACTAAATAAATCTTTACAACTCCAAACATGAATTACACTTCCCAAAACACCAATAAAATTAAAGTAATTTACCATACCATGGTATTTAAAAAAAAAAAAAATGGATTTTACTAGGGTACGTTTCTTAAAAAATAATAAATAACATTACTTTTCATTAGTATACATTTCACTACCCAAAACATCAATAAATAAAAATAAAATAAAATAAAATAAAAAATAAAATGAATCATGGTATTACCATTGGACTATCTTAACAACCCAAAACATGAATAAAAAAACACAAATAAAATAAAATTAAATTAAATTAATTTAAATTAATTTAAATAATAAACTATGGTGTTACTGTCTTAACAAGGACTATTTTAACAAGCCCAAACTTACATTTTACTACCCAAAACACCAACAAATTTAAAATAAAATAAAATAAAATAAAATAAATAAAATGAACCATGGTGTTAACATAGGACTATTTTAACAACCCCAAGCATGAATTTCAGTACCAACACACCGATAAATAAAATGAAATGAAATAAAATAAACCAAAATAAACCATGGTATTACCATACAACTATTTCAACAGCCCCAAACATGAATTTCACTACCCAAAACACCCATAAATTAAATAAAATAAAATAAAATAAAAAACATGGTATTACCATTGGACTATTTTAACAACCCCAAACATGTTTTTCACTACTCAAAACACAAATAAAAAAATAAATTAAATTAAATTAAATTATAAACTATGGTATTACCAAAGGATTATCTTAACAACCCCAAACATAATTTTTCCTACCCAAAACACCAATAAAATCAAAAATAAAACAAAATAAAATATTATGAAATAAAATAAAAAAAAATAACTATGGTACTTTAACACAAGAGGTCAGCTATAAAATACAGGCAACATGTTGTTTCTCTGCCAAATGGAGGGATGCAGAGAATCAGCGAGGATGGAGGAGTGTAAAGAGAGAGTGAAAAGGGAGCTGTAATGAGAGACAGCTGGGTGGGAGGAGAGAGAAGACGGAGGGAGGGAAAGATGGAGGGAGAGGAGGAGGAGAAGAAAGTAGGTGAAGTCGACCTGAGATCACAAGCAGCTGCTGAAGCCAAGAACTTCAAAATCAGTCATTCTGGACACCGACACCCTTTCTTTCTATAAAAGCCCTGCTGGAAAATACTCCCAACACTTATGAACATCAGCTGGTCTACCAATGGGCACACCTGGTTTCAACCTGGTAGATCAGCACGGTTAAGATGGTTAGAGCTTGTAGAGCAACATACCACCTACTGTAGCACGTTCAGCCTAAAATGAGTTGCTTTAATCAAAAATTTCATTTAAGCCACCCCTCATGTCGATCAGTAGGAGATTAGAAAAAAAGTCTCTTTTGCTCACCAAAGCTGCATTTATTTGATTAAAAATACAGTAAAATGTTAAAATATTTTTACTATATAAAATAACTGATTTCTACTGTAACATATTTTAAAACGTAATTTATTCCTGTGATCAAAGCTGAATTTTCAGCATCATTACTCCAGTCTTTAGTGTCACATGATCCTTCAGAAATCATTCTAATATGCTGATTTTTGCCTTTGAATACATCCTCGCTGAATAAAGATACAAATTTCGAAGACTTTGGAATACGAGGACAAGAAAAAATCTAATTTTGCATTTCAGCGAGTGCGAGTTTGGCTGATTTATTCTTTTAAGCTGCTGTGACCTGTTTTTTCCAGCTGTTGTCCGTTCCTGAATCCATTAGAAATCTCTGTGCACCTTTGACCAAACCGCACCCGTCGTTCATCGGTCTCTGATAACAGATGCTCTACCAGCCCAACACGCACATGTACGGCCCATTTATTTACAGTATTATTTACAGACCGTCTCATCTCTCAACTGCGTCTCGGCAGGCCTGTTGTCATGGTTTCAGTCTGAGCGTTGTGTCAGTGTCTGATCTCAGGAGGTTTTACATTGTGCTTCAAACCCAGAATAATCCAGCTGTGCTTCCTGATTATAATCGCCACACAATGACACAGAGTGGAATCTGACAACCATATATTGCATTTAAATGCTACTGTGAGAACAAACAGAGATGAATACATATTAGCATCCCAGTAAGCAAATATTACAGTAATACTGAGATGCATCAGGAGTGGACAATATCAACACTAGTCCATACATTTTTACATAACTGCTTTCTTTTTAATATATTTTAAAATGTCATTTATAGCTGTGATCAAAGCTACATTTTCAGCATCATTACTCCAGTCTTCAGTGTCACATGATCCTTCAGAAATCATTCTAATATGCTGATTTGCTGCTCAAGAAACATTTATTATAATTATTATCAATATTTAAAACAGCTGTGTACATTTTTTTCAGGATTATATGATGAATAGAAAGATCCATAGATCAGCATTTATCTAAAATAAAAAGCTTTTGTAACATTATACACTATATGTAGAAATTATAGAAATTAATACTTTATAGAAATTACAGAAGTTAATAGTTTTATTTAGCAGGGATGCTTTCAATTGATCAAAAGTGATGATAAAGACATTTATAATGTTACAAAAGATTTCTATTTCAGAAAAATGCTGTTTTTCTGAACTTTCTATTCATCAAAGAAACCTGAGGAAATTCTATTCAGCTATTTTCAACATAATAATAATAATAATAATAATAATAATAATAATAAATGTTTTTTTGAGCAGCAAATCTGAATATTAGAATGATTTATGAACTGGACTTTATCATGTGACTGGAGTAATGATGCTTAAATTCAGCTCTGAAATCACAGGAATAAATTACATTTTAAAATATGTTAAAATAGAAAACAGTTATTTTAAATAGTAAAAATATTTCAAAATTGTACTGTTTTGCTGTATTTTGGATCAAATAAATGCAGGCTTGGTGAGCAGAAGAGAATTCTTCAAAAAACCTTAAAAATATTACTGTCCAAAAACTTGTAGTGTATATAGAATCAAATAAATTATATATTTATCTTTGAAAAATATATAGTAAAATTGTAATATTTCATTTATTTTTATTTAATAGAAATATATATATATATATATATATATATATATATATATATATATGTAAGCTATTAAATAAAAATTATTATTATTATTATTATCATCTGCTTTTACTGTGATATTTCACAATATAGTACTGTTTTTGGAATTTTACTGTGAAAATAATGCAGGCGGAGCCAGTGTTGCCAAGTCCGTAGTTTTCCTGCGGAATTGGGCTACTTTAAAGGGAACCCTGGGTATTAAGACTTGTATAGCTTAATATAACGTAAATGATACCTCTTAAATATGTAGTAGAAAACCCATGAAAGATTTATGTTATTTTAAAAATCCACATCATTATATACATATTTTGGACTATGGGGGCGCCATTATTTTGATTACGTAAAACGGTTGCACTCGGGTAACTACTGGCACTGAGCAATGCTATTTCTACCGCAACACAACTTGGAAATTAACATACTGATATTGTTCTGCCCATTGTCTTGTCATGGTGTATGTATTCTTCTGTGTTCTCCTCTGTATATACGCAGTGTTTATTTAGTTCAGGCAACGTGCAGCAAAAATTTCATATGCTTGTAAGTTATTGACTATTTTTAATCAATCTGTTAGAGTGTTTTGTGCCGAGACAATGTTACTTCTTAAAGATGAAGATTGTGATCGATATAATATGATAATGGGAGCAAGTACGCATATGCAGACTGTATGCGTTCATATTCAGATGTATATCGAAGGAATTAATGTACAATTGGTCATTTCATTTCTTGTTTATTTCAGTTTTACAAATGAAAAGGAAACGAGCAATCACAGAAGTAAACATTCATAAACTGCTTTGTGTGCATTTGTTAGCTAGCTGTCTAACTTCTTGTGAGGACAGCATAGTTCGATGAGCACAGCTACTGAAAGAACTTACAGGTGGTGATGGATAAAAGCATAGGCTTAAACCAAATGCAATACCACCGATTTTCCCCACAAAGAGTCTAAATATTAAATAATGAAAAACCTAAATATTATTATCATGACGCCGCAGCCACTGAAGGAGGTGCGTTTAGACTATTTGTGGGGAAATGGATCGATGGTACAGCATTTGGTTTAAGCCTGCACTGGTTTAAGCCATCACCACACTGTAAAAAATGACAGTGAAATTAACAGTAAAAGGCTGTAAAAATGCTACAGTAAAATCCTGTTCAACTGTAAATTCCTCTACTATATACGGTGAAAAACTGTATTGGACATTGGATGTAATTTTACGGTAGTATACTGTTTTTTGAAGTGGGGGCGAAAGAGCATAAAATTTACAGTGAATAACCGTAAATTGACATTCCCAGAATTGTTTTTTTGTTGAAATAACTATGTTTCTTCTTAGTTCTTTCTTATCAGTTTTGCACATTAGAGTTGTATGTTACATCTAATGTTGTTAAATTAATCTTTTTTTAGGGCCCTATGATTTCTGCGATGCGGAAAACGCGGACGGAATCCAGTCATAAAAACGGAATTTACTGAATATCGCGGAATGTCACGGAATTTGTCAAAGTTTAAATGAATTAAGCAAAAGTAGGTCATTACACTTAAATCAAACTGCAATATGGACTAGTATCTGTAAATAATACGCTGCAAAAATATCATTTAAATGTGAATCCTGCATGTTCTGCGTGTCTCTGTTTTAATGAATGGAGCAGACGAGTGGTTTTGTTTACTACACACACTGAAGCACGCGTGACGCTCGCTGTGATTTCAGCATTTGACCGCTCCATTTTAGGAAAACTAGCGTCATATCATACACACACAGAAATGTAAAGGTAGACAAGGCAACTTGTCAAAATAAAAGTCTGGTTTAACTTGAAGACATTGTGCCAAAAATATATTACTACTATTATTACTACTACTAATAAAATGAAACAAACATTATTTTTAGGGTATAATCACACAACATTTCTTCCATGTTTTAATTTAATTTTGTTTGCAAAAAAAAAAAAAAAAATTGCTTAATTTTCAATAATTAAAAGAAATTAATGTTTTAAGCCTTCATTTGATAACCAGAATATTTTAAATACACAACACAGAATTTCTGAGGGAAAAAAAAACTTTCATAAGGCTATTTTAAGAATAAATTTGAATAAATTAAGTATGCATTCAAATAATTAGACATGCTAAAATACAGAATTTGATAACAATAAAACATATGTAGAGAAAAAATAAAACATTTCATAGGGCCCTAAACATGTCATTTTTGTTAAACCTTCATTAAATTGATTGAAATTGTATACGTTTTAATGATTTTAATTAATTAGACATGCTCGTTGATTAATAAAATTTAATTTACCAATAAAAAGGAGTTTACAAAAAAACGGAATCCAGAAAAATGAAAACGGAAAAAACGGAATCTGGAAAAAAAACATAAAATGGAATTTGGGAAAAAATAAAACAGATTTTATAGGGCCCTAATTATTGCATTATTTCAGTTTCAAGTGTGTTACCATGGTATTTAGTGTTTGCGTGAATGACACTATGCACCTTCTATATATATGTTAGTATTTAAAAGCTGCTTGTGATAGGCTTTGGTTCATCATGTGACTTTCTCATCACCACCTGCTTTTTGTGGTTATCAGTGTATTACAAAGGTACCAAACAGATTTCGGTATCTCAATATGTTGGTTAACATTACATCAGTTAATGAAATTACGGTATTTAAATGTAAATTTAAATGAAACCGTAAAACCTAAAATGTTGCTACCATATTTTTTACGGTAAAATTCCAGCAACCACAGCTGCCGTTTTTTTACTGTAAATTTTATGAAATGTTTATACAAGGCACCTGTAAGCTCTCTCAGTAGCTGTGGTCATCCTATCAGTATTTTATTTTCCGAGTTGTGTATTCAGTAAGAGACATAATTTTAAACTATACAAGTCTTAATACCCAGGGTTCCCTTTAACACTGTTGCCGTGGGTTATTTTTTTTTGTCCGTAGGTTGAAGCGACCCCAGTAACGTGATATTCAGCCCCTGGAATGCAAATTCCTGCCAAAAAACGTGTTTTTTACCCCCCAGAACACTATTTTTACCGGGGGACTCCATCCAAAATACAGTTGGGCTAGTTTTAAGTAGCAAGTTTTTGTTTTTGTTGTTTGGGCGGGCTTTGTTGTGAAAACCTGCCATCCCTGGGTGGAGCAGTTACAGGAAATGACTGCAAATTCCATCCCGCCTGTGTGTACTGTGTATATACTGTGTGTGTGTATATACAGGGGTTGGACAATGAAACTGAAACACTCGCCAATATAGTATTGGAGGTCTCATGGCTATATTTGCGCTGTCTGGTGCCCAATATTCACTTACTGTACATTACACCAGTTAGAGCAGAGTGTAAAGTTTCATTATGTGCACCCAATGGTTCAAACATTGTACCTTGAAGGTAGTGCTCTGTATCAGGATAATAATGCACCAATACACACAGCAAGACTGGTGACAGACTGGTTTAATGAACATGAAAATTAAGTTGAACATCTCCCATGGCCTGCATAGTCACCAGATCTGAATATTATTGAGCCACTTTGGGGTGTTTTGGAGGAGCGAGTCAGGAAACGTTTTCCCACATCAGCATCACATAGTTCTGCAAGAGGAAAATGGCTCAAAATCCCTCTGGCTGCTTTGCAGGACTTGTATTTGTCACTCCCACGATGAAATGATGTTGTATTAGCTGCAAAAGGAGGCCCAATATCATACTAATTGTGATCTAAAACCAGGTGTTTCAGTTTCATTGTCCAACCCCTGTATATATATATATATGGGGTTGGACAATTGTACCTTCAAGGTACAATGTTTGAACCATTGGGTGCACATAATGAAACTTTACACTCTGCTCTAACTGGTGTAATGTACAATAAGTGAAGATTGGGCACCAGACAGCGCAAATATAGCCATGAAACCTCCAATACTATATTGGCGAGTGTTTCAGTTTCATTGTCCAACCCCTGTATATATATATATATATATAATGTGTATAATAAAATATGTAAAATGTAGTTATTTAATATTTAATAATTATTATTTTTAATATATATTTAAATTTATCAAAAACTAAAAACTACTTTTTTAAAAAGTAGAAAGAAAGAAAGCAAGAAAAAAAGATAGAAAGAAAGACTCAGCATCCAGTAGATTTGCAGTGTCAGAGTTTGACTGGTGAATCAATGTGTGCTGAAGTGAGCCGACAGTGATGAGTGACTGACTGTAGTGCAAAAACAGATTTAGTGAGTGTAAAGCGTGATAAGATGGGAGAGATGAATATCAGCCACTCAGTTCATGAGCTCTCGCTGTCTGCTGGTTAATTGGTTAGCTGATGTACTGTACTCTCATGACCGTATGCTGTTTCACTCTCTCTTTCTCTCATGGTGCTCACTATCGAGCAGGGAAGAGTTTAAGAAGAGTGTGTGTGTGTTTGTGTGTGAACACAGCGTTGCATTTAAATGAAATTATGTAGGCAGAATGGAAATAAAACAATATAGAAATTAAAAAATATTTAGCAAAATAATATAAATTCTTTTGAAATGTATTCTGTAGCACTCCTGCTCCTTATGTGTACTTATTATAGTAATTACAATAACTAAGTAATAACAAGGTACTAATCCTGAACCTACACCTAAACCGAACCCTACCCCATGTAGTCACCCTATATTAGCAGAAATGTCTTAGGTAGGTACACTCTAAGTACACTGTGAGTACACATACTGTAAAATAAATTGCAACCATGTATTCTATTATCTGAGTGAGATAGTATGGGAAAAATCTTCATACGGCTGTGACTAAAGGATAACTTACAAGAAACCTGTTATCTGCAAGGTGTTCTGCTTTTCTTGACTAGTTATCTTTCACCTTTACCCTGTCAGCAGTCATTAACTTACACTAAAGGTCACCTTTCAGACAAGATTGTGTTTAAAAGACACACACTGTAAAGGTAAAGCTTAGTCAATATGAAACAGCAAAAATCTCAACGATTTCAAGCCAGAAAAAGCAACCTACAAAGAAAGTACCATCATGGTATTACCATGTTTTTTAAACATGGTACGCTCTAAAAAACGCTGGGTTATTTTTTTAACCTAATTGCTGGGTTATGCCTGTTGGGTCATTATGTTGGGTTAATTTTTCAAGTGTTGGGTAGTTTTTTGTGTAACCCAGGTGTTGGGTTAGTGGCTGGGTCAATCTCACTGACCACTGAGCTATACACCCCTCCCCCTCCCTCCAACAAAGCAACCCAGCGCAGACCAGACTCACTTCAACCAGTGTTGCCAAATCCACGGTTTTCCTGCAGAATTGGGCTACTTGAAAACTGTTGCTGTGGGTTGTTTTTCATGCAGCGGGTTACTGCAACCTCAAAAACATGATATTTAGCCCCTGGAATGAGAATTTTAACAGGGGAACCCTGCCATAAAACGTGTATTTTACCACCCGGAATGGGGGACCCCTCCAAAACCCGTCTGGGCTAGTTTTGAGTAGCAATTGGGTGGCTTTTGTTGTGAAAACCTGGCAACCCTGACTTCAACCCAGCTGTTGGGTTACAGTCGGAGCACTGGCTTTTCATTCTCTTTAGGAGAGAGCGAGTCCTCAGTAACTTCTTCAGTGAAATTAAGGTTTGTATCAGTGTTACCAAGTCTGCAGTTTTCCTGCGAAATTGGGCAACTGTAAAACTGTTGCCATGGGTTGTTTTTCATGTCCGCGGGTTAAAGCGACCCCAAAAATGTGATCTTTAGCCTCTGGAATGCGAATTTTACCAGGGGAACCCTGTCATAAAATGTGTATTTTACCCCCAGAACAAGATTTTTACTGTGGGACACCCTCCAAAACATGACTGGGCTAGTTTTGAGTAGCAATTGGGTGGGTTTTGTTGTGAAAACCTGGCAACCATGGTTTGTATACGTTTTATTCCATCTATAAAAGTCTTTTTTGTGCTGTAAATGATTTTATTTTACGCAACATACAGACTGGATGTCAGTCAAGTAAAAGCGTAAGCAACTGTTATTTCATGTGATGGTAACGCCTTGCCTTGCATAATATAAACTGATTTTATTCATTACAATACTGCTTCTAATTAATTTGGATGTTAAAATATGTTCTCAAAATTCTGTACTGTTTGTTTATTTACAGGCAGTCACGGCATCTTTCATCTATGAGTGAAATTCGAGGCGGTGGTCTGAAGTTCGCAGTTCCCCCTGGGTTTGTCCATATTTGACCCAGCATTGGGTTACCAAAATAACCCAGCTCTTCGCCGGTTTAGATTTTGGCAACACGCTGGCATGTGAATTAATGCTGTTTCGGTAAAAAGCAATTACAGAGAACGGTTGAATACACTAAAATTAAAATTCTACTTTTAAATGTTACATTTGTTATGTCTAAAATGCTTGTTAAACGAGTTTAAATGTATGTAATATTGTAAACTATGCTGCATTCACCCAAATAAATTCAATTTGTCTTGTATTTTGTCCATGTGTTCTTGCTTAATAAATGTTAATCTTTTGATTATTGCTGTTGCTTAATGTTTAAACAATAGCTGACTTAAATCAAATAATCCAGCATGTTTGGTAAAAACACTGAACCCAACCAACTGGGTCAAAATAACCCAGCACGTGTTCTGTCCAGTATTTACCCAGCGCTGGGCTGCCAAATAACCCAAGCATTTTTTAGAGTGTATTATGCCATGTACAAGGTATTTCAAGGTAACATGTCCAAAATACCATGATTCTGTAACACTTTTTTATGGTCGTTTGCTTTTAGTCCAAGGACGCAGTTACTTCACTAGAAAACAAACTGCCAAAATATACAGAAGTAAGAAGAAATATTTGCAGTATCTGAACGAGGTCGCTGATAGTGTCTGATGACATAATTCTGCTGCAGAGAATCCTGATCAAATCCACTAGAGACTCAAGAGCGCGCACGGCGCGTAGAGAACGCGCGCGCCGCAGCGCCCTGATGTTGCCGATGATCCGCTGCAGATCCGTACAGACATAAAGTCCGTCTTTAATGCCTCTGGAGCGGATTTCGCGCAGCCGCGTCCGCGGGACCGGTTAATTCCGCGGGGATCAAACCCGGCTAACATACAAGAACGCGCAGACGAAACGCGCACCGCTGTGTGATGAAAAACAGATGTTTGCGCGCGGAACGCAAGCTAAAACGCGGCCGTTAGAATGAAAGAAGCTGTCAAAGAAGCGCGTTCGCGTTTTTGTCAAACCGTTTGCCGGTTTGATCTGTCTAGTTGGATTTTAAACGCCTTCTTGCGTCACGCAGCGATGGGGAATCGTGTTTTGCCACATAACGGGAAACGCTCCGCCGCATCACATTATATGAACCACTGTACCGTTATTTCTGTTTCTTCTGCTGACCGATCATATCATAAATAATTATGTTCTCACAGTTACCTTATGCGATACGAATATGAATATTAATACCATACAAATGTTCGTCAAAGAAATAAATCGCTTGTAGAAGCACCACATACCGGATTCTGCAGTTTTGTCTCGTTATTATGGCTTCATGTGATGTTCCTCCTCCGGTGACGGTGTGATAATAGTTAAAGCTGCCGGTGTTACTCGCGTTCGCGTGTGTTTGGAGGAAAAGGAGGGAGTTAAAGCACGACACGACGGGAGGAGGAGAAGGAGAGGAGAGGAGAGGACGGGATACAGTGTGTATTTCCGTCGCCGCCTGCTGGTGCTTTTTGCTGCTTAAGCAAAGGTAAAAAAACGCGTGCTGACGTCATCGGCGTGACGCAACGCTGACCTTGAGCTGAATACAAGGAAGGGTACTACATCAAAAAGGGATGATGCTGGAGTCCCGTTTGGATGGTTAAGGCTAGAAGGGATACAGCTCTAGCTGCTGGGCATGCGCACATCAATCTAACGTTATTTTTTGTCACACTGTACAAAAATAATACTGTTTTTGTATTATAGTAAGGGCTAAGTTTAGGGTTGGGGTAGGTGTAGACGTTTAAAAAAACAATCTTAATAGGCAGAACAATTCATTTCATTGTTTGTTTCGGTCTGAGCTGTATCCTTTCTAGCCACAATCCGTTTGGTTGGATTTAGGGATACACCACACTTGTACATGTAAATAAAAAAAAAAAGAAGAAGAAGAACGAATTAACTGATTTAATAATTTGATTATGTAGTTTAACCTGTGCAGATGTTCATAATGTTATGGCTGTGTGGGGATGACTTTTCTACCCCTAAATTCTTATTTACCACTGTATTTTTCCTGTAAGAGTGAGCGAGGCGGCGCGTCCATTTGTAAACTTTATGGGTGTGGCTTCCGGTCTCATCCATGTCCAGTTATTTTTAGCTGTACAAAACAGCTTGTTTTGCTGCTTCATATTGCAAATTGTTGCGTCTTACCATATTAATTTATTGCAGTATCTTAATTATGAACATACTGGCTTGTAGTGCAAACAGTTTTAACCATATTTTTTTTGTTACTTCCCTATAGCTGCTATGTCCTATAAACGCTATGTTCTGTGAAATCCTATGATTTATTATTTTCATTTTAAAACAAATTATAACATTTTACTTTGAATTGTTTTTTTATTACAAAAAATTGTGCAACTTGTGTACATCATGGTGGTATTTGTTATACTGCTTTTAATTATTTTAATTAAAAATATACAACAGTATTGTTGCTACATAAGCCAATTTTTTTTATAATAAATTATTTGCAATATATTATATATAAAGTTTTCTGTTTAATTTAATTGCATTTTTGTTTTTCTGGGAAAAAATATCATACATTTTTCCCTAATTTACAGAAGACACCCACTAAAATGTAATTCAGTGTAGAAATCTTGTGAGGCATATTTACAACAAAAATCAATTTATGACATATTAAAAGACAAATTACTTTCACCCAAAATACTAATTTGTTGTAACTCTACATTTATAAACTCTACATATTTAATATACTCCCTTCTTTTATACATTTTAATATGTACAAGTCAGAATAAGGATGTTGTTTGAATTTTTACATAAATATTGTGTCGCACTGAATGACAATGTAACATTATTTCAACCAAATTTTGACATTTTATTCTCCAAAAAAGTATTTGAAACCTTAAAAGTAGACACTTACATTTATTGTGCTTTCTATGGACATAAAATCACTTGATGTCTTTGACCCATATATGTACACACACACACACACATAACCAGTCAATAGTTTTTGGACAATAAGATTTTTAATTTTTTTTAAAGAAGTCTATTCTGCTCAACTAACCTGCATTTATTTGATTCAAAGTACAGCAAAAACAGTAAAATGCTGAAATAATTTTACTATTTTAAAAAAAGTGTTTTCTATTTGAATATCTTTTAAAATGTAATTTATTCCTGTGATTTCAAAGCTGAATTTTTAGCATCATTACTCCAGTCAGATGATAATAATAATAAAAAAGTTTATTATTACTATGTTGGAAACATCTGAATAAAAATGTCTTTTGATCAATTTAAAGCATCCTTGCTAAATAAAAGTATTCATTTCTATAATTTCTTTCCCCCCATATGCTGATCTTTGTATCTTTCTTCATCAAATCCTTATCAATTCTTCATTTTCATCAAAGAATCCTGAAAAAATGTAATCAACTGTTTTAAATGTTGATGATAGTGAAAATAATAACAATAATAAATGTTTCTTGAACAGCAAATCAGCATATTAGACTGATTTCCGAAGGATCATGTGGCACTAAAGACTGGAGTAATGATGCAGAAAATTTAGCTTTGATCACAGGAATAAATTACATTTTTAAATATATTCAAATAGAAAGCAGTTATTTTAAAAAGTAAAAATATTTCCAAATTTTACTGGTTTCACTGTGGATCACTTTGGATCAAATAAATGCAGGCTTGGTGAGCAGAAGAGACTTCTTTGCAAAATATATTTTCTTTCTATTAAGTTCATGTTAAGTTAATTACATTTTTTATTTGATTTTGGGGTGAAATATGATGTTATTCTGAGGGATGTGCAAGATTCACCCATATACATCAAAACATTTTGATTGTTTCTTGGTTAAAATACTAAAAAAAACATGTAACAAATACTCATGGCTCATTTGGCACAGTGTAAACATGCTACATTGTGTCTCACTACGAATAAAACACATCTGCTGGACACTGTGAGTTCCAGAGGCACAGGAGAGAGAGACCCAGTCGTCTAATGAAGACATTATTCACACAGACAGCTGCTCTGATACCCAGTGACTGTCCTGTGAGATGAGACACTGTAGTGTATGTCCGCGTGTGTCACTGTGTTTGTCTGCAGTGCTGCTGGTGGGAGTTTATATGTCATGTAGTTGGCAGCCGCTCTCAGCACGAGGAGCACACAACATCATCCTAATGGTGTGTGAGTGTGTGTCAGCTGGACTGAGGGTCTGCAGAGCTGGCTGGTGTTTCCAGTCCGACTCTCTTTAGTGATTCTTCATACTTCCTCTTCCCCAGAGTCACAATGTCCTCTACTTCCTCCGCCAAGTCCCGCCTACCACTGTCCACCAGCGCTTTCATCAGCCGTTGCACCGCCCCAGGCCCCGCCCCCTGCTGCCCTCTCGCCCAATGAAAGAGCATCGCCATTACCTGGGCCCCAAAGTCCCTGACAAAACAAACACAGGGAGATGCCAGTTTTTTTTATTACTATTATTACAACCATTATTATTTCTGTTACTAGAATGATCTGTCTCCCGTTACTGTACATTTTTGTCGTAATTAAATTATAAAGAGGTATAATGAACGAAATTAAATATATAATTAAAACAATAATGATTTTACAGTATAACAAAAATTTAATAATAATAATAATAATAATATTGCAATTTATTATAATACATAATTAAATATGTAATGAAATGTTGCTATAAATATCACATTTTTTTGTAAAATTTGTAACTAAAATTAAAAAGAAGTAAAATATGATGTATTAAAATAACAATAATAATAATATATTTATATATATATATATATATATATAGAGAGAGAGAGAGAGAGAGAGAGAGAGAGAGAGAGAGATAAAAATAACTAACAAAATCAACACAATTACAACTGTAACTAAAATGAAAAAGAAAATAAAAATGTGATGTATTAAAATAACTAAAACTAAAATGAAATAAAAAATAATAAAAATTATTTATACATATACATAAAATAATAAACGACAAAAACAAAAAGTATTAAAACCTTTAACTAAAATTAAAAAGAAAATGGAAAATATGTATTAAAAACAACGAAAAATAAAATAAAATAACATTTATAAAATTTATATATAAATAATACACAAAAACACAACGCAATTATTAGAGTTTTTAACTAAAGTTCAAAAGAAAATGGTAAATATGATGTATTAACATAAAAGTAAAATGTACTAAAATTAATAAAAAATTATATATACATATATTAAAATAATAAATGACAAAAACACAACATAATTATTAAAAGTTTTAACTAAAATTAAAATGGAAATGTAAAATATAATGTATTAAAATAACTAAAATGAAATAAAAATGTAAAGATTATATATACTTTTATATAAAAAAAATAAATGACAAACATAACACAATTATAATTTTTTTTAAATAAAATTAAAAGAAAACATGAAAATATGATGTATTAAATGAAAAATGAAAAAAATTAATAAAAATTACATAACTAAAATTAAAACGAAAATAGAAAATATGTATTAAAATAAAAGTTAAATAAAATGATACATATAATTATTTTAAAAAAAATTATATATATATATATATATGGAAAATATGAATGGAAAATATGAAAAAAAAAACCTAATTCAAAAGAATAAAAAAAATACTATAACAGTATCTCAAAAATACTAAAATATCACAGATGTTCACACACACACACACACACACACATACATATATATATATATATATATATATATATATATATATATATATATATATATATATATATATATATATATATATGTAGAATCAAAAATATATAAAATACAAATATAAACCTAATTAAATAAGACTATAAAATTATTCACATAAAATTAAAACTGGCAAAAAGGTGGCATTAAATATGCCTTAAAATATGACAACAAATGTCTGAACAAATGCCTTGAAATACATGCATTTTGACATTGTTTTTTACTTTTATTTAATGGTTGCTAAATTATATATTTTATTTTGACTGCCATATTGCTCCATAATAAAACACGATATTTGAAATTGAACTTGAATTGAGAGATATTAAAGACAAAAAGACGAACAGACTACAGAAAGGGACATGGAGGGTTTGACAAACTGAGTGTGCATGCATGCATGTGAGTGTGTACCATCTCCTGCAGTGTCCCAGATGGCTGAGCCATCAACACAAAACACTCAGATTCACTCATGAAACCAGTGCCGTCTTAATCTCTTTCCTCCATCACTCATTTTCACACTGCCTTTCTCGCTCTGTAAGCATTTCCCAGAAATTATGAGTGATTTTACACCAGCGCAAACACATCTGTGACAGAAAAACTGAACTGAAGATATCTGGTTCTGTTATTAAAGGCTTGTGAATATTAATGAGCTCATACAGATCTGGTTTGATAATAATTCCTGGACTGTGCAGTCAAAGAATGCAAGCAGAATGCAATGCAAATAATGAATGTTACAAGATGCTATAAACATGAATAACAGCCTATTTTGGTGGGAAAATGTATAATACAGTTTACGTCTAACCTGTTATTACGGCTCTGGTAAAATCTGAAATGATTGCATCATTGAATGCCACAGAAATTGTTAAGTGGATCTGGAGATCACATGTGCTGTAAAATCTGTAGTAAATCAGTCCTGCAATAAAGACTGAACCTGCCGTTAATCCTGATTAACAGCGCCATCTGCTGGCTCTGATCGGATGCTCACCTGTGTTGGTTTCGGATTCGTTCCAGCTGGTCGTAGCTGATGCCCAGGTTGATGCCGATGTTCTGCCACTCTTGGTTGATGCGTAAGGAGATGGACAGCAGGTTGGTCTCTGTCAGGTAGCCGCTCTCCGGGTCTCCCAGGTTCAGCTCGCCGGAGATGCTTCCGTCACAGTCTGCGTTCTGTGTGAGTAAATGTAAAATAATTCTTATTCACCTGTCAAAGTTTACAATAGACTGAAATGCTGCACAAAATGACACAAACATGTGATTTGAACTTGAGATATTTTTCATGGGCTCAGTTCCAAACACTAGTGAGCTGCCTCACTGTCTACTGTCTACATAAGAAGCATTCTAAGTCGCTGATTTGAAACATTAACGGACAGCAGCTCAGTTATATTTAAAGTAGATATAAAATTTATAGTTTTATAATAAAAATATTAAAACATACAATTTATATATATAAACTAAATAAATACTACACTTTACAAAATAAATACTTTAAAATAATATTAAATTAATATTATGTCAAATGTTATTTATTTTTTACTTTATTATTATTTATTATTTACTCTAATATTAAAGTATAATGAATATGTATTATTATTATATAATAACTGATATTAATGTCTATTAACATTAGTTTTAATCTCTGCTGAACAGTAACAGTGCTTAATAAAATATATTTCTATTATAATAATATAAAAATATAAATATTTCAAACATTTTCACTAAGCACTGTATTCTATTATGCTTTCATATATATATATATATATATATATATATATATATATATATATATATATATATATATATACACACACAGAATAAACACTACATATTATTACTACATTATACAAAATAAATACTTTAATAATATTATTAAATTAATACTAAGTAAAAAATAATAAATAAGTATATCTTATTACTGAGCATTATATATATATATATATACACACACACATATTACTAATAAAAACGTAAATATTAATACACATTTTTACTAAGCATTGCATTATATATATATTACATAAAGAGCACAAAATAAATACTACATAATATAAATACTACACTATAAAAATAAAAACTTTCATAAATATTATTTAATTAATATTTTGTCATGTTTTTATTTGATTAATATTATTAATTTATTTATTCTAATAATATTAAAGTATAATAAACAGTTATTATTAATGTATAATAATATTAAAGTTTTCATTTCTGCATTTTAATTGAAAATTTTCTATAAATACTGAACTGTGACAGTGACATATTATTTCTTAACATATATGTATAAGACAAGTTTGTAGACAAGCTTGTAAGACAAGATGTAGTTTTAGTTTGTGCATCTTTTCTGCAAAGATATTTAAGTGATTTGTTTAACATTTACATCATGTTGACAACTTCATGTGTGCTGCACTTGGAACATATATATATATATATTAAAAAAAGCAAAAAAACTGCATAACAAAAATATCTTTGGCCTATATTTCATTACTCCCTTACATTACATTCAATTTGCCTTTACACTACCACTCAAAAGTTTTTGATTTTTAAAGAAGAAGTCTCTTCTAGATCACTCACAGGAATCCGGAGAGGAAGCGTTGCCAACCACTGGTCGTCGTGACCTTTTCTTTTACTCGCCACTTCCTCTGGAAGATCATTAGGCACTTCACCGCGGTAAAATGACACCTAAGAGAACACACATCTTATTACAAGGGAGGTAGAGTCACTTGTCTAGTCACCAGTGTTTTAACTTGAAATACTGGGCTGTTCCAACAGCTACGACCCCTGAATGACCCGTCTTACCTGTCCTCTAATGGTACCCTGCTGTGGGTGGGTCGGACACACGTGCACCTCTTTAATGTTCTTCAGGTGAGAGTAAAAGGTGAAAGAGAGTCTGCCGTCTTTACAATCCGGACGGTCTGAGGAAACACATTCAAATTACCTTCAGCTGAGCTATTATTAAGTAGTGTTGTCACAATACCATAATTTTGACTTCGATACGATACCTGACTAAAATATCACGATACTACTACTGAACCGATACTATGAAAAAACATAGGAACTACAGGAAAAGTAACTGAACAATAGATGATCCAAATGGAGATCATAGTTATTTTATCTATTAAAACAAAGAATTTTATCCCTCTTTTAAAAAAATAAAAAATAAAATAATAATAATCACATGCCAGTGCCACCACACAGGATTATGGTGAACAACTACCGAGCCTACAGGTATGTAGAGATCTTTGCTATATTGGTAAGTTATCTTAAAGGATAAAGCCATGATATAGTAATTTTATTTCACAGCAACAATTTATATAATGACATATTCATTTTTTGTTGTTGTTGTTTTATCTTTGTTATTAATAATAAGAACCTAGATGCAAGTCACAAACTAAAGGACGACTACAATAAAACAAAGACACAGATGAAATAAAGAGGGCCCTATGAAATCTGTTTTATTTTTTCCTAAATTCCATTTTAATTTTTCTAGACTCTATTTTAATGGTTACATTAAAATATATACATATTTATCAAAAAACATGTCTTATTAATTGAAATGATGAAACTTGCAGAATTTAACAGCAGTTTATTAAAAGTTTAACAGAAATTACATGTTTTTAAGGCCCTATGAAATACATTTTATTATTTTTCTCAAATTCAGTTTTGTTTGTGAATCTCTGTTTTCCATTAATTTTCTGGATTATATTTTAGTCGTTTCATTACATTTTAATAATCAAAAGCATGTCTAATGAATTTATAAAGGATAATTACATTTGATAAAGAATTATTATTTTAAAATATTATAGTCTATTTCTTTATTTATTTATTTTTTTTAAGAAATACTGTTGTGTATTTACAATTTTCAGGTAAATAAATTCTGGTAAATATTTTTTTCTGGTAAATATTCCTTAAACATTGTTTTCATAATATTTTATTAGTAGTAGTAGTACTATCTTTACATTAAGTAATATATTAATGTATTTCTAGCTGTCAAGTTAAATCGAACTTTTATTTTGACGGTTTGCTGTGAAGTATAACAAGGACCTTTAGGGTCCTTATTATATGACGATAGTTTTCCGCAAAAGAAATGGTGAAATGCTCATGAAGTGACTCTCAGAGCAGTTCTAGAGATTATGTTCATGTGTTCATGTACTCATATATTGAGGTGGCAGAGGCTGAAAACACCGCGAGCGTCACACGTACGTGTGTAGTAAACGAAACTGTGCATTTGCGCCATTCACTAACACAGACACACAGAAATACGGCTCTTATTAAAATGCATTCTTAAAGTACCAGTACTAGTAAAATGCGGAATCGTTTTTAAAAGCACGGTATCGTGATGCTTTTTAAGTACAGATATATTGTGCAACACTATTATTGAGATTTTAATATGTTTGATAGTAGGCTGTAGAGTTTTTGTTGTGGGTATGTGTTCGTCCACCTGCACTGATGTCAATGCCTCTCTCAAAGCCAGCGAAAAACTGCTCTCCCTCTAGCAGGACACACAACTCCGACGGCTGAGGACCTTCATACTGCTCCGACAGAGATGCCAACCTGCTTTCAGCCTTAAAAAGAGATGAGAACCATGACTGATAAAGGTGAAGTGTCTCATTTTGATGTTAAAAACACACACATACTCTCACCTTGTCTGATGGCAAGCACTGTAGCAGAACTTGTTCTGGGTCGTTTTTTCTCTGTAGTGCTAGGAATCGAACCCGGAACTGTTTCAAGCGGTGGTACATCTTTCTGACGACCCCACTAACACACCTGTGAGTGGTGTACCACAACCAGTACCTAAACACACACACATACAAGTGCATCTCAAAAAATTAGAATATCATGAAAAAGTTCATTTTTTTTTATTGTAACTTATTTTTAAAAAATGAAACTTTCATATATTCTAGATTCATTACATGTAAAGTAAAACATTTAAAAGTTTTTTTTGGTTTTAATTTTGATGATTAGAGCTTACAGCTCATGAAAGTCAAAAATCCAGTATCTGAAAATATTAGAATATTTACATTTGAGTTTCAATAAATGACCATCCCTACTGTATAAATTCCAGGCATCTCTTGTTCTTTGAAACCACACTAATGGGGAAGACTGCTGACTTGGCAATGGTCCAGAAGACAATCATTGACACCCTCCACAAAGAGAGTAAGTCACAGAAGATCATTACTGAATGGGGTGGCTGTTTACAGAGTGCTGTATCAAAGCATATTAAATGCAAAGTTGACTGGAAGGAAGAAATTGGGTAGGAAAAGCTGCACAAGCAACAGGGATGACCGCAAGCTTGAGAAAACTGTCAAGTAAAACCGATTCAAACACTTAGGAGAGCTTCACAAGGAGTAGAATGAAGGTGGAGTCAGCGCATCAAGAGTCACCACGCTCAGACGTCTTCAGGAAAAGGGCTACCAAGCCACTTCTAAAACAGAAACAACATCAGAAGCATCTTACTTGGGCTAAGGAGAAAAAGAAGTGGACTGTTGCTCAGTGGTCCAAAGTCCTCTGTTCAGATCAAAGTAAATTTTGCATTTCATGTTGAAATCATGAGGAAGACTGGAGAGGCACAGAATCCAAACTGCTTGAAGTCCAGTGTGAAGTTTCTGAGGTCAGTGATGATATGGGGTGCCGTGACGTCTCCATTGTGTTTTATTAAGTGCAAAGTCAATGCAGCCGTCTACCGGGAGATTTTGGAGCACTTTATGCTTCCATCTGCTGACAAGCTTTATAGAGATGCTGATTTATTTTTCCAGCAGGACTTTAGCACCTGCCCACAATGCAAAAACCACTTCCAAGTGGTTTGCTGACCATGATATTACTGTGCTTGATTGGCCAGCCAACATGCCTGACCTGAACCCCATAGAGAATCTATGGGATATTTTCAGGAGAAAGATGAGAAACAGCCGATCCAACAATATACAGATGATCAGAAGGTTCAATAGTGCCTCAGCAGTGCCACAGGCTGATCACGTCCATGCCACACTTCACTGATGGAGTAATTTGTGCTAGGAGCAAGTCATCTGCTGTAATATGTGCTGCTGACCAAGTATTAAGTGCATAAATGAACATACTTGAAAAAACTTGAACGTTTCTTTTCTGGAAATCCGTTTTTTGATTGATCTTAAGAAATATTCTAATATTTTGAGATACTGGATTTTTGACTTTCATGAGCTGTAAGCTCTAATCATCAAAATGAAAACAAAAAAACATTTAGAAATATTTTACTTTACATGTAATGAATCTATAATATATGAAACTTTCAGTTTTTAAAATTAGTAACAATAAAATTCAATGATATTCAATTTTTTTGAGATGCTCCTGTATATATGACAGAAATATGTGAAGGTTCATGTTTATGTTTATGTTTGTGTGTTTATAGATGCTTACCATGAGAAGTGTGTGATGGAGAAGACGGCGTAGATGTGCGTGACGTAAAGTGACACCTGAGCGGTGATGTCAGTCCAGGTGTGGGCTGTGGGGTCGCCGTGCATCAGGTGCAAACGGGACATGTCCACCATGTGTCCTGAACGCACACACACACAAACCTAAAACATGCATCTGCAGTATACAACATTGTGTTTATTAAATTAAAATGGCAGTCAAATAGCATACTACCATACTACTCATAAGCTGTAAACTGTGCATACTTTAACACTATTTATAAAACGAATAGTTCCGGTCCTTGATTTTAATTGGTTGAGCCGCGTTCAAAGCTGTCGTAAATTATTGTACAAACACACATGTTTGTTTACGTCTGTGTGTTGCTCAGCAAACCATTTTTGAGGAACTTCATTGTTTGGCGGAAAAATAATGTTTTCATTAATATCATTACACTTTATACATGTTTTATTTTGTGAAACCTTACTACGTATGTGGAATAACCATTTTTTAAAAGCAATAAGCTCTGTGAAACCATGGTTTACAGTGAATTTTTAACAGCTGAGGGGGTTTTAGGCACTCTGCTTCGTGTCGTTCACTGTAAACCACGGCTTCTTGGGGCTTATTGCTTTAATAACACTGTATCCCATGATTTGACCTTCTGTTTTCATATAATAAATGATAAATTATTAACAAATATTCATTTTTGTTTCTTTTACAAGGCATACTGCTTTAAAATTGTAATTTACAGCAATATATATTAATATACACTGCAGTTCAAAAGTATGGGATCAGTAATATTTTTAATGTTTTTTGAAGAAGTCTTTTCTGCTCATCAATGCTGCGTTTATTTGATTAATAATACAGAAAAAAACACTAACACTGTGAAATATTATTGCAGTTTAAAAGTGCATTGTATATATATTTATATTAAAAGTTAATACTTTAAAATAGAATTTATTCCTGTGATGAAATGCTGAATTTTCAGCATCATTACTCCAGTCTATAGCATCATACGATCCTTCAGAAATAATATGCTAATATGCTGATTTATTATCAATGTTGGAAACAGTTGTGCTGCTTAATATTTTTTTGCAACATGTGAAGCTTTTTTTCAGGATTCTTTGATGGATAAAACATTAAAAAGAACAGCGTTTACTTAAAATGGAAATCTTTTGTAACAATATACATTAACGTTCAAAGTTTGGGGTCAGGGAATTTTTTCTTTCTTTCTTTCTTTGAAAGAAATTTTTACAGGATGTGATAAATGATAGTAAAGACTTTTATTGTAAGAAAAGATTTCTGTTTTGAATAAATGCTGTTCTTTTCAACATTTTATTTATCAAAGAATCCTGAAAAAAGTATCACGATCAGGTTCTAAAAAAAATATGAAGCAGCACAACTGGTACCAACATTGATAATAAATCAGCATATTAGAATGATTTCTTGATCATGTGACTATGAAGACTGGAGTAATGATGCTGAAAATTCAGCTTTGCATCACAGAAATAAATTATATTTTAAAGTATATTGAAATAGAAAACTATTTCAATATATATTGCAATAATATTTCATAATATTACATATTTTTCTGTTTACTATCATTATTATTATTATTATTATTCAGTTTAATTGAGTTCCTAAAACCCCAGTGTGAATGTAATGTAAACGGAAATTACAATTAAACAGAGTCAAAATAGTCAAAATAAAAGTCTTACTAAAAAGATTGAATATTTTATCCATTTACTGTCATGTGACTATTAACCAGCATCAGAAAACATGTAAATGTTCTGTTAAATTATTGAAAATTAACTTAAAATCTTAAATTTAATTTAAACAAACTGAATTTAAACAAATATTTTACATCTAATCAGTTCACAAAAAGTTTGGGAATCCCTGCATTAGATAAAAACATAAAACTATAAAAAAGCACACTTTTCAACATTTGACAAAAAGAAGTTTGTTGGGTTTGAAATGTTAAAACAATAGCTGTAGTGTTGAAGTTGAAGACATGTACGAGGCTCTAATAAGTTTAAGATCTGCTCGGTTTAACAATTAAACAGTTTCCTGGAAAGAAGTGAAGAGTAAATGTGATGCAATACCAGTCACTCCAGGTGGAAGAGGAATCTGCACTATGATTGGCTGAAGGAAGTGCATGCTGGGAGTTTGAGAGAGGCACAGCAGTGGGCTGGCACTCGCATGAGGGTCTCCTGTCAGATCCTGCACCTCAGACAGCGACACCTGCAGGACCTAAGGAAAATATATGTATGTATATATATATATATATATTATATATGTATATATATATACACATTTAACAATCATTCATACTTTCTACTGTGCATTTTAACATTCTGATAATTTTAACAGACCTGCATTGTGACCGTACGTGTCACTGTTGTGCACTCTGGAGGGAAAGTAAGTTTGATCCCCGGGTCGAATTGAGACACCAGCAGCGCCCCCGCTGGAGACACAGAGCAACTGTCCAGGAACGGACGTGAGATGGCCACAAACCACGAGAACTGCAACACACTGCAGCAGGCCAACTGCAAACACACAGATTATAATATATATGTGTGCATTAACACTCTCAGGATTGTTTACAGGCGTTGGACAGAGAAAGATCTGATTGGCTCACCCGCGCTGGGCGTCCACCTGGCCTGCAGCTGTGTTTCTCACTTCCCCTCCCGGTCACGGTGGGAAGTGTTGTCCAAGACTGACCATCAAACCTGCGAACCGTAACATCACCTTTCCGTGTTTTACGATATGGAATACACACTTCAACCAGCTAAAAGAGTGACACAGAGAAAAAATATTGTAATTATTATAAAACATACTGTAGTTTTTGTTTAATTATTTATTAATCAATCACTTTAATATTATTATATTTTAATATTATTACTTATTAATCATCATTTACATTTTATTAGAATTATTATGTGTTGTTAATAATCATACATTAATATTATGTACTAAGTTTTTATTTACAATTGTCAATATATTATTAAAATAATACAGTATTTTATTAGTTATTAACTGTATTATTTATGCATTTTAAACTTGAGCTTTATTTTATTAAAATTGTACATAATTATTATTATTCATATATGTATTGATTAAAATTATTTATTTATTGTATATGAATCTATCATCTTTATATATATATATATATATATATATATATATATATATATTAGGTCTTTTTAAACATTATTAACATTAAGCATTATTAATTTTTTTTCTAAAATGATTCTAATTATATTTTATTAATATTCAAATATATATATTCATTATAATTATTAGTTATTGTATGTTTATTTATAGTTTTCATGTTATTACTTTTATTAGTACTGTATTTTATTCATTTATAGTTAATTATTTACAATGTATTAATATTCAAATATTTATTAATTATAGCAAATTACTATTTAAATGATTATTTATACAATATAAAACAGGAGCTTTCTTTCACTTTAAAAAAATATTCAAACTATTTATAATTTAGTTATATTCATATATTTATTATAACTTCATTTATTTCATTAATTTGCATATATTATGTATAATAATTTGTATAAATTACATTTAATTAATTTACAGTTTTTACTGTATTATTCATACTTTATAAATCAAATTTCGAAATTGTTTTTATTTATTTATCACATTTAAAAACAGCATGCACGGCTAACCAAAGTGCTGAACAAAGACATAAAACACAGGGCAACCCACAGATACATACCATAAACTCAATTAAATTATTAATTATTATTTATAATAGCTCATGTATTATTAAAAATAATAATGTATTTTACCAGTTATTAAATGTATTACATTATACATAAAATGGAGCTTTATTTCACTCAACATTACATGTTATATTATATTATAATATTTTATCATATATATATATATATATATATATATATATATATATATATATATAGAATTATTATATATTAATTTATCACTCTTCATACATAATTATAATAATCCTGTATTTTAATAATATTGTACTTTTTATATTGCCTAATTTTTATTATAATTGCTTAATTTTATTAATAATCATATTTATTCATTACAATTATTAGTTATGTTTATTTATATATATTTATTTATACAATATAAAAAAACCTTTCTTTAACTTAATTATTCTATTTATAATTTATGTTCATGTTTATTTATTATAACTATTAATTCATTTCAGTAAATGTGTGTATATAATGTATAATAATATTGCATTTTATTAAATTAAAGTTGTGAACTGTATTATTGATACAATATAAAATAGGAGCGTTCTCACTTTATAATTTATTAATATTTTTATAATTTATTAATATTCATTTAATAATATTTATTTATTACAACTATTATTTATTTGAATAAATTTGAATATTATGTATAATACTATCATATTTTATCAATTTATAGTTATTAACTATTATTTATACAACATAAAACAGGAGCTTTTTCACTTTAAAAATGACTACTTTTAATTTATTAATATACATATATTTATTATAAATATTAATGTATTTATAATTAATTAATATATTTATTAATTGTAATACATTTGTATATATTCTGTATAATAATATTGTATTTTATTAATTTATAGTTATGAGCTATATTATTTATACGTTATAACACAAGAGCTATCTTTCACTTTAAGTGTTTACATTTATATAAGCATAAACAAAAACGATAACCTTCTCAAATGTGGCTCCATGTGGGCGGAGCTCCAGCGGTCGACTCAACAGGACGTCATGCTCCTCTAGCCACACCCACTTCCTGTCTGGTCTTCTCTCCGCCCACTGGAGTTGTGTGACTGCATTCACGCATCTCCGTGGAAACAAGAGCTCCGCCCCCCCAGGAAGGAACACATGACAACCAGCAGGCGATATTTGAAAACTGATGGGCAGAGAAGTGTTACAAATGGAACTAACATTATAGAATGTATATAAACATATTTTTGTTTTTTTAAGTATGTGATATTTTTCAAGCAATTAATACTTTTTCATCAAGGATTCAATCAATCTTTGAGTGGTAAATGAAGGTGGGCTCAGTTCACCTGTGTTGACCAAATCCCAGGTGCAGCTCTGGGATCTCAGATTCTTCCAGAACTTTAAAACACAAACATTGGAGTTATTAAAATCAAACAGGCTTGGTTTTTTCAGGTTTCATCCACCAATGCAAAAAAATCCCACCTTGAATACATTATGTAATCCTAAAAGATCATATTTGTTTGATAAACATTTTATTATAATAATCGAAATGTAAACGATAGTGACCTGGGGTCACATGGGCGATCAGTGGGGGCGTTGGCGGTCGGCCCAGCGGGTTGTTCCTCACGTCCAGTTTGTCGAGCAGCGGGAGGGAGCGCAAACATTCTGGAACGCTCCTCAGATCATTACTGTGGATTACTAGCTGCCTCAGAGAGCGGAGAGACCCTGAGAGAGAGAATTAGCTATTTATTAGACAACTGAACTTACAAACAATGTTACAAATACTAGGTTTTCCTTTCAAAAGCTGAAATCTCATATAGAAAGTTGCTTCTATTGTAGCTGACATAGTTTAAAACAATTTTTTGGCATCATTTTAAGGCAGTAGACGGTCCTTCTGTGTTGTTTGGTCACATTAGTGTTTACAGTGTGGTTTGTGTGTGCTTATTTAGCTATAGTTTGAAAATAAAATTGTCCCCAAAAATTTAATGTGGCAAAACCACCTTTTGCAGACATCTAGGGACATCCTCATTTGGAAAAACAATTCAAACTGTACATAAAATAAATAATATTTTGTTTTATTCTAAGTAGCTAAAAATCTTAAATTTATCTTCTTGTATAGAAATTATAATCCCTTGCCTACCTTATTTATTAAAAGATATAAAATTAATCATAAAATATTATTAAACATAATCAAATGTTTATTAATTTATTTACTTACTTTTTAAAAAGATTTTTTACCATTCTTGCAAATGATTATTAAATGGGTTTTTTTTTTTTTACCTATTTTCGAAAAAATATTTTTGCTGTACTTGCCATAAAAATAGCTTTACATGCGATTAAAAATTAAATACAATTAAAATGATTATCATGTTTTTTTTTTACCTATTTTCTAAAAATATTGTACCGCTCTTGCCATTAAAAATAGCTTTAGATGTGATTAAATATTAAATACTATTAAAATTATTCTTCAATGTTTTTTAACCTATTTTCAAAAAACATATTTTTACTGTTCTTGCCATAAAAATAGCTTTAGATGTGATTAAAAATTAAATACAATTAAAATGATTATCATGTTTTTTTTTTTGTTTTTTTTTTACCTATTTTCTAAAAATATTGTACTGTTCTTGCCATGAAAAATAGCTTTAGATGTGATTAAATATTAAATACTATTAAAATGATTATTAAATGTTTTTTAACCTATTTTTAAAACACATATTTTTACTGTTCTTGCCATGAAAATAGCCTTATATGCTATTAAATATTAAATACTATTAAAAATGATTAACAAATATGTTTATTATTTTTTTTACCTTTTTTTTTTACATTTTTGCCATGCTTGCCATGAAAATAGCCTTAAATGCTAACATGGCATACAACAACTAGTTAAACAATTTTTCATAATGGTTAGTTTGTATTATTTGTAAGTAGCTTTATATGAAACGATTAAAGTCTATCTAGACAGTGTGTGGTAAAGGTAAACTAGGGGTCGACCGATTATCAGTGCTGATATGAAGTCAGTGGCATCTGACATTTTTTTTCAACCGATTTGCCAATAAAATAATTTAAAAGCATTTAAAGAAAGTTTTTGTCAGGGCCCTTGTTATTTTTAATTTTGACATCAATTTTAATTTTTACACCAGATATGTATATATATTTTGGCTCAAAATATCAACTATCGGTCTACTAGATCTGTAATAATCAGATCGGCATCTGTCCTGAAAAACATATATAGACCCTTAGGGTAAACCCTACATTGCAGGCACCAAATGTCCCCACAATGATTGTAAAGCCTGAAATTTTTATGTTTTTTTTCTGAAAATGTAAAAATTCAGAATGCTTTATATGAGAGTTGTGTTTAGGGGACAGAAAATACAGTTTGTACAGTATAAAAATTATTCGATCTACGGAAAGACCCCATAAAACATGAAATCCAGCATGTTTGTGTTCCTCACCCAGAGTCTCCGGCAGCACTCTGAGCTTGTTATTTGACAGCTCCAGTTTTTGTAAGTCCTGTAGTTGGCCGAGTTCATCTGGAAGTCTCTCCAGTTGGTTGAAGGACACGTCCAGCTCCTCTAGCCTGCAGAGGAGGCCCACGCCCCGTGGCAGATCCTGCAGCCTGTTCCCCAGCAGACTCACTCGACGCAGGGACGCCAGCACACCCAGACCCTCCGGCAGACCCGACAGCCGATTATGACACAGCAGGAGATCCGAGAGATGAGAGAGAGACAGAAGACAGGGAGGAAGAGAGGAGAGACGATTGAAGGAGAGATCGAGGTGAACAAGGAGAGTGAGAGAGGAGACAGAGTCAGGGAGAGAGGAGAGCAGGCCGGGGAGTGGGTCACCCTGAGTGTCATAGAAACGATGTCCTGGAGACAGAAACATAATAGAGAAACAATATAAGTATATAAGGTATTGGTATATAGGTATATATAGATAGACAGACAGACAAATGGACAGACAGATAGACAAATAGACAGTCAGGTAGATAGATGGACAGACAGACAGACTGACAGATAGACAGATAAAGGGACAGACAGATAGAAAGATAGATAGACAAATAGACAGTCAGATAGATAGATAGATAGACAGAGAGACAGACAAACAGATGGACAGAGACAGACAGATGAACGGACGGACAGGTAAACAGATAGATAGATAGATAGATAGATAGATAGATAGATAGATAGATAAATAGACAGTGAGATAGATAGATAGATAGATAGATAGATAGATAGATAGACAGGCGGAGAGACAGACAAACAGATGGACAGAGAGACAGACAGATGAACGGACGGACAGGTAGATAGATAGATAGATAGATAGATAGATAGATAGATAGATAGATAGATAGATAGACAGACATAAAAGTAGATAGATAAAGACAGACAGATGGACGGATGGACGGATAGACAGACAGATAGATAGATAGATAGATAGATAGATAGATAGATAGATAGATAGATAGATAGATAGACAAAGGTAGATAGAGAAAGACAGATAGATAGATAGATAGATAGACAGATAGATAGACAGGCGGAGAGACAGACAAACAGATGGACAGAGAGACAGACAGAAAGGTAGACAGATAAAGACTGACAGATGGACGGATGGACGGACAGACAGACAGATAGATAGATAGATAGATAGATAGACAGAAAGGTAGATAGAGAAAGACAGACAGACAGATAGATAGATAGATAGATAGATAGATAGACAGACAGACAGACAGTCGGATAGACAGATGGACAAACAGACAGACGGACAGAGAGACAGACAGATGGACGGACGGACGGACAGATAGACAGATAGATAGATAGATAGATAGATAGATAGATAGATAGATAGATGGACAGACAGACAGACAGAAAGGTAGATAGATAGAGAAAGACAGATAGACAGACGGACAGACAGATGGACAGACAAACAGACGGATGGATAGATAGATAGATGGACAGACAAACAGACAGACAGAAAAGTAGATAGATCGAGAAAGACAGATAGACAGACGAACAGACAGATAGACAGACAGACAAACAGACAGACAGACGGACAGAGAGACAGACAGATGGACGGACAGACGAACAGATAGATAGATAGATGGACAGACAGACAGACAGATGGACAGAGAGACAGACAGATGGACAGATAGATAGATAGACGGACAAAGACAGACAGATGGACAGATAGATAGATAGATAGATAGATAGATATGTTTGTGTACCTCTGATAGTCAGAGACCGCAGTTGTGTGAGCCTAGGCAGGACACTCAGCGCTCTGTCTATTGCCCCCTCATCCTCTGATCCCAGTCTGAGGTACTGCAGGCCTCTCATCCGCTCCTGAGCACACTCCCAAAACACAGGAAGAACCTCTCCACCACCCCGATACACATCCAGAACCAGCCGGCCCTCTACCAGCACGCCATCCAGCCCCAACAACGGAGGAAGAGGAGGAGAGAGACATGGTAGAGAAGAGGAAGAGGAGGACAAGATGGACGGAGCCCAGGTGTCCGTATGGTCCGACGAGACAGAAAGTCCTAATGGTGGACTTTCCTCCAACTGCGAGTTCCCAAAGAAACCTGGTAAAGCCAGACCCACTTCCATCCCCATCATCGCTCCTCTTTTAGCCGAAAAACAATCAATATGTCCTCCTTCTTCTCTTTCTCTATCAGTTGTGGCCAGCCACACTTTTTCCTCCGCCTGTTTACTCTCCATCTTATCCTTTTTTTCTTTTCTTCAGCCCCTCCTACAAACAACATATAGTGAGAAAAGTGAAGGAGAGATGAATCCGGCACCTCCGTCTTCATCTTTCCATCACCGCAGTGGGGTCACGTCTCTAGACTGGGCGGCCATGTTCAGACAAGCCCCTACACTGGAGAGACAAAACATCAGTCAGAAAGAAAGAAAGGTGTTAATTGGAAACACTAAAATCAATAAAAAACACATGAGCGTCACCATTACAGAAAAAAATAAATAATTACCTTTTTAAAAATATATTAATAATATTAAATGTCATTGTTAGCAATAAAAAAATTAAATATAAATGAATTATAATTATATAAATTATAACAATTATTAACATAAACACTAAATAATTAAATTGAACCTAATCTGAAAAAAAAAATCATTTCTAATAGTTCTAATAAAATATAAATCTAGTATTTCTAATTAAAAAATGCAAACAAACTGCTGTTATTTAATTATCTACTTATACAGTGTGTATGTACATGTGTAAATAATTAAATGACAGCGTATTATTGCATATTTAACTTAAGCAATTTGTATATATATGTATTTGCCTTTTCTAGCTTTAGATTTTGTCAGATTTTAATTGATCACTTAATGACAACAACAACTTATTGTATTTAGTAACAATAACTGCATTATCTACGCTATTTTAGAGGTAACTAAAGTTACCATGGTAAATCACTGTAAATGTACCATACTCATTCATTCCGTTGTGGCTAAAACTAAATCACAGCTGCATTCAAGTGTGTAACAACATTAACGAGTGCTGGGAAAAGACTTCACTGAAGGTTATACAGAATAATAAGTTATATATCACGTTAACAAGTAACAAAACTGACTAAATGATCGCTTAACTCGTTAAACAGAGTGATAAACACTTACACTGCTGAAGTTTAGGCGCGTATTTCTTGATGGACGTGACGTGTCTGTAACGTTTAAGACAATATACGATCTCACGCATTCTATAAAGCTAACAATTATTAAATCAAAATGTAATGTTTACTTCAGGAGTTAACATGCGTGAAATACATAAAGTTTACTTCCGTGTTCCTGCACATGTTTCGTGTTGACACTCACCGCGGAACTTTGAGCAAAAGGCGGGAGGAGATTTCTTAAAGACACAGTGACAGAAAAGCACATGATTTGTACAGATACTGCTAAATGAACTTTAAGGATTTTCAAGCACTGCTTTTTGATTTTCAAGGACTTCAAACAAAGATCTCACTTATCAAACAATGTCTTTCAAAATTTAAAAAAGATAAATAAAGAATTGCAAATATACTAATAAAACAAAACATCAAAAATAAATGGAAGCATTTTGGATTGTTTGACTACTTAAAAGAGAATATAGAAAAATATAACTTAATTTGTGTTTTCTGTTAATAGCTAAATTTCACATACATAATAAAAAAATCTGGCTCTAAATCTCTCTTTATTCAAAGTTGATCTAGACAATATGGAAACCCTCTAAAGCTCTGTTCATAAAAAAAAAAAAAAAACGTTTACATCTGTTACTTTTTTTGATAACCTGGCAGCAAATTCCTTACTCAAAAAAAAACAAAACAAGGTTACTATAGTTAAACCATGACAACTACAAATTATTGTGGATTTGATACACTAACCATAGTTTAACCATGGTATTTGTGGTAAATTTTGGTTTTACAAAAAAAACATGGTTACTACACTTTTACTATAGTAAAACCATGGTTAATTTTATTAATGGATTTGTACAAATATCCCGAAATTCCAATTTGAGTAATGATTTGTGAACCATCATTTCAAATCTGGACTTGGAGCACAGATTGCAATATATTTAATTCGCGAAATGATTCGCAAACTCGTTTTGGAGTTCCGATCTAAATCAAATGATTTGCGAATCCACTTCAAAGTCCCAATCTAAATAAAATGATTTGTGATCCGCACTACGAACTTCCAATCTCAAAAGATTCGCGAACCTGCTCCAAATTTCCGATCTAATCAAATGATTCGCGATCTGTGCTCTGAAATTCCGTTCTCAAAAGTTTTGCAAAACGTTACGAAATTCTGATATAGCCTAAATCAGATTTTTCATGATCTGTGTTTCAAAGTCTCGATCTCAATAATGATTCGCGAAACATCATTTCAGATCAGGAGAGCAAATCATTTAATTCCCAAATTATTCACAAACTCGCTCCGAAATTCCTATCTAAATCAGATGATTCACGAACCCGCTCCGAAGTCCCAATCTGAGTAATGATTTGTGAACCATCATTTCAGATCAAGACTCGGAGCACAGATAACAATACATTTAATTTGCTCAATAATTTTCAAACTCGCTTTGAAGTTCCAATCTAAATCAGATTATTCCCGAACCTGTTCCAAAGTCCTGATCTGAATCAAAAGATTCGCAAACTGAAGTTATGATCTAAATTAAATGATTTATAATCTGCCCCCCAAAACTTGCTCCGAAGTTCCGATCCAAATCAGATGATTCGCAAACCCGCTCCAAATTTCTGATCTAAGTTAGATGCTTTGTGAACCAGATCTCAAAAGTTTTACAAAACCATTCCGAAGTCCTGATTCCCGAAACATCATTTCGGATCAGAACTAGGAACACGAATCATTTAATTCCCGAAATTATTCACAAACCCGCTCCAAACTTCTGATCAAAATCAAATGATTCGCAAACCACACTCTGAAACTGATCTGAATAATGATTTGTGAAACATCATTTCAGATCAGGACTCGGAGCACAAATCATTTAATTCCAGGAATTAAACACAAGCTCGCCCAAAGTTCCCATCCAAATCAGATGATTTGCAAACCCGCTCCAAAGTTCTGATCTAAATTTTTGAATTGCAAACCTGCTCCGAAATACAGATCTCAAAAGTTTTACGAAACCACTCCTGATCTGAATAATGTTTTGCGAAACGTCATTTTGGATCAGGATTTGGAGCGCTAATCATTTAATTCTCGAAAATATTGACAAACTTGTTCCGAAGTACCGATTCAAATCAGATGATTCGCAAACCCGCTCCAAAATCCAGATCTCACAAGTTTTACGAAACAACTCGGAAGTTCCGACATAGCCTAAATCAGTTGATTCACGAACCACACTCTGAAATCCCAATCTGATTTGCAAAACATCATTTCAGATCAGGACTCGGAACGCAAATCATTTTATTCCCCAAATTATTCGCAAACTCGTTGCGAAGTTCCGATTCAGATCAGATTATTCGCAAAACCTACTCCGAAGCCCCGATCTGAATAATGATTCGCAAAACAATCATTTCAGAACAGGACTTGGTGTGCAAATTATTTAATTCGCAAAATGATTTGCAACCCCCCGATCAAAATCAGATGATTCACGAACCCGCTCTGAAGTCTCAATCTTAAAAGTTTTGCGAACCCACTAAGTCTCAATCTCAAAATTTTGCGAAACCACTTTGAAGTTCCGATATAGCCTAAATCTGATGATTCGCGAACCACACTCCGAAGTCCCGATGTAAAAAGATTAGCGAAAAAACATTTCAGATCAGGACTTGGAGCACAAATCACAAGCGTTCAGAAATTCCAATCTGAATCAAATGATTCACGATCCGCGTTCCGAAGTTCCAATCATAAAAGGTTTGTGAGCCCGCTCCGAAGTTCCGATATAAATGAAATGTTTCGCAGTCCGTGCTGCGAAGTCCCGATCTGAATAATGATTTGCAAACTCATTATATTATTTCAGGTCAGGACTTGGAGCGTGAACCAATTAATTCACAAAATGATTTGAGAACCTGCTCCAAAGTTTCGATATAAATCAGATGATTTGCGAACCCACTTCAAAGTCCCGATCTGAATCAAATGATTCACGAACCTGCTCCGAAGTTCTGATATAAATCAAAAGATTCATGAATCCACTCCGAAGTCTGATTCACGATACGCAATTTAAAGTCCCGATCTGAATCAAAAGGTTTGTGATAAGAGATCTGATTGGAGCACTTTGAAACAGTGAATCATTTTGAGACACAATGATTTAACTGATTCAGAGTTTCAAAAAGCTGTTTTTCATAAATGGCTCTTTTAATTTGATCTGGTTTTTGCTAGTGAACCGCTTGAACTGAAAGATTGCCAGGCCTTAAATTTCAAAAAGTGAAATTCAAGTACTTCAAACACTTTAGGCAGTTTGTATAAACCCTGAAAGCAGTACACTTAAAATATGTGTTAATATAATATAAAATAATATAAAATAATATAATATAATATAATTAGTAGAGACTTATTTAATTGGTTATCGCTATCTAATGTCACTTATCTTATCTAATAGTCTGGTTGTGGTAGAGAATAAAATGAAGCATCATTTTATGAGTGTCTTCCTCTGCTGGTGCAATGTTTTTATGCAAGTCTCAACATGTTCTGCTCCACCACCTGCTGAAGTGTGTGATTGGTTTATCCCACTGGGAATAAGGGGAGAATCCAGGGTAAATTTCCTTCTCATGAGGAGAAGAACAAAAGCAGTGGATGAGATGAACATCTAAGCATCTGAAGAATTTTATTTTGATGGAAAAATTATGAACGGGGTGTGCCTGACAAAAGATGTAAATGTTATTTGCTTTTTTATTAAAACAACATGGTGAAAAGAGGTCAAAGGTGAGGTAGGAAGGCATAATATCAGTTATCAAAGTACTGATTCTTTTAAAAATGAATTTTATACCAAATCATATACTTTCTTTGGTCTTCAGAGCAAATACCCAATCCCTGACCTCTCAAAAGCACCCAGGAAAGTTTTTTCCTCGAGATTTTGTTTAGTGCCGTCTAAAAGTGGGTTAAAGGATATGGTTTATGTTGTCATTTCACAACATACTTTTTTAGGAACAGAGCGAACAAAATAGTCCATTCACTGAGATCTAAAAATACCCACAGCAAACAAACCCAAAGACTCCACATCTCCAGCAGTGGCACACAATTATGTATTTCATAATTTATATATATATATATATATATATATATATATATATATATATATATATATATATATATATGTGTGTGTATATACAGTGCCTTGCGAAAGTATTCATACCCCTTCATTTTTTTCATGTTTTGTTGTTTCAGCCTTATGTTAAACTGCTTTAAATTTTTCCCACATATATATATTTAAGACAGTTTAATGATCTGCTATATTATCTTCTTCTTCTGAACCAAAATTTAGTCAGTATCTCTTCCTAGAGCTTTAAAGCTACAATCACCAAACTCAGATCAGACCTTCAGACTGGTCTGAAGTTAGTTATTTTTTCTAACTGATCCGGCTTATGGTTTTCGAAAACCAGACTATCAAAACCACCTAAAATCCCATAGACTTTCATTGAGGGGGTGAAAACTTTTATACAAAGTGACCTATGGTACATCTAAGCTGTTTATTGCTATAGCAAAGCTTAACAACTCCCTACTTAAAAAACTGCTAAACCTGGTAATAACATGCTAATTATGCTAGAAACATATGCTAGTTAGTTGCTAATCATCCTAACAACATGCTAGTAACATGCTAATCATGCTACTAACTTGCTAATAATGCTAACAACATGCTAGTAACTGGCTAATCATGCTAGCAACATGATAGTAACATGCTAATCATGCTAGAAACATGCTAACAACATGCTAATCATGCTAACAACATGCTAGTAATATGCTAATTATGTCAGAGACATACTAGCAACAAGTTAGTAACATGCTAATCATGCTAACAACATTGTAGTAATTTGTTAAGCATGGTAACAACATGCTAGTAACATGCTAATCATGCTAGTAACTTGTTAATAACGCTAGCAAAATGCTAGTAACTGGCTAATTATGCTACCAACATGCTAACAACATGCTAATCATGCTAACAAAACGCTAACAAGTTAGTAATATACTAATAATGTTAGAAACATGCTAGTAACATGCTAATCATGTTAGAAACATGTTAGTAACATGTTAATCATGCTAGAAACATGCTAGCAACATGTAAACAACATGCTAGTAACATGCTAATCATGTTAGAAACATGCTAGTAACATGTTAATCATGCTAGCAACATGCTAATCAGGCTATAAACATGCTAGTAACTTGCTAATCATGCTAGAATCATGCTATTAATTTGTTAATCATGATAATAACATGCTGGTAACATGCTGACAACATGCTAATCATGTTAACAACATTGTAATCAGCCTATAAAAATAAAAGCAACAAGCTAATCATGTTAAACATGCTAACAACATGTTAAATCATGTAGGCAATGTGCTAAATCATGCTAGCAACATCAACTTTCATACTTGTACAACTGCTTCAAACTTTCAGGGTGGGTTTTCATGTTAACCTGGGAAAATATCCCACCCAACCTCCCTCTCCCGCCTCCTCTCATTGATTTGTTCCCTTCCTCAACGGCCTCTCCACCGGATCCCGTCACCCTCTCTGCTCATCCTCAGCCCACCATCTGTGGCGTGGGCCAGCCGCTGGTCTGCCCATCTCCAGCTCCATTGGCGTTGAGTCTGGAGGATCCCTTGACTCCGCCTCCACCCCCTGAGGCCCAGACTCCGCCTCAGTCCTGCGACCCAGCGGCTCCACCATGGCTTCCAACTCCCTTGTCTCCACCGGAGCCCGTCAGTCCACCAGCTCCACTGGGCATCCCTCTGGCTCCGCCTTGGTCAGTCGCCCCCCTACCTGCACCTCAGGACTGCACTCCTCCAGCTGCGCCTCCTCCCTTCGTCCCTCTGGCTCCATTGGGCTCCTCCTTCCCTCCAGCTCCTCCTCAGCCCTCTGTTGCTCCAGCTTCGCCCTGGCTCGTCGGCTCTCCGTCTCCATCTCGGGCCCCACCACCACCTGCTCCGCCACCGTCGGTCAGCTCCCTGGAGTCGTCAGCCCTTCTTCCACCATGGCTCCACCGTGGGCCGTCATCATGACTGTGGCCTGGGCCTCACCTGACCCCTCCTGCACCTGGTCCTTCAGGAATCCTCCTTGGCTCCTCCCTCCGTCAAAGCCACCCTGGTTGTCTGCGGGCCTCCCTATCTGCCCTTCTCCAGCCTCTCGCCCTCCTCCTGAACCCCCGCCCTCCCTCCACCGTTGGTCCTTATACGGGGCGAGGTCACGCCTACCGGGAGGGGCCGAACTGTCACAGTTATGAACTCTTATTTTTGTGTTTTGTTTTACATAGGTTCTGTCTTCTGTATTGTTTTATAGTCCTTTTGTGTTGGTTCCTTCCAGTTTCTGTTTGTCCTTATTTGGTTATGTTTCTGTTCTTATTAGTTCATTATTAGTTAACTCCCATCACCGGGTTCCACTCATTAAGCTACCCTATTTAAAGTCTACTTTCTGTTCAGTTTGCTGTCGGTTATTGTTTAGAGTCACATGTGTTTATGTTGCTTTGAACTGTTACTCTTCATGCATCATGTGAGTTATAATTAAAGCCTTTTGTGGATTACCTTCATCTTCATCGCCTTCCTTGGACTACACGTGGCAGTAAACACATATTAATTGCACATAAGCACATATTAATCTAACTAACAATGTTTTGCTAATGTTTCCTTTCTAATAAGTTGTGAAAATACTATTTCTGAATGTTTTCTGAACATTCAGAATGTTCAGTTTAAAAAAAACTTCACGAGAACATTACTTTTGAATATTTTCTTAACATTCTGTAACAAGTAATAACATTTTAAAAAAATGATAGACAAATGCAGGACTAGGTTAACACAACTGTTACATAACATATAACTTTATGTTGTGTTTATAATGTGACAAATGTGTTTTTGTACAAACTGTTATGCTCCACACAGCCAGGCATGAAAAGAATCTCAGGAAATATGCCCAGAAAAGCGATTTGTGGAACTGTGGTGGTCCCACATCTTGGATCGGACAAATGCACATTATTGTTGTTCATTTGTAGTGTCGGCCCTGTGAACTCTGAACTCTCTGACATCCTGAAACTCAAAACACATTTTTATGCAGGAACGTTCCCATGTCCCACGAGTGCATGCACACAAGGAATCTTGACACAATTGCACTTAAAATAAATCAGAAGAACATTGCAAACAAAACAGTACACTGCAGAGTATTCTGTCCTCTACAATCCCCCGAGAGGACATATTTTTAAAACCATGTCATTTGGGAGGATCCCTGGTAAGATATGTTGTAAAACACTGTACAAAGGTGGAAAACACCATTCAAATAGCATACAGTATAAGGACTAGTTGTCACACAAACTGCAGGAACCTGCTGTTTATTGACACTGATTAAAGAAAAAACACATTATTGATATATTAAACACTAATGAATGAAAATTAAATGTTATTTGACAGCAACATTTAAAAAATCGTGCAAAAATAGATGTTTAAATCAAAATGACCTTGTCATTGCAAGCTTCACAGAAGTATGTCATGATAAGATAGAAAAAATACATTCAATAACAAAACACAGCTGATAAGAACATGTGACTGACATCTCAGGACACATTCGAGGAAACACTTCAACTGACAGCTGAGAGAAAGTGGATGGAGTTCACCAGCGCAGCCTCTGATTGGCTAATATCGTCTCAGCCCCGCCCAATGTCAACACGCCCCTCCCCATTGATGTTTGTGACCTGTTTTGTGACGGTGACGGGCACGTCAAAACACCGGTCACTGTACGTAAAGTTATTCAACAAGCTAGCGGATAAAACAGAAGTTCAGCAGAGTCTTGCGTCAGTGATTGTTCATCACTTCAGAAACTTTTTAATCGCTTGACGGTAGTGTTTGGGTCGTTAGAAACGTTAGCAGTTAGCTGTAATGTCATTTATGGATCATCCGCGGTGGATTAAGCGCGGAAAAAACTGTAAACGACAGTAGAAGGATTTGTTGACGTTAGCTAAAGATTTTCAAGAAGAGATCAACATGTTTCCCCTCGACTCTCCGTGGAATATCTCTTTCGCGGGCTGTGGTTTTTTGGGTATTTATCACATCGGAGTGGCCAGCTGTCTGCAGGAGCACGCGCCGTTTCTGGTGGAGAATGCGCGTCACATTTACGGCGCGTCCGCGGGCGCGCTCACAGCCTCTGCGCTCGTCAGCGGTGCCTGTTTGGGTAAACTCAGATTTATACTTGTTTTTTAACTACTTCTGGTTACTTCCAAAAATACCATGGTATTACCACATGGTACATGTTTAAAATACTGTGGTAACACCATGATACCATGACAAAAAAAGGTTATTAAAGTTAAAACTAAAAGTACAACCATATAAAACTTTTTCATTACTAAATAAATTAAACAAAATATGTAATAATATAATTATACATAATATATATATAATATAATAATATATAATACATCATATAAAAAAATATTTTATTTTAAATGGTTGCAACATTTCTCGCTTTCATTTAGTTTAACTTGATGTACTATAGTAGCAAAAAAAGAAAATTAAAAAATGTAATTTTTTTAATTAAAAATAAAAAATGCAAAAAACATTTAACAAACAAAAATTAGAAAAAGAAACATTACTCAAATTTTAACAAAAATTAAAATGATAGCAAAATATAAAAGTAAAAACTAATTCAAAACATTAATAAAAACTAACAGCACTTCAGTGAAACTAAAATAAGACCAAAAATACCAAGGTACCATGTTAATATGAATTAGAGCTGCAAAACGATTAATCGTGATGAATCAATTCAAATTAAAAGTTAATTTTTGCATACTATACATGTGTGTACGGTGTATATGTATTATGTATATATAAATACACACTCATACACATTTATTTATTTAAAAAAAAAAGTTATGTATTTGTATGTAAACACTTGTATATAATTTATATTATATATCAATATAAAAATATTTTACATATAAATCTAACAAATGTTTTTGTGTATTTTTATATGCATAATAAATATACACAGTACTCACACATATAGTATGTACACTTAAACTCTTATTTTAAATCGATTAATTGCGACTAATCGTTTTGCAGCTTTAATATGAATACATTAGTCACTCAGTACCATGGTTTACATCAAAGTACCATGGTATTATCATCAGTTTCCTTTTGTCTGTGTCCATCTATGTTTAGTATCTGTGTCAAAGTTTACTTCTTGTGTGCAATGGCACAACATCCACCTGTTGTTTATTGTCACTGTGTGATTATTTGCTGTTCTCTTTCTGGTCCTGTGACAGGAGAGGCGGGTGCGGGCATCATTGACGTGGCTAAAGAAGCCCGAAAGCGCTTCCTGGGCCCTATGCACCCTTCCTTCAACCTGGTGAAGATCATGCGGACCATAATGCATCGCGTGCTGCCGCCCGACAGCCACAGCCGGGCCACCGGCCGCCTGGGCATCTCTCTGACCCGCGTGACAGATGGTGAAAACGTGCTGGTTACACACTTCAACAGCAATGAGGAACTCGTGCAAGTGCGTACTTACACACACACACCAAGATATTTTCATATACAGCATATTTAGTGAGACTTAACTCACATGACCTCTTAATACTCATGATATTTACAGTAAATGCACATGATTTAGATCATCTGATTATGGTTTCATGTCTAAATCCCTTGTGTGCTTATTTTGTACAGGCGTGTGTATGCAGTGCTTACATTCCCGTGTACTGTGGCCTGATACCGCCAACCCTGCAGGGAGTGGTAAGTATCCAATCATGATGTAATTACTCACAACTGATTTACAACTGCAATATGATCATCCTTTCTGTGCTCACTTTCATTTTGGCACGCAAAAATGTGCAAGTCATCATGTGCATGTTACAGATCTCACTAAATAACTAAATAAAAATTAATCAAAATTGTTCTTGCATTATTAAAAATATATATCACACATAAAAAAAATAATAATTATCAAGACACTAATGACATTATTTTAATTAAGAAATGTGGTGAATTTTTCAGAAAATAATGACACATTTAAATTAAAATAATATTTTTTTCAATTTAAGTAATGTATAATAATTTTTTCTTGCATTACAGTAATGATAATTTGAGGAAAATGTGATTAATTATCCAGAAAATAATGACACATTTTAATTAAAATACATTTCTTAAATTTAAATAATGTATAATATTTTTTTCTCACATCACAGTGATGGGAGTTTGAGGGAAATGTGGTGAATTATCAAGACAATTATGACATATTTTAATGAAAATATATATTTATTTCAATTAAAATATTCTACAATTATTTTTTCACAAATTACAGTAATGAGATTTATGACACATTTAAATTAAACATTTTTTTTTTTCAATTTAAATAATGTATATATATATATATAAAATATTTTTTTCAATTTAAATAATGTATAATAATGTTGCATTACAGTAATGATAATTTGAGGAAAATGTGATTAAGTATCAAGAAAATAATGACACATTTTAATTAAAATATATTTCTTCAATTTAAATAATGTATAATAATTTTTTTCTCGCATTACAGAGTGTGATGAAAGATGCGTTTGTTAGCTATTTTTAGGGACAATATGAGCAATGGGGATGTTTGACACAGTAAACACCACTAAATTAGGATGAAAATCTCTCTGAAATGTTGCTCAAATGAGAGTTTGCGCAAGCATTACTTCTGTTTTTATAAAGTTGCGTGTTGTTGGGTAACGAGGACCTTCTGTATTCATTGATGCATTTGTACAGAAAGATGTTGTTTTCATTTGGATTCAGACGTTGTGCCAGGATAAATAGTTTTTTTTTTGGATGTAAAGGCAGCGAGTGAGTAGAGTGATTGTTTACCTTCTCTCTCTCATTTTCCCACTAGTCCATTCGGTGACCTTCGCCAGTTTTCTGATCTTTGCTCTAATTCCTGTGTTTTTCCTTGAATTTTGTACTGTTTTTTTTTTTTTTTTTTTTTGAGTAGTGCTTTCTCTTTTTCTTCGTGTTTAAAGAGATGAGAATTTGAGGGAAAAATATGGTAAATTATCATAAAAAATAATGTCACAACAATATATTCATTAAAATGAAATACTTTACAATTTAAATAAGGTAATTTTATTTTTTTTTCACATAAGATTTTGAGGGAAATGTGATTAATAATGACTCTTTTTTTTTAAAATAATGTATAATTATTTTTTTCTCGTATTATATTAATGTGAAATTGAGGAACATGTGGTTAATTATCAAGAAAATAATGACACATTCTAATTAAAATATATCTCTTAAGTTTAAATAATGTATAACTATTTATTCGCACATTATAGTAATGAGAATTTGGAGGAAATGTTGTTCATTATCAAGAAAATAATGACACATTGTAATTAGTTGTTTTTTTAATTTAAATAATGTATAATTATTTTTTCTCATGTTAAAATAACGAGAATTTAAGGGAGATGTGGTAAATTATCAAGAAAATACTGACACATTTTAATTCAAATATATTTCCTTGATTTCAAAAATCTAAAATTATTTTTTCTCACATTATAGTAATGAGAATTTGAAGGAAATGTGATTAATTATCAAGAAAATAATGACATGTTTTAATAAAAAATATTTTTTTAAATTGAAATAATGTATACATTTTTTTTGCATTGCAGTAATGAGAATTTTATACATATATATATATAAAATATATAAAAAATAATGACATTTTAATTATAATTATAATTTTTTTCAATTTAAATAATGGATAATTATTTTTTATCACATCACAGAAATGAAAATTTAAGGGTAAGCAGCACAATTTTAAGGAAATGTGGTTAATTATCAAGAACAAAATGATAGACTTTAATTAAAATATATTTATTCAATTTAAATCATGTGTAATTATTTTTTTCTCACATTACAGTAGTGAAAATTTAAGGGAAATGTGGTTAATTATCAAGAAAATAATGTATTTAAATAATATATCATTTTTTTCACATTACATTAATGAATAAAAAATTGGTTCATTATCAAAAAAAAAATAATGTCAGTGCAAAACATTATTTTATTTTAATTTTTAAATGTCTTTATCTTTATTTTTTGAGATTCATTCATTATCTTATCTCTCATTTTTATGTTTGTTAATGGTTGTTATGGTATGTAACAGAAGAAAAGATTCAAGTGCATGTGTTTGTGCTATTAGTCATTGAGAGGTAAAAGGTGAAACTGATGTCAGATCAGTAAGATCAGCTGGTGTCCATAAGTCAGTGTTTGCTCATGTGGCACGTGGTTCGCCTTCCCAGCGTCCTGTGCCAGTGAGAGAGTCAGCGTGTGTGTGTGTGTGTGTGTGTGTGTATGTGTGTGTGTGTGTAGGCCGAGATTACTGTATATTTGCAGATGTGTGTTGGCTGCATTCTGACAAGAATCCCAAATAATGCATGTGTGTGTGTTTGTTGCGGGAATCTCACATCGCTTTGAGAGCTGCTGTTCTTTCAACTGTTCTGCCTGCAGTAAAACATCACATGTGACCTGAATCTATCTTAATGTTTTCATATTCACAACAAAATAAGAAAAATAAATCGAAAAGTAATTGATGAACAGTAGGAAAATAGTAGGAAATAGTAGGAAAAATAAACAAATTACATTCAATTATTAGTGTTTAACTATCCTTATAAATTAATTATTGTTAAAAAGATTGTTTAGTTTATTAAGCTACACTCTAATATTATTAAAATAAATTAACAATTAAATTGAAAGTGGGCAGTAAACAAAACAATGTATTTACCAAAATTAATGAACATTGATAAACCAGTAATAATAACAAAAATGCACAAAATAAATTATTAGTGTTTAATCATCTTTATAAATTATTGTTAGAAAGATTGTTTAGTTTATTAAGCTACACTCTAAAATTATTGAATTAAATTAAATTCAAATTTAATGGGGGCAGTAAACTAAACAATATATTTACCAAAATTAATGAACATTGGTAAGTAATAAATTAAATTAAATTAAATTAAATTAAAATGGGGGCAGTAAACTAAACAATGTATTTAACAAAATTAATGAACATTGGTAATAAATTAAATTAAATTACATTAAATTAAATTAAAATGGGGGCAGTAAACTAAATGTATTTAACAAAATTAATGAACATTGGTAATAAATTAAATTAAATTAAATTAAATTAAATTAAATTAAAGTAATTAAATTAAATTAAATTAAATTAAATTAAAATAAAATGGGGGCAGTAAACTAAACAATGTATTCAACAAAATTAATAAACATTGGTAAGTAATAAGTAATGTAAGTAATGACAAGTAATATTACCAGAAATGATTAGTGTTTAATTTATCTTTATAAATTAATTATTGTTAGAAAGATGTAGTTTACTAAACTACACTCTAAAAAAATTAAATTAAATTAAATTAAAATGGGCGCAGTAAACTAAACAATGTATTTAACAAAATGAATTAACATTGGTATTAAATTAAATTAAATTAAAATAAATTATATTAAAATAAAATGGGGGCAGTAAACTAAACAATATATTTAACAAAATTAATAAACATTGGTAAGTAATAAGTAATGTAAGTAATGACAATATTACCAGAGTATTAGTAATATTACCAGAAATGATTAGTGTTTAATTTATCTTTATAAATTAATTATTGTCAGAAATATGTGGTTTACTAAACTACACTCTAAAAAAAAAAAATTAAATTAAATTAAATGAAATTAAATTAAAATGGGGCGTTAAACTAAACAATGTATTTAACAAAATTAATGAACAATGATAAACAAGTAATAATAAAAAAAAATACACAAAATAAATTATGAGTGTTTAATTATCTTTATAAATTAATTATTGTTAGAAAGATTTAGTTTACTAAGCTACACTCTAAAATTATTAAATTAAATTAAATTACAATTTAATGGGGGCAGTAAACTAAACAATGTATTTAACAAAATTAATGAACATTGATAAGTAGTAAGTACGGTAAGTAATGACAAGTAATATTACCAAAAATTATTAATGTTTAATTATCTTTATAAATGAATTATTGTTAGAAAGATTGGTTAGTTTATTAAGCTACACTCTAAAATTATTAAATTAAATTAAATTAAATGTGAACAATGATAAACAAGTAATATTAGCAAAAATACACAAATTAAATGATTATTTTTAGAAAGATTTAAGTTTATAAAGCTATTCTCTAAAATTAATAAATTAAATTTAATTAAATTAACAATTAAATTAAATGTGAACAATGCTAAATAAACATTTAATTATCTTTATAAATGAATTATTGTTAGAATGATTGTTTAGTTTATTAAGCTACACTCTAAAATTATTCAATTAAATTTAATTAAATTAAAATGACAATTCAATTAAATGATAATTCAATTAAATAACCAATGATAAACAATTGATATTAACAAAGATAATTTTATTCATCTTTTTCATTTTTCTTTTCATTTTTTTTCTAATTTTGTTGAACTGATTAAAATAAAAAAAATAAAATAAAATTGAGTGGCAAGCAACACATTTAGGAAAATAGCATTAATTAAATAACTCATTTAAAGAATGAAAATGAAATAAATCAGTCTCTGTGTGTTTGTCTTTCAGCGGTACGTGGACGGTGGCATCAGTGATAACTTGCCTCAGTACGAGCTGAAAAACACCATCACGGTGTCTCCGTTCTCAGGCGAGAGTGACATCTGCCCACGAGACATCAGTTCAACCAACATTCATGAGCTGCGCTTCACCAACACCTCCATTCAATTCACACTGGCCAACCTCTACAGAGTCTCCAGAGCGCTGTTTCCACCTGATCCACTGGTAACACACATACACACCTCATTTAAAGGAGAAGTCCACTTCCAGAACAACAATTCACAAATAATTTACTCACCCCCTTGTCATCCAAGATGTTCATGTCTTTCTGTCTTCAGTCGTGAAGAAATTATGGTTTTGGAGGAAAATTTTTTTCTCTAAATAATGGATTTCATTGGTGCCCCGATTTTGAACTTCCAAAATGTAGTTTAAATGCAGTTTCAAAGGGCTCTAAAAGAAGGGAGGAAGGAGGAAGAAGGGTCTTATCTAGCGAAACGATTGGTCATTTTTTTCCAAAAATAAAAATTTGTATACTTTTTAAGCACAAAAGCTCGTGTAGCACAGGCTCTGGGATGCGCGTCCACGATGCTACGAATTAGTGATGGGTCGTTCTTGAATGATTCGTTCATTTTGAACGAATCTTTGACGTGACTTGGGACGAACAAGTCGTCTCGGGGAGTGATTCGATCAGTCACGCATGCGCAACATCCTATTAGGTTCTGTACTGGAATTAGTTCACCTGTTTCGAGTCTTCGGGTTTTCGAGGCGTTCGTTCATCTTATTGGGCTGTCACGTGATGAACGAACGACTCAAACCCGAAAACTTGTCAGATAACAGGTGAGGTGAGCTAATCATAGACTAAAGACTAAAGGTAAACAATGAATTAATCTTTTCTGTTTCTTATAGCATTATAGTTTTGTCTTGTTTGTAGTGTGATCAACGGTTGTGTAAGCAGTAGAATGTGTTAGGGAAGTAACACGTAACATTTTAATTATATTTTGCTAAAATTAATGAAATGACTTGAAAAAAGATTCGTTCATTTTGCTGAACGAGACTCAAAGGTCAGAGTCGGTAAAATGATCCGAACTTCCCATCACTACTACGAATCACGTCTAAGTTCATCGTCTGTGAACTCCGGCTCAAAAAGGTAGAGTATGACGAAAAACTTATTTTCTTATCTTATTTTCTTCTACAACTTCAGAATCGTCCGACATCGTTGTACCTTTTTGTCTGCAAACAGCGTTTGACTTATCTGCACTTTCTTAGTCTTTGCACGTTCGCTTTGTAAAAACTGAGTCTGTAGTTCTGTGTGACCTTTCGACATGATTCAATAGTACGTGAACGCGCATCCCAGAGCCTGTGCTACACAAGCTTTTGTGCTTAAAAAGTATACAAATTTTTATTTTTGGAAAAAAATGACCGATCGTTTCGCTAGATAAGACCCTTCTTCCTCGGCTGGGATCGTTTAGAGCCCTTTGAAGCTGCATTTAAACTACATTTTGGAAGTTCAAAATCGGGGCACCAATGAAATCCATTATTTAAAGAAAAAAAATGTCCTCCAAAACCATAATTTCTTCACAACTGAAGACAGAAAGACATGAACATCTTGGATGACAAGGGGGTGAGTAAATTATTTGTGAATTGTTGTTCTGGAAGTGCTCCCTGTTCAAACAGACTAAAAATACACACTGGCTGCCAAAATGACATTAATCCTGTGCTTTTCTTGTCCTCAGGTGATGAAGAACATGTGCAAGCAAGGATACAGAGATGCTTTACACTTCCTCAAGAAGAACGGTGAGTCATTTGTAAATGTGTCAGTGATCAGATTTGTGTTTTTTTACGTCAGCATATTTCACCAGACCAAATCGGTTCATTTAGTCCTGGATATGGGAAGGTATTGCAGTTATCACGGGATGTTTATGGAATGGCATTTATTATCTGTCTGCTGGCCAACAGCTGTGTTGCTGAAGATTATTTTTTTATCAACACTGTAGCGAAGCAAATAGTCGAGCTGATGCTGAAAGTTTCACTGGTGTTAGAGAGACCTCTAGTGACCAATACTGACACTACAGATCATATATAATTATATCATACATATTTAATGAATATGATTTATATATATATATATATATATATATATATATATATATATATATATATATATATATATATAGTCACACACACACACATTTAATTATGTATCATTTATTTTTGATTAGTTTACATTTGTTTTTCAAATATTATTATATAACTTTATATAATATAAATGAAATATAATTCTATACACCAAATTATTTATATTTTTAACTTTATATATATACAATGAATTATGTAGAATTATTATTTTCATGAATTTAATTAATATAAAATATGTACAATAATAATTATACAGTAATATAATATTATTTAATTATTTCTATTCTATTCTATTTTATATTTATATTATTATTTAGAATTATTTCTATTTTTACCTTACTCACACACACACACACACAATTCTGTATAATTATATTTTATTATTCATTTAATTTATACATTACATTTTTTCTAACATTATGTAATAATATGTCAATATTATTCTAAATATATTTTATTTTGTTTCAAAATAAATCAAAATTAATGCTATTTTCCTAAATCAAAATATTAAATATATATATATATATATATATATATAGAGAGAGAGAGAGAGAGAGAGAGAGAGAGAGAGAGAGAGAGAAATTAAATATAATTCCATACATTTAATTATTTATATTTTTACCTTTTTATATATATATTTCTATAGTTATTTTTTTTAGTCATTGTTTAATTTATACATTCATTTTTTTCTTACATTATGTAACTTTATATAACATAAATTAAATCTAATTCTATATATATATATATATATATATATTTAATTTCTTTCAAAATAAATACAAATTAATGTTATTTTCCTAAAAAAAATTATATATATATATATATATATAGAGAGAGAGAGAGAGAGATAGAGAGAGAATTAAATGTATATATATATATATATATATATATATATATATAGAGATATATACATTTGATTATATATAGTTAATTATTATTAATAATTTATGTAATTTATACATATAACATTTTTCAATGTATTTACATGATAAATATATGATAAATAATGATGTGTTTGTAGGTGTATGTGTATGTAAACTTACTTTTGTTTTTTTTTCCTAAATAAAAATTAATCCTATTTTCCTAAATTAAAACATTAAAAAATATATAGAAATTAAATATAATGCTATACATTTGATTTGTTATATTTTTACCTTTATATATACAAATTATTCAGTATGATTACTTTTTATAAATACCATTATGCAAATGTTTTTATAAATAACATTATGCAAATGTTTGTGACAAAAAGCGTGACTCATTTAGCAGAATGTTCCCCTTTAATCGCTATAAATGACATAAAATGCCATAAACACCTAATAAAAGTCATCTATACAACTCATGTTGTTTTCCAAGTACAGAAAGTGATTTTTCTGTGAACCGCCCATTCAGATCTTTTCCTCACTGTGTGTATATGTGTGTTTCAGGTCTGTTACAGTATCGAGGTCCACACCGTATGCTGGCCATAGCTGGTGAAGGGGCCGAGGAAGAGTCTGACAGTGAGGATGAAGAAGAATCAGAGAACAGAGAAGACAGAGAAACACAGGATCACTCCAGCATCGAGGCACACATCTTTGAACACCTGCCTCCTAGAGTACACAAAGGTACTGACAGATAACTCTAGTATTTGTTGAAGTACCTTTGTAATGTATGAGATGTTCACTGTGTTGTTGTTTTCTCTTATCAGCGCTGGTGGAGGCCTGTAGGGAGAGGCGGAGTCTGGTGCAATCGCTAAGCAACATGCTGCCCGTTAGATTGGCATCTGCCATCCTGTTACCATACACACTTCCTCTGGAATCAGCTCTGTCACTGAGCATCAGGTACATCTGTCATTGTGCATGCAATACTCATCTGATATAGAGTGTAACTTTTGGAAAAAGTAATTTAGGTATAAATAAATTCATGGTATTGATTTGAAAAAAATAAATAAAAATTAATCAAATTACAAAAAAAAAAAAAAAAATTCATTAAATTACAAAATAAATAAATAAATAAATTACCAAAAAAATGTAATTAAATTAAAACAAATATATCTATTTTATTGAACTCTTTTTCTCAGACTTCTGGAGTGGTTGCCAGACATTCAGGAGGATGTGGGCTGGATAAAGGAGCAGACAGTGAAGCTGCTGCAGGGTGTTTTATCACACGCGGGGCGGAGTGTGTCCCAGCAGGTGTCTGCACGGTGAGAGACAACACACATCCAAACACACTGACAGACTCAGAGAGTCTCAAAGTCATCTATTATCATGCTAGCAGTATATATCACAGTAAATCTTTTATGGAATCCCCCAAATGCGTTATAAATTAGGTAACCATGAAACAATGTATAATATTCTACAATCTATTGACTTGAAAATGTTTATTTCAGATTTCTGACAAGTTTGCTTGCTATCTTTTTTTTTTTTTTAGAATTTTTTATAATCTTTTACAATACATCTTCATATATACACAAGGACGTTTAATCTGCAATTTAGTAAAAGGTATATAAGTAATAGTAATAAAATATAAAATAAAAAAATTTATATAAATATTTAAACGTTCCCATACCAAATCCTTAATCAATTAAAATTTTTAAATGAAAATGAAATCAATAAAAAATTTTAATATGTCTTGCAAATTTTTTTAAATAAATTATATATAAGTAAATGTGTCATAAGGATGTTTAATCTCTTAAAATGTAATGTAAGAATGTGCAGTTAAAATTTACAATAAAATTTTGCTGATTCTTGTGACTTAAAAGCATAAATATAAATAGTAGTAGTATTATAATGTAACATTTTATATACATATATATATATATATATATATATATATATATATATATATATAAAAGCAATTTTTTTTACAATTTATAAGTCGTACGCAGGTAAATTTATTATGAGGATGCTTAATCTTTATATATATGTATGTATATATATATATATATATATATATATATATATATATATATATATATATTTATAAAATTATATATCTATCATTACAACAAAAAAATTATTTATATATATATATATATATATATATATATATATATATATATATATATGAAAAAATATATGTAGCAATCATATATATATATATATATTGCAGAGATAAAAATTTTTTTATGAAGATATTTTTATTTTATTTCTTCAAAATAAGTGATTTTATAACATAAATATAAAAAATAATTAGATTTTCAATATATATATTTTTGTTGCTTAATATTTTATAGAAACCAAGATGCATTATTTTTCAGAATTTTTTAATGAATAGAATTATATATTATAAACGTCTTTTCTGTCAATTTTGATCAATTTAATGAATCCATGCTTCATAAGGGTATTCATTTAGTAAAAAAAAAAAAAAGAATTTAGTAAAAGAAAAGAAACGAAAAGAAAAAAGGTTACTATATGTAGAGTTAATTTGCAATAACAAATAACTCAAAAATTATTTCAAAAATCATGTTTTTTCATTGTGCATTCCAATTAATCTCAATCAAACTGCAGTTGGGTTATTTTGATATAAAGTAAAAATAACTAAAAATACAGCTAACTAACAATAAAACACAATGCAAACATCATAATAAAAAACATGATTTTTGAAAGTTATCTGTTTTTGCAAATTAACTCTTCATATATATTCATATACATTCATAATTACATAAACAATAAACATAAAATTAAAAGATCAAAATTCCAGTGCCTAATCAATTAAAAATTACACTCATTAATTAAAAAAGAGCCTAAAAGACTCAACCGTACTTAATACACAACATTCTGAAAAATACTGTATTGAAAAATTTTGACCGGAAGTGTTTATTTTTCTTTCCCTCTCAGCTTTTCATATCAGCTGGAATTGAAACATTCCCAGTCAGTCCCGGCCAGCTTCAGCGCAGCGAGTTTGCTCCCGGGCTGGGTCTACGGGGGCAGCTCCACAGTCCTGGACGCCATGCTGCGATTGGACCAGTACCAGCGCCAACTCCTGCCAGGCCTTTTCTGTGTCAATCTGGATCTCCGTGGCTCTTTTAGCACCAGTTCACCTCACCCCAGTGCCTCCGGCTCCCTGAACCACCAAGACGCAATGGAGGGGCTAACCATGCGTCCCATCGGAGCCCCAAACACCAGTTTGCTCTCTTAACCTCTGGGCCTGAGAGACCATTATATCCCACAATGCACTGTGATGATGCTGTGGAACTTTGTGGTGAACATTTCAGTGCCTGATGGTCAGCAGAAAGAAAATGCAAATCTTTGTGAGAAGTCTGAGTATGTTTCAGGGTTGAAAAGAAAGTTCTGACATTTACAATTAAGAAAATGGGAAAGAAATGCAAAATGAAAACTTTATATTTATTCACAGCCGGAGAATGTATCTGAAAGATACACTGCACTTCATGAAATGTTCTTGGTTCAATACAACTACACAACACGTTTTTGGCATACTGTCCGTTGCCACAGAAAAAAAAACAAAAAACAACAAAAAAAAAAACCATATATATATATATATATATATATATATATATATATATATATATATATGATTTTTTTAAATATAAAATATATTTTAAATTTATATGCATGTTTAATCTGGAAATCAGAAAGGAGGAATTTTTATTAACATGGGGCAAAATCCACTTACACATGAATCACGTCTGTAATATTGCATAACCAGAAGTTCATCCACCTAGAAAGCAGGTCCCACCTCAAAAACATCCTTTATAGCATTTATAATAAACTTTTTAATGAATAACTCATATAAGTGCTTTAACAAATATACAAGCTGTACATTTTGTGCCCACTTCCATTGTAAGTGTGTCAAAAACTGATCTTATTCTGTATTAAACCAAGAACATACCTTATAGATGGATCAAAAAGAAACTGGATTTCTCTCAGAATGTCCTTGGATGTGTCTCGCGTGTCCTGGTTCATCAGTATTTGTTTGAAGGCACCTCTGCAGTGCCAAACCTGAAAAAGTCAAGTGATCTGAGGCTGTTTTTGAAGGTTTATGCATGTAGTCTGACTGATTCAAAGCAAACCATGTGACCATAATATGCCCTGGCAATGCAACATAAATGCTGCTACCGTACTGTACTGTCATATGTTTATGTGTAAAGCATATTTGTGACCCTGAACTACAAAACCAGTCTTAAGTAGTGCGGGTATATTTGTAGCAATAGCCAAAAACACATTGTATGGGTCAAAATGATTGATTTTTCTTTTATGCCAAAAATCATTGGGATATTACGTAAAGATCATGTTCCATGAAGATATTTTGTAAATTTCCTAAAGTAAATATATTAAAACTTAATTTTTGATTAGTAATATATATTGCTAGAACTTCATTTGGACAACTTTAAAGGTGATTTTCTCAGTATTCCGATTTTTTTGCACCCTCCAGATTTCAAATAGTTGTATCTCGGACAAATATTGTCCTATCCTAAAAATACAGATGATGTATAAATCTCATTTTCAAAACAATTACACTTATGACTGGTTTCATGGTCCAGAATCACATTTGTTGCTACTTTTTGTATAGTTTGTGCCTGTCGTTTTTTTTGTAAAAGCACCAACTTGTTTGAAATGGTTGCCAGACACAGATTAAGGTTAGTGCTGGACTAAACTAATCTGTTAATCTATTGTAAATGCTTCAAAAGCTGGGATTTGGCTTTAAGTGTGAGCCAGACGGTAAAATACACCTCTTAATCTGCATTTCTGCTCAGTATTTTAATGTAAATGTTAAGAGGACTAATAAAGTTTTAATTTACAATTCTGTTTCTTGTTTATTTAGGACGTATACTCTTAAAAATGATGAGTATTCATTGTTTTTTGAAGCATATTCGCAGAAAATAATCTTGTTATCAAGTTAGGTTTACATGCTGGCTTGTCTTGAACCTTAAACGGTTCTGACGCAAAGGAAACGTTAAAAGGTTCTCCTTTTTTGGCCGTTATTTTTAAGTGTTCGTTTCTTTTTGTTTTATATTTTCCATTGTTGCTTCAAACTGTAAGTGTCTGGGGAACCTTTGCAAACATTTCTTGACTTTTACAGCGCTGCTTTTATAGGAAAGCGACCCGCTATTCAAGCGCCTCAGCCCCGATAGACAGTCAAGTTCAAGTGCGTGGGAGGCTGCGTCATCACGGCCCTGCGTTTCTATTGGCCGATGAAGTTGCGTCCGACTCCACCGCTCCGCGCCTTTTCTTTTCGCACCCGGCAGAGGGCGCGATTTGTTTCTCCTGTTGCGCCTCTCCTCATCTCTCTCTCCGGTCTGATATAGCATTGAGAGGTCTGGTTCCTTTTAGTGAATCGGTTCGTTCGAACGATTCGTTCCAGTCGCGTTTTTGGTTGTAAAATCGCTGTTTTCGATTACTGATATACTGCTATGTCGTTAACACAATTATCCTCATCTTTAGTTTGCGAATTATTCGATAATTTTAAAGGAGGCGACTTTTATATGAATTTATTGTGGTGCTTTTAATGTCAGTTTGGTCTGAACTGAAAAGGCGAAAAACACACAAAAAACGATTTTTGATTTATTAGTAGTTGATTTATCTAAGAAACTGCGAGTATTTATGTTTTGTCGAACCTCCTCAGCGAATGATTCACAAACCTGAATCAGTCCGAGTGAATCATTTAAAAGATTCGGTTCAAAAGAACGAATCCTACGTGAATCGGACATCACTTGTCTGATGAACTGAAACTCCCCGGGAGAGACCGAGGGAGGAAGATGGCGGCCACTGACCGTTCCCGGTCCGAAGCAGCAAAGCAGCGGCGGCAGGATCAGCTGCAGCGATGGCAGGGTTCGGAGACGGATCGGACCGGGGCGGAGGCGAGGAGCCAGTCCTCCGCTCCCGGAAACCGACGGGCCAGGGTGCGTTTCGCCCAGGGCGCCGTGTTCATGGCCGCCTGCTCCGCCGGGGACCGGGAGGAGGTGGCGGAGCTCCTGCGACAGGGAGCAGATATCAACCACGCCAATGTAGACGGGCTGACGGCGCTGCATCAGGTACCCGGAGCATGTTTGATTGTTTACACTCAAGTTTGACTCGCCTTCGAAACTTTTGCGAAAGTTCACAAACTTTTCTCGGCGCCGTTTTCAACTTGTGGGTCGATGACAAGCAGTGATGTCTGGATGATAAACAGGAGAAAACTGTTAAATATAGAGTTTATAGCTGCTGAAATCTTGTTATGTTTGTGTTCTTTTTTCATACATATTTGAAAAAAAAAATAATAATACAAAATATATGACGTTTAAAAATGTCAATGATGTAAGGGTAAAGTAAAAAGTAGTGAAATACTTAAACAAATGGGTGTGTACACAATTTGACATATTTGAGTCCAATTATAAGTATTTTTAGAGGTTACTCCAAGCTGACCCAAACAAAAGATGTCTTTTCATAAAGAAGTCATAATATGTAATATTATTAAAAACTTAAACTTGATTAGGGTCTAAAGAGGTCCTCTCTGTTTTAGGGGTTTATTGTCACATGACAAGAAAAAAAAAAGTTTCCTGCATGTTGGTTACATCACATTGACTTTGATTAGGCAATGAAATAAACAAAATTGCTTATTTTGAAAGACGTAGCTTTAAAAAATAATCCAAACTGCTACTGACAACATTTTTTTGTTTTCATTTAATAAGACGCTATTCTTCGACCAGTTACCCCACCTAGACACTTTTATGGAAAATAAATAAACAAATAAATAAAAAAAAAGATAAATGTGACTTTTTGCCTCACAATTCTGATTTTATTTCTCACAATTAATATGATATATATATTCTCAATTCTTAGAAGAAAGTTTGAATTGTGAGATATAAACTTGCAATTGTGTGGAAAAAAGTTCAAATTATTAGATTAAAAAGTTAGAATTATCTTTAAAAAAAAAAAAAATAGAATTTTGGGAAGTTTAAATTCAGAATTGCGAGATATAAACTTGGAATTTTGAGGAAAAAGAATTCAGAATTCTGTTTTTTTTTCCCTGTAATTCTGAAGTTTAGTTCTCGTAGTTATTTTATTTATTTACATTGCAGTCTTATTTTTATTTGTTTTTGTTTATTCTCTCGCTGAAACAGGGTTTTGTACATTTTTGACCTAAAGCTACACAAAAAATAACAAAAAAATCACTCAAATTAACAAATTAAAACATGTTAGTCATAGAAAAGGTGTATTCAAACTTTTTTCGTATAATTCTAAATGTATTTTTGATCATAATAGATTCTGACTAAAGAAATGAGCATTATTGATGTATATAAAATAGATCAATAACATGCTAAAAAAAAGATGCAAACTTTTAAATGCCCAAAGTGTAGAATCACATTGGCTGTTTTAGACCCAAAGTCCGATATTTTTGACGTGTTTATATACTATTATAACATCACAAACTGTATTTGCAGGAAATATTCAGTTTTAGAGGTCTTGTTTTGTGCTAAGGCCAGTTGTTTTCATTTAAGACATTATATTTTGACTAGTTTCATCACCTAGATATTTTTATGGGAAAAATAAATAAATAAAAAAGATAATTGTGACCTTTCTACCTCAAAATTCTAAGTTTCTCACAATTAATATAAAATATATACTCCCAAAGAAAGTCTGAATTGTGAGATATAAACTCGCAACTGTGAGAGGAAAAAAATAATAAAATTGCCAGATAAAAAAATTGCAATTACCTTTTTCATCTTTTATTCAGAGATGGAAACCAAAAAAGACAGAATTTTGGAAGACTTGAATTCAGAATTCTAAAAAAATAAATCAGATTTTTTTCTGAAATTTGAAGGGTTTTTTTTTTTCTCAGAATTCTAAGTTTACTTATAGAAGTTGTGTGTTTAAGTTGCAGTGCTATTTTGTTGATTTAAGTTGCAGTCTTATTTTTATTTATTCTCTCATTGAAACAGGCTTTTGTACATTTTTGACCTAAAGCTGCACAAAAAAACCAAACAAAAATCACTCAGATTCACAAATTAAAACATGCTAGTTGTAGAAAAGGTATATTCAAGCCTCTTTCGTATAATTCTAAATGTATTTTTGACCATAATAGATCCTGACAAAAGAAATTAGCATTGTTGATCTATATAAAATGTATCAAAAATGCTTAAAAGCCATGCAAACTTTTAAATGTGTAGAATGTTAAAAGTGTAGAATCGCGTTGGCTGTTTTAGGCCGAAAGTCAGACATTGTGACATGTTTATGTACTATTATAATATCACAAACTGTATTTCCAAAACATATTTAGTTTCAGAGGTCTTGTTTTTTGCTAAGGCCAGTTGTTTTCATTTAATTTTCAAAGACTTTATTCTTTGACTAGTTTTACCACCTAGACATTTTTATGGAAAAATAAATAAATAAATAAAGATAATTGTGACCTTTTTATTTTACGATTCTGAGTTGCTTGCAGTTAATAAAAAATAAGTACTCCCAGTTCTTAGAAGAAAGTCTGAATTGTGAGATATAAACAGCTGTGAGGGGGGAAAAAAAAGATAAAATTGCCTAATAAAAAGTTGTAATTACCTTTTTTATTTTTTATTCAGAGATGGAAACCAAAAAAGACAGAATTTTGGGAGATTTAAATTCGGAATTTATTCTCAGAAACTCTCAGAATTTGAAGTGTACTTATCATAGTTGTGTGTTTAAGTTGCACAAAAAAAACAAAAATAAAAAAGCACTCAAATTCACAAATTTAATATATTTAAAATACATTTTAAATATTTTTGATCTATATACAATGTATCAAACATGCTAAAAAAGTATTGCTTGGTTAAGTTAGTTCATTATAACAGACTTATAATGGTAATTTAAACCTAAAATGACTTTGAAACTTAGTTGCAAACTGTACAAACTTTTAAATACTCAAAGTCAAGAATTGCATTGGCAGTTTTAGGCCCAAAGTCTGACGTTTTGACATGCTTATGTACTATTATAATATCTCAGACTGTATTTCCAGTTTTAGAGGCCAGTTGTTGGGTTGCCTTGGTGGTGTGGTTTTGCTTCTGGACTAGAATAGTTGTGTTTCTCTGGCGCAGATGAATCTAGACTCTCTGTAGTTGTTTGCAAGAGGTTCTTGCAGTACCAGCGTAGCCGCTGTTGTTTTAATGACGTCCAGGGAGTGTCTTAGGCCTGTCCTGCGGCTGTCACGTTTAATGTGGCTACTGCCCACTTCTGACTCTGCCGTACCAGCATCCAGACTAAACTGGCATAGCAAGACTTTCCTCATATCTTCAGAGCTGCTTCAGAGAATGGCTGGAATTCACATCGGCCCTTTTCATTCTGTGTTTGTTTTTGTTTTGTGCTTTTTTTTTCCCCTTTCTTCCTCTCAGCTTTGTATGTTGTTTTTTAAATTACATGTTTAGAAGGGGTTATTGTTGTCTCAGCCTTTTGTTTCGAGAGTAAAGTTCTCCTCAGAAAGCCGCTAATCCTGATATAGAGCTTTAAATGAGGAAAAAGCCTGAAAAATGACAGCATGTTTGAGGTTATGTGGATGTCTGTCTTGAATCTATTATAACAAGCTTCTGTTGAGGAGAGCTGCTCAGAAACACTGCAGAAGGTTTTGCTCAAATCCACTCAAGGCTCGAAAAAATATGAAGTGCACGCTTTTTTCATGCAGGCCGGTGGTCATGTGGATACAGAAGAGAGAGCAGCTATTGGCTGGCGCTCTGCTGATGTCATAAATGTGTTTGTAGGAAGCTCAGATTAAAGTTGTTTGATGTCGGGGTTTCACCGGTATGCTGAAGTTCTGTGGAAGACCGGCTCTGGATCTCACATGAGCTCTTCTTAATGTATGTAGTCACCTGTGCTTGCATGCTTTATTTAATCTGACGCAGAACTGGAATGTGTTCGAGTCATATTTCTATGGAAGCCTGTTTCCGCCACAAGATAAAAAAAAAAAAATAAAGGCATTTATGATGAGAACAATGAGAAAGCAATTGGCATTTATTTATTTATTTATTTATTTATTTATTTTTTTTTTTTAGCAGACAATGAAAAAAGCTTCCATAAATGTCACATAGATGGAAATAATAAAATATATTTTGCTAATGTTTCGGCTATAATATATATATATATATATATATATATATATATATATATATATATATATATATATATATATATATATTACACACACTATACTAACATACACACACACACACACACAAATATAAATTATATTTATATGTTCAATTGTTTTGCCATTATTTTTGACATTTAAGCACATTTCCTCTCAAATTTTTATTTCTGTAGTGCAAGAAAAATGTACATTTATGTTGTAAAGTAATTGATACATCATGACTGTTTATATTGTACTGCAATTAATTTGAAATTTAATTTATAAAAAATATTATAAATGAATAATTATTAATGAATTACAATGATTTTAACTATGTAAATATACCAGTTATAAACTTAAACTTTCAACAATTTAAATAAAAGTTGTAAATATTTTTCTTTTAATTTGTAATATTTAATTAATGTGTGATTATTAAAAATAGGCTATTTTATGCGAGTATAAATTAAATTAACAAATTAATTATATTATATATATTATATACAATTAATTATAAAAATATTTGTTTAGGTTTTTGTTTAATTTATATGTAATGTTCAATTTGTAATAATTTTGTATCATTTTAGTAATTCAATTACCGGTCAGAAGTTTTTGAACAGTAGGATTTTTAATGTTTTTTTTTTTATTTTTTTTTTAAAATGAAGTCTCTTCAGCTCACCAAGCCTGCATTTATTTGATCCAAAGTACTGCAAAAACTGCAAATTTTGAAATATTTGTATTATTTAAAATAACTGTTTTCTGTTTGAATGTATTTTAAAATGTAATTTCTTCCTTTGATTTCAAAGCTGAATTTTTGGCATCATTACTTCAGTCACATGGTCCTTCAGAAATCATTCTAATATTCTGATTTGCTGCTCAAAAACATTTAATATTATTATGTTGAAAACAGCTGTGTAGATTTTAGGGCTGTCAAACGTTTAATCGCGATTAATCGCATACAAAATAAAAGTTTGGGTTTGCCTAATATATGTGTGTGTAGTGTGTGTTATTATTATGTATATATAAAAACAAACACATTCATGTATATATTTAAGAAATATTTACAAGTATATGTATTATAATTTTTATATAATTTCTATTATATATAAATAAAAATATTTTGTACATAAATAACATATTTCTCTTAAATTGTTACATTAATTTGTTTGCATTTATATATACATAATAATTACACACACTACACACATTTATTAGGCAAACTCAAACTTTTATTTTGTATGCGATTAATTGCAATTAATCGTTTGACAGCCCTAGTAGATTTTTTTTCAGGTTTCTTTGATGAATAGAATGTCCGGAAGAACAGCATTTATCTGAAATAAAAATCTTTTGTAACATTATAAATGTCTTTACCATCACTTTTGATCAATTTAAAGCATCCCTGCTAAATAAAAGTATTCATTTCTATTAATTTTCTTTCCCAAAAAAAAAATTACTCAACTGTTTTAAATATTGATAACAATAATAATAAAAATGTTTCTTGTACAGCAAATCAGCATGTTAAAATGATTTCTAAAGGAGCATGTGACACTGAAGACTGGAGTAATGATGCTGAAAATGTATCTTTGATCACAGGAATAAATGACATTTTAAAATATATTCAAATAAAAAGCAGTTATTTTAAATAGTAAAAATATTTCAAAATTGTACAGTTTTTGCTGTACTTTGGATCAAATAAATGCAGGCTTGGTGAGCAGAAGACTGGTAGTGTATATATATAAAATTGAATTGTATAGATAGATACTGTAGATCTATAGGTTTTATCACTTGAAATGCAAGAAATGTTGAATGTTTATGTTAGCTTTTATGAGATACAGAAATACTCTAGTCGCAATCTGAATGTGTTTCTGTCAGCGTATCTTAGTGTGTGCTCTGTTTGTCATGACAAGAATATGCAGAATTTTACGAGAGCATAAAATCAAATGAAACCACAGTTACTTGATTACTTACACTGTTACTCTGACTGACATTAGCCTGGGAACACACAGCGTGCTGTTTTGTGTGTATGTGTGTGTGTTTGGCTCTGGACAGAATCAGTGTCATATCCTGTCAAAGTCACTGTTTTGGCCTCTACACACACAAATACACACATACACACACATACACACACACACACACACATACACACAAACACATCCCCTCCGTCACAGATAGAGTTACAGCGATGGTTTACCTTCTAATGGTCCTAAAGTAAACAGCCGTTCGGTACACAGAAGGACGGGCAGGACGGAGGATTGTGAGCAGCAGATCTTCTGTTAAAGTTTCCTCAGAAGAAAGACCATCTTGAGTCAGTCCTTGGCATTTATATTTTACATTATTTCAGCAATGCAGTTGTTAGTATTTTCAAAATTTGTAATAATTTATGGAAAGCATAGGGTATTTGTACCAGTGTGTGCTTTGTTTAATGAAAACGTGTAATATATACTAAAACACTTATATAACCAATTGAATTTCCATATTAATAAATGTCACATACTGCATTTTGGAAAGTCTGGATGCTGCTTGTCCTGGTTCATATACATTTTCATATTTATAAAATGAACAGTTCTGTTCCTAAATTCTGATTGGTACATATTGCTAGTTTAACTGTATTACTAATATTTTATTTAGTTATAATAATAATTATTTTCTGTATTTATATTTGTCATTTTGCATAGATGCAAAAATGTATCAGTTTATATTGATAAGTAAATAATTATTTTCATTTTATAGCTTCTGACCAATAAATGGTAGATATTAAAAATGTACACTTTTTTTTCCAAACAAATAAATAAATAAAGGGTTAAATTTATCCTGTAATTTAGTTCTAGACCTTAAAATGTATAGTTGTTTTTTTGTATAATTAAAATAGTGTTTCTTAATATTTTTAATTAGTTTTTATTTTATATATTTTCCATTTCACTTTAGTTTTAGTTGTAGTAATTTTATGTATTTTTAATTTTTAGTACTTAGAAATAAAAAGTAAAAATAAAGTTTTTAAAATATTTTCAGTTAACATTGTTATTTTATTTCAAGTAATGAAACTGCTATTTATTTATTATATTTTATTTAGTTATATTATTAATTACATTATTATTATCTGTATAAATATTTTTTTATATTTATATTCCTGTTAGTATGGATGTGAAATATGTTTTTATTGATAATAATATGAATAATGTGTTTTATTCATGTTATAGCTTCTGACCAATTAATGGTAGATATTAAAAATTAACGCTTTTTGTCTAAAAACTTAAAATAATTATTAAAATAAATAAATAAAATGTTTAATTTATTCTTAATTTATTTTGTGCTACACCTTTAAAGTTATAAATATTTTAGTACATAGTGTTTCTTAATATTAATATCAGTTTTTATTTTTTATATATATTTATGTCTGTAAAGTTTTTATTACATTTTTATTACAATTATTTTTGTTATTTTAATAAATAAAAAACGAAAACTTGTTTTTAATAAAAAGCAAAAATAAAGTTTTAACCATAATTACTCTAGTACATTCAATTTAATATTTATAGTACGTATTTATTTAAATAATTATTGCATGTTTGATGATGCTTTGACACTGCTTGTATTATATTTTATTTAGTTATATGAATTATTATTATTATTATCATATTGATATTCCTGTTAGTATGGATGCAAAAATGTTTTTATTGATAAGTGATATACCTTCTGACCAATAAATGGTAGATATTTAAAATGCACACTTTTTGTCCAAAAAAACCCCAAATAAATAAATATTAAAATACATAAATAAATAAAGGGTTAAATTTATCCTGTAATCTTGTGCTACTCCTTTAAAATGAAATGTTTTAGTATCATTATAATGTTTCTTAATATTTTTAATCAGTTTTTATCTTTTATATTTTCCATCTTAATTTAGTTTTAGTAATTTTGTTTTGAATTTTTAATAGTTATTGCAATTAGTTATTTTAGTAAATAAACTTGTTTTAATAAAAAGTAAAAATAAAGTTTAAAAAAAAAATCAGTTAACATTTTTATTTTATTTCAAGTAATGAAAATGCTTTCAGTTTTTATTAACCATAATTACCCTAGTACATTTATTTTCATATTTATTTAAATAATTGTTGCATGCTTGATGATGCTTTGTCACTGCTTGTATTATATTTTATTTAGTTATATTAATAATTATTATTTGTATTTATATTTTTCATATTGATGTTCCTGTTAGTATGAATCCAAAAATATGTCAGTTTTTATTGACAAGTAATTACTTATTTTCTTGTTGTAGCTTCTGACCAATAAACGGTAGACCTTAAAAATGTCTGAAGAAGGCCTGCGAGCCGAAATGTTTGTGTTCTTGTCCTCTGGTGATAAATTATTAAAAGGAAAAGAAAAGAAGAGGAAAAGAGCGGTGCAAACAACTTGTGAGACATTAAAAATGCACAGTTTTTGTCCAATAAAATAAAATAAAATAAAATAAAATAAAATAAAATAAAATAAAATAATTTATCCTGTAATCTTGTGCTACACCTATAGTAGCATTAGAGTGTTTAATATTTTGAAGCAGTTTTTAGTAGTTAGTTTTAGTAATTTTAGTTGTGTGTTTTTAGTAGTTTTTTAAATATATTTATGTCTATATAATTTTCATTAAATTTTAATTGCAGTTAGATATTTTAGTAAATAAAAAAAAAAAACACTTTTTAAAAATAAAAAGTAAAAAAGTTGTGTTTTTTTTTATATTTTATTTATCAACATTTTTTATTTTACTTCAAGTAATGCAAATGCTATCAGTTTTTGTTAACTATAATTACCCTAGTACATTCACATTCATATTTATAGAAAGTATTTATTTTAATAATCGTTGCACGTGTGATGATGCTCTGTTGCTGCTCATTGCGATCTCGGTCCTGTTGTCCCATTGTTGCTCGGTAACGGGAATTAAATATAGTCAGTGCTCTTTGAGTTTTTCCATGCCTTCCATCCAAAGGCTTTCTCTCTCTGTCGTTCTCCAGTGAGCGCATGGAAAACATTCTTCATGCAGTACAAGCGGCTGTTGTCATAGGCAAAGGCCAGTCGCTCTCTGACTCATACACACACACACACACACACACATACACTCAATCAGTGACCCCGTCGAGAACTTCACACCTTCTCCATACAGAAGGTTCCCAGTGTTCCTCAGAAACCCACACAAACACACACAATGAGGAAGGGGTCATGAACAGAGCAGCCTTCTGTTCTCCTGCACACAGAGAGCAGAGCGAGCGCAGCGTACGTGGAAATTTCTATAGACACTCCTCTGGGAGCTGCTCGTTTTGGCTGTTAGGCTTTTTTTTTCCCTTTGCAAAACTCTTAGCGTCACATGTTTTATCAGTAGTTAAATCGCTGTAGCATGTGGCCTGTCTGCTGTTTGCAGTAGCATAATGCTTGGTGATTCTTACAGACATGTTTGACAAGTTACTTGATTTAAAGTAGATTAACAATGCACAAGCTGTACTACAACGTACTAACAAACAGTGTTTTAGTTACATAAATATCATAAATTATAAATATGGTAGTTAATATAAATAACAATACAATTAAAAAGTGGCCTCTTAAATAGTTGGAATGTTGATGGCTGCTTCTGGTTAGTAACTTTATACACTACGATTCAAAAGCTTGAATGAAGTCTCCTTGCTCACCAAGGCTGCGTTTATGTGCTGGAAAATACAGCAAAAACACTAATGTTGTGAAATGTTGTTACATTTTTAAAAACTGATTTCTGTGTTTTAAAATGTAATTTATTTCTGTGATCAAAGCTGAATTTTCAGCATCATTACTTCAGGCTTCAGTGTAACATGATCCTTCAGAAATCATTCTGATATGTTGATTTGCTGCTGCTCATTATTTCTTATTAATATCAAAGTTGAAAATATTGAAAACGGCTGCTTAATATTTTTGTGGAAACCGTGATACAGTTGCTGTTTTTTTCCCTAAAAGAACAGCATTCGTTTGAATCTTTGGTAAATTTATAAATGTCTTTACTATCAAAAAAATCTAATATTTCAATGGTTATATTTCTTTCTTTCATTATTCATTTACCTTGGATTACTTGCCTAACTTGCTGGCTTTATTTACTTTACTTAGTTAATAAATTCAACTTACTTAGTTACTGTACTTCTTTAATAAATTCAGTCGACTTTAATTACTTTACTTACTTACTTACTCAGGTCAGGTTGACTGTCCAGTTAATTACTTATGTGTTTACTTTACTAACTCAGGACAGGTTGACTGTTCAGTTACTTACTTTGCTTAATTACTTTACTCACTAACTTAGGTCAGGTTGACTGTTCAGTTACTTACTTAGTTACTTTACTTACTAACTCAGGTCAGGTTGACTGTTCAGTTACTTTACTTACATATTTACTTTACAAACTCATGTCAGGTTGACTGTTCAATTATTTACTTTACTTACTTAGTTACTTAGTTACATTTCTAACTCAGGTCTGACTGTTCAGTTTCTTACTTTATTTAATTAGTTACATAAGTACTTTACTTACTAACTCAGGTCAGGTTTGCTTTACTTAGTTACTTGGTTACTTTACTTACTCGGGTCAGGTTGACTGTTCAGTTATTTACTTTAATTAGTTACTTAGTTACTTTATTTACTAACTCAGGTCAGGTTGACTGTTCAGTTACTTAGTTACTTTACTTACTAACTGTTCAGTTACTTGGTTACGTTAACTCAAGGTTGACCGCAGTTACTTTACGTAGTTACTTTACTTACTAAATCAGTTCAGGTTGACTCTTACTTTACTTAGTTACTTAGATACTTTACTTACTAACTCAGTTCAGTTACTTAATTACTTAGTTACTTTACTTACTAACTCAGGTCAGGTTGACTGTTCAGTTACTTTACTTACCGACTGTTCAGTTACTTAGTTACATTACTTGCTTTACTAACTCAAGTCAGGTTGACTGCAGTTACTTTACTTAGTTACTTTGTTACTTTACTTACTAAATCAGTTCAGGTTGACTGTTACTTACGTTACTTAGTTACTCAGATACTTTACTTACTAACTCAGTTCAGTTACTTTACCTACTTAATTACTTAGTTAATTTAGTTACTAACTCAGTTCAGGTTGACTGTTCAGTTACTTTACTTACTAACTGTTCAGTTACTTGGTTACATTAACTCAAGTGAGGTTGACTGCAGTAACTTTACTTAGTTACTTTACTTACTAAATCAGTTCAGGTTGACTGTTACTTTACTTAGTTACTTAGATACTTTACTTACTAACTCAGTTCAGTTACTTTACTTAATTACCTAGTTACTTTACTTACCAACTGTTCAGTTACTTAATTACATTACTTGCTTTACTAACTCAAGTCAGGTTGACTGCGGTTACTTTATTTAGTTACTTTGTTACTTACTAAATCAGTTCAGGTTGACTGTTACTTACGTTACTTAGTTACTCAGATACTTCACTTACTAACTCAGTTCCGTTACTTTAATTGCTTAGTTACTTTACTAACTCAGTTCAGGTTGACTGTTCAGTTACTTACTTTACTTAGTTACTTTACTTACTAACTCAGGTCAGGTTTGTTATTCAGTTACTTACTTTACTTAGTTACTTTACTTATTTAATCAATTTTACTGACTTTAGTTACTCAGGTCAGTTTGACTGTTCAGTTACTTATTTTGTTACTCACTTACGTTGCTTACTTAGTTACTTAAGTTACTTATCTTACTTAGTTACTTTACTTACTAATTCAGGTCAGTTTACCATTCAGTTACTTACTTTACTTTTCTTAGTAACTCAGGCCAGTTACTTATTTTACTTACTTACTTTGCTTACTTAGTTACTTGGGTTACTTACATTACTTACCTTGCTTAGTTACTTTACTTATTAACTCAGGTCAGTTTACCATTTAATTACTTGATTTACTTACTTAACTTGGTTACTTGACTTAATAACTCCGGTTGGTTTATCATTCAGTTACTTAATTTACTTACTTAGTCACTTTTTTTACTTAGTTACTTACCTTACTTAGTTACTTGACTTACATTACTTAGTTACTTTACTTACTAACTCAGAGTTTACCATTCAGTTGCTTAATTTACTTACTTAGTCACTTTCTTTACTTAGTTACTTACCTTACCTACCTCACTTTGCTTAGTTACTTGACTTGCGTTACTTACTTTACTTACAAACTTAATTTACTTAGTCACTTTCTTTACTTAGTTACTTTACCTACCTTACTTACGTACCTTACTTAGTTACTTTACTTACTAACTCAGGTCAGTTTATCATTCAATTACATGATTTACTTACTGCCTCACTTACATTACTAACTTAGTTACTTAGGTTGACTGCACTAAACTTTAACAGAAAACAGAACAATTAGCACCAAATACAACAATCTAAACAACTTCATTTTTTTTTTTTTTATAAAACTTTAAGTATATTTATAATCAGTAGTAAAGTTGGTGTACTTGGACTAAGACTGCAATTATGATTAAACTCTGACTCAGGTGTACTTTTTCTCAAATTTGACATGGATTTGGACATTTTGGACTCATTTTGGACATTTTGGAGAATTTGGGGGAATTTTACTCATTTCATTTCAATTTAAATTTTCATTGAAATGATCTAATTGTAAATTGAATCAAAACTGACAGAGACAACCTAAGTGTGTGCACTCATTACCTCAGCTTTCCTAATACAGTTTGGTGTTATAAAATGGTGTTGTAGTGTTCAGTCCTGCTACACCGCTGCCAACGAAGTAGCTTGTTATTGGAAAAGCTACAGTATTTTGAAAACACATGAGCTACTGGTAAAAAATGTAGTTGAGTCATTACTGCTGCTGCTTTTAGGACGTTACTCCTCATCGCTGATTACAACCTGCACATGTACAGTATGTGTACAGTAACACATCCATCATGTAAACGCTTCGCTGACTAATTATTGTTTTGCCTGCAGCCAGTGGCAGCTGTGTTTGGCTGAAACTCCAGTGACATGAAAACAGATTTCCCATGATGCAATATGACACTGGCACCAGTGGTGTTGTAAAAATGATGTCACTAGCAAAGTCATGATAATTTTCAACAGAGTTATTCAGACTGAGCTCTCAGCTGATAAGAGTGATGCATCACATTGTGTTCATTCATTTACACGTTATGTGTAATCTAAGGTCAAAGGTTAAGGGCAGTGTCTTATGCTTGAAAAATACATGTACAGACTTGAAGATGAATGATTTATTAGTAGGGATGCAATAATGTTATTACAGTTAACTACAACTAAAACAATACAAAAACTAATGTTAGCCTTACCATAAAATTTTCTACATTTTCACAAGAGAATCTGAGTGGCAAACTTACATAACTATGTCATTTTACAGCCAGAACAGTTATTTTAGAGAGTTTATCTTTGTTATTATTCATATTTATATTGATTAAAATAATTTTCTTGTTCTGTCCTCAGGCCTGTATTGATGAAAATGCAGAGATGGTTCAGTTTCTGGTGGAGAGCGGCAGTGACGTGAACAGAGGAGACAATGAAGGCTGGACGCCCCTCCACGCCGCGGCCTCCTGCGGCTTCATCCAGATCGCAAAGTCAGTAACTCTTGATTTTAGAGTACTGATAATATGGAATGTTTCTGTTCTGTGTGTTTTAATCTTCTTTAAAAGATTTAAAAGATTCTATTGGAATCTTCTGGAAGTATAGTGGTGGCTGTTTGAAGTTTACCATTGCAACAATGTAATTTTTTTTTTTCTTCTTAACTGTTGCAGGTACTTGATTGAACACGGCGCTCATGTGGGAGCCGTGAACAGCGAGGGAGAACTTCCTGTGGACGTCGCCACTGAGGACGCCATGGGAAGATTGCTTAAAGGAGAGATTAAAAAACAGGGTGAGAGATTCAAAACTTAGAGAAAGAGAAAGATGACGAAGTGAAAGGGGGAATTTGAGACTGTGAAAAGACCGAGATAAAATAAAATAAATGCTACTTCAAGATATTAATAAATACTATAATAGTATATACACTACCAATCAAAAGTTTTTGATTAGTAATGTTTTTTTTAAAGAAGTTTCTTTTGCTCACCAAGCCTGCGTTTATTTGATCTGAAGTACAGCAAAAACAGTAACATTTATGAAATATTTTTACTATTTGAAAATAATTATATTCTATTTGAATATCTTTTAAAATGTAATTTATTCCTCTGATTTCAAAGCTGAATTTTTAGCATCATTACTCCAGTTACATGATCCTTCAGAAATCTTTCTAATATTCTGATTTGCTGCTCTAAAAACATTTATTATTATTTTGAAAACAGCTGAGTAGAATTTTTCAGGTTTCTTTGATGAATATAAAGTTTAGATGAACAGCATTTATCTGAAATAGAAATCTGTTGTAACACTATAAATGTCTTTATCACAACTTTTGATCAATTTAAAGCATCCTTGCTAAATAAAAGCATTCATTTCTATAATTTCTTTCCCCCAAAAATAAAAAAAACATTATACTGACTCCAAGCTTTTGAATGGTATAGTATATTATGTTACAAAAGCTTTTTTATTTCAGATAAATGCTGATCTTTGGATCTTTCTATTCATCAAAGAATCCTGAAAAAAATGTACTGTCAACTGTTTTAAATATTGATGATAATAATAATAATAATAATAATAAATGTTTCTTGAACAGCAATATCAGCATATTAGAATGATTTCTAAAGGATCATGTGACACTGAAGACTGGAGTACTAATGCTGAAAATTTAGCTTTGATCACAGGAATAAATTACATTTTAAAATGTATTAAAATGCATATGATCACACTGCATTTTCTGTGTAACATTAATTTATCCTGGTGCGTAAGACACAACGACAGTAATGGACTGCCTACTCATCTGTCAGTCATTCATGCTAAACTTTACCGACTGCATAATTGTCTTTATAGTAAATAATGTTCTGATCAAAAAACAAAGTACCTAAAATAGACCTATTTTGTACAAAATATATTTTTTTCTTTTTCTTTTCGATTTTGGATATCAAACTGCAACATTCCTTTAAAGAATTTTCTTAAACTCTCCGTCTGTCTGATCGTGACCTGCTGTGCTTGATCCCATTAAAACCTTAGTCGACGCACAAGCGCTCACAGTAGCTCATTGTAGATGTGTGTGTGTGTGTTTATAGGATGTTTGGTTTTAACAGTAACAGCATGTGAATTTCCCACATCAGAAACTTAATTAAAAACAGTGGAGCTGCGCAAGGATTTTATAAACTTCCTCCTGCAGCTCATTAGATGTGATTGGTTTTGTGGATGTGGGTGTGTCTTTGTGTCCTGGAAGGAATAGTTCACCCAAAAGTGAAAATGTGCTAATAATTTACTCATCCTCAGGCCATCCAAGATGTAGTTCAGTTTGTTTCTTCTTCAGATTTGGAGAAATGTAGCATTACATCACTCACCCACCAATGGATGTAAATGGGTGCCGTCAGAATGAGAGTCCAAACAGCTGATAAAAACATCACAATAATAAACAAGTAATCCATATCACTCCGTAATCCATAATATTGCTTTCTTCAGTGAAAAAGTCGTCTTGGTTGAATGTGCCTACCCTCAGGCCATCTATGATGTAGATGAGTTTGTTTCTTCATCAGATTTGGAGAAATGTAGCATTACATCACTCACTCACCAATGGATGTGAATGGGTGCCGTCAGAATGAAAGTCCAAACAGCTGATAAAAACATCACAATAAACCACAAGTAATCCACACCATTCCGGTCCATCAGTTAACATCTTGTGAAGCAAAAAACTGCGTGTTTGTAAGAAACAAATCCATCATTAAAACGTTTTAACTTTAAATTGTCTCTTCTGGCCAAAATATGACTCCGTAATCTACAATATCGCTTTCTCCAGTAAAAAAAAGTTGTCTTGGTTGAATGTACTCACCCTCAGGACATCCAAAATGTAGATGCGATAATTTCTTCATCAGATTTGGAGAAATGTAGTATTGCGTCACTTACTTACCAATGGATGTGAATGGGTGCCGACAGAATGAGAGTCCAAACAACTGATAAAAGCATCACAATAATGCACAAGTAATCCACACCACTCCAGTCCATCAGTTAACATTTTGTGGAACAAAAAGCTGAGTGTTTGTAAGAAAAAAAACTTAATTTCAAACCTCTAAGTTCTCTATCCATAATTTAGCTTCTTCCAGTGAAAAAGCCATCTTGTCTGAATCAGGACAGAAATATGCACTGTTTACAAGCCAAAACAGTTCTTAACAAATATGTGGGTGGATTTTGATCTGAGAAGACAAGATAAGATGGACTTTTTCACTGGAGGAAGTGTTATTATGGATTATGGACTCTTGGCTGCAAACGATGGTTTGAAGAACCAAAAAAAAAAAAAAAAAACCATCTTAATGATGAATTTGTTTCTTACAAACATGCAGCTTTTCACTTCACAAGATGTTAATTGATGGACTGGAGTGGTGTGGATTGGTTGTGTATTATTGTGATGTTTTTATCAGCTGTTTGGACTCTCATTCTGACGGCACCCATTCGCTACCGAGCATGCATTGCATTTCTCCAAATCTGTTTCTGTGAAGAACCAAACAGAGACATTTTAAACATCATTATATGTCATATACTGAACCTTTCTTTGAATTTTATGACTTTTGAATGATTTTTCAGGCATTGATGTGGATCAAGCCAGGAGAGAGGAAGAGAGAGTGATGCTCCAGGATGCCATGGCCGTGTTGGCAGGAAGTGGCTCTCTGGTGCCTCATCCGAACACTCAGGCCACGGCGCTGCATGTCGCTGCTGCTAAAGGATACATTGAGGTGTTAAAGTAAGTGCAAGATACTTCGTACTAAATGCTTAACACTAAATGTGACCCTGGACTGCAAAACCAGTCATACGGGTCATTTTTTTGAAATTGTGATGTATACATCACCTGAAAGCAGTACAAATAAGCTTTCCATTGATGTATGGAAATGTATATGTTAGGATGATATTTGGTGGATACACAACTATTTGAAAATCTGGAATCTGGTGCAAAAAAAATCTAAATATTGAGAAAATCACCTTTAAAGTTGTCCAAATGAAATTCTTAGCAGTGCATATTACTAATCAAAAATTAAGTTTTGATTACAAAATATCTTTATGGAGCATGATCTTTACTTGGTATCCTAATGATTTTTGCTACTTATGACTGGTTTTGTGTTTCTCTGCTCATCAGGGTGCTGTTGAAGTGTGGGATAGACGTAGACAGTCGGGACAGCGACGGTTGGACGGCTTTCCACGCGGCGGCTCACTGGGGACAGGAAGAGGCCTGCAATCTTCTGGCTGAACACATGTGTGACATGAATGCCGTCAATAATGTGGTACGCTGGTCTGTTATCGTCCTAAAGGGGTTTATTTTACAATAATGACTAGCTGAGTGTACATTATGGTGCCTGTACATGGCTACTTATAAAAGGAGTAAAGAAATGGATGTAAGTGTGGCCAATCACAATCAAGCGAATTTTAAGATATTGTGCATTCGTGTATCATAGGGCCAAACTCCACTCGACGTAGCCGATGAGAACATCGTTGATAATTTGGAAGAACTGCAGAAGAAGCAGAACGCTGTAAGTTTTGCATGTTTATATGTTCGCTATCTTATCACCTCTTTGGTTTATGTTCAAAGAGCGCTTTCAAATTGAGCAAATGAGCAGATAGCTTTTCCGCATGAATGTCCCAAAAACAACAGCGTTTGTCTGCTGTGTGGAGCCGACATTATCAAACACGCCTCCTTTCGCACTTGACGGAACTTTGCATTCGGTATGAGGATATTTCAAGGAAGTGTGTGCAGTTAAGGTTGAATGCATCAGTGGTGTTTTTAATAGGAATTTCACAGTCTAAAATGCATTGGACTTTGTTTGAGATGTTAGCTTATCAGCATTAATGGCTCTATTAATGTATAAGCACGTCCTACTTTATTGCTAGTTGCTGCTTAGTTTGACAGGTGAGCAGTTTTAAGGAACTGAAAATATAGATGGATAGATATAGATAGATTTCATTTTCTTCACGCAGAACGTAATTTCTTCTTTTTTTGTGATATACGACTTATATGATATTATATGAGTAATTATCAAAGAAATTAAAAATCCTAACCTTTAAATGAATCTCACAAGGTCACAGTTGAGATTATATATATTTTTTCAAATAATATTGAAATATTACTATTATTATTAATGTATACATGTAAAATGCACATATGCTCCATTTTCTTCATGCAGAATATAATTTATTTATTTATTTTGTTTTGATATATGACTTTCACACATTCTTGACAGTTACTGTGAAATTTACTGTTATTTAGGGTAAAATAAATTTATTTTGTAATGTGCTGATGATAATAAAATTATCATTCCTGTGGCTATATTTAAAAATTGTTTGAACTATTATACTTTTTGTTAATATTTTAAATGTTTTTATATTAAAAACACAATTTTTTATTTTAAGTTTTAGCTATTTTGTTTTATCATTTTTATTTTTATTATTTTTTTTTAAATATGTCTATAATTTGTATAATATTGTTTTTTCATCTTTTTAAATTATTGATTATTTTTATTCATTTTTATTTCACTTTAGCTTTAGTTATTTTGGTAGATCAAGTACCAAGAAATGTTGAAAATGCTAAATATATATGCATATTATCATTGTTATGAATTCAAATATTATAATAATAATTAATATTATTATTATTAATTAACATATGCATTAAAAAGGCAAATATGCTTCATTTTGTTCATGCAGAATATAGTTTTTCTTTCATTTTCTTTTGATATTTGATTGATATTCTTTATTTTCTGTGAGATTTACCCTTGTTTATGGTGGAATAAATTTATTAAAGATAATCATCATCGAATTGATGAGTTGGATTGTGAAATTAAAAAAAATTGTAATTGTAAAATAAAATACTGAAGAAATAAGATACAAACGGGTACTGTAATATACTAATTATTATGATTATTATTATGATTAAATATTTTTAATATATAAATGTAGAGATGTGAATTTGCTTCATGCGGAATATATTTGAAAAAAAAATCTTTTGATTTTGTGGTGATATATGATTTGATATATGACATATTCTCGACTATTTCTGTCAGGTTTACCCTTAATTTATGCTAAAATAAATTTATTAGAGATAATCATATGTAATATGAGTAATTATAAATTGAATACTGAAGCAAAAAATGCAAACTAGTACTGCAATAAATATGCTATTATTATTATTATTATTATTATTATTATTATTATTATTATTAAAATATATAAATGTAGAAATGCAAATTTGCTTCATGCAGAATTTTCTTTCCCTTTGTTTTTGTGTTGATATATAACTTGATATTTGATATATGACATTCTTGACTATTTCTGTCAGGTTTACCTTTATTTATGCTAAAATAAAAAGATGAGGGATAGTTATGGTTGAATTGATGATGAGTTATCAAGAGCTGTTGTTGATGTTTTTATCTCCTGAAGATGCGTTCGGAGAAACAGAAGATCCAGACGCCCGTCATTGAGACCAGCCCACCTGTTTCCATGGCGCCAGCTCGCCCGCGCAGGTAATGTCACATACGGTGTCCCGTTACGCATCACTTCCTGTGTGACACTGAGCTCTCTCTGATTGGCTGATTTTTATGTCCGTTACAGGACATCCATCTCTCGTATGAGCAGTAAAGAGAAGATCACCCTTCATGAGCGAGAGAAGCATGCTCCGCCCACACTTCAGACTCTGCCCACAGAAGAGGATGAAGACGAGTCGACGCGCACAGCAGGCCAATCCAAACCCTCCAGCAGTTCCAGTTCAGAGGAAGAGAGCGAATCAGAGAGTGACGCAGAATCAGGTGACCAAGCCCCGCTGGTTTTTTTTTTTTTTTTTCTAGAAATCAAAAATCACATTTGCTAACTGATGATTTTATCTGTCTCTTTTCAGAAAAAGCCAAAACTCGAGAAATGATCAACAACTTGAACAACAAACGTAATGCACCCGTAGCAAGCTCTGTGACCAACACTGCCCTTAATCAGGTTAAAAAGGTGACCAGACAGCTGATAATTTCTAAAAACTTTATTTTATTTTATTTTATTTTTATATTTTATTATATTATATTATATTGTATTTTATTTTTTTTTACTTTACTTTACAGCTTGAATGTCCAAAACAATTGGACCAATTTCTGCCATTCCATATGAACATATTGCTTATTGATGTTGATTTTTATTTATTTTTTTTATTCAACCACATGTTCTGTAGTACAGAGTGCTTATATATATATATATATATATATATATATATATATATATATATATATATATATATATATATATATATATATATATATATATATATATATATTTGTTTAGATACTTTTATAAGTTTTCTTAATATTTTGAATGTTTTTATTTGAAAATGTTTCATATTTTTTATTTTAATTTTAACTACAGTTTTAGTAATTTTGTTAGTAGTTTTGTCTTTTTTTTTTTTTTTAGTAGTTTTTACTATATCTGGTTTCTGTATATCTTAGTTTCTACATATCTGTGTAGTTTTTATTAATTTTTATTTCAGTTTTAACTTATTTTAGTTCATCAAGTTAAGCTAAATGAAAATTAAATGAGAAATGCTGCTTTGACAACTATCTGAAAAAAAGTTTAATTAATTTATTAATTTATTTAATTATTATGAAAATAGTTTTTGTTTTACTTTTAATGAACTATAATAAGACCTATATAACTATATTAAGCCTTTAATGTAATATAATACATATACCATAATATAATAAAATATATCAGTGTTGTTTTAATATTCTTTAGATACTATAATGATTTTTCTTTATTTATTTTGAATGTTTTTATTTTAAGATTGTTTGTTTTTTCATTTTTACTTTAATTTGAACAAAATTTTTTGTTTTAGTCTTTTTTTTTATTAGTTTTTAATATGTCTATAAAGTGTTTAAGAATTTTTATTTCAGTTTTAGCTTTAGTTATATTTTAGTTCAAGTTAAACTAAATGAAAATGAGAAATGCTGCTTTGGCAACTACCTTAAAAAAATTAGTTTTATTTATTTAGTTAGATTTTTGTTTTATTTTATTTTTTTTACATTTAATTAACTATTATAAGCCTTATAAGACTTATATAACTATATTAAGCTTATAATATAACATAACCACCCAGCCCTTAATAATAATAGTAGGTAAATTGATATGTACAGTATTTGAATGTATTTTCAAATATATAATGTAATATAATATAATATAATATAACAGTGTGTGTTCTGCTTGTAGGCTGAACCCGTCCGGACCGCGGTGACAGAGGCTCCAGGTTCCTGGAGAACGTCTTTGCGTAAAGCAGGAAGTTCTGTGACACTGGGCTCGGCTGGGGCCTCTGATCCAGTCAGCGAGGCCCTCAAGGACCCCGAAACCAAACTGGGAATGACACGCTCTGCATCCAGTCCCAGACTGAGCTCCGAGTCTGACAATAAGGTAACACATATATACTATATAGATACTTAATGCTCTGTATGAGTGGACAGTATGATCAAAATCTTGACATTAAATCACAGAAATTATCTGTCACTGTAATTATATCAACAAATGTAGTACTTTTTTTAGGGAATTCAACAAAAAGATGATTTATATATTAAATAACCATGTGGTAAGGCCTGTTGTTGGACTGTTCACTGAATTAAAAAAAATTACAAAGGATTGTTGTACCTTTTTATTTGGAACTTGAATGCAAACCAAAATATATAATAAGATACATATGTCATATACACGTTTGTATCAAAAATCATACTTTTTCTAAGCAAGTAAAGTGATCAAAAGTGACAGTAAAGACATTTATAGTGTCACAAAAGATTACATTTTAAATAATTGCTGTTCTAATACTTTTGAGGCCTCAAATAAGCCTCAAAAGTATTAAAAGTGCAAAAAATTAAGCAACTCAACTGACACTTAAGACTGGAGTAATGAAGATGAAAATTCAGCTTTGCATCACAGGAATAAATTCTATTTTAAAATATATTCAAATAGAAAACAGTTATTTTGAATATTACTGTTTTTGACCATTTTTTTTTTACCTGTGTTTAAAAAATGTAAATAGAAAATGGTTATTTATATTATAGTAATATTTCACAATATTACTGTTTTTACTGTATTTTTGACCAATTTGTTTACCCTTTTTCTTTCAAAAACGTTTAAAGCATAAAAAAATTCAAATAGAAAACTGTTATTTTGAATTATAGTAATACATCACAGTGTTACTGTTTTTACTTTGTTTGGTTTTTTACCAATATTTTACCATTTTTCTTTCAAAAACTTTTAAAAGTATAAAAAAATCCAAATAGAAAACAGTTATTATAAATTCTAATAATATTTCACAATATTACTGTTTTTACTGTAATTTTTTTTTTTCTTTTTACCTTTTTTTTACCCTTTTTCTTTTAAGAAACTTAAAAGTATTTTAAAATTCTAATAGAAAGCAGTTATTTTAAGTTATAGTAATATTTCACAATATTAGTGTATTTACTGTATTGTTGACCATATTTTACCGTGTTTTTTTTTTTTTTCTCAAAAAACTTTTAAAAGTTAAAAAAAAAAGTAAAAATATGTAACTTAGAGCTAATTGGCTTTTAATTATTTAGAATAAAAAGTCAATAAAACAGTTAAACTAATATTACAAAATAGATAATCGCTATAAATAAAAAATAAATCTGTTCTACTCACCAAGCCTGCATTTATTTGATCCGAAGTACAGCGAAAGCAGTTATTTTTCTCTTTTAATTTATATATATATATCTTTTTTTTGTTTTAAATGTAATTTATTCCTGTGATCAAAGCGGAATTTTCAGCATTATTACTCTAGTCTTCAGTGTCACATGATCCTTCAGAAATCATTCTAATATGTTGATTTGCGGCTCAAGAAACATTTTTGATTATTATTATAAATATATATTTTTTTTTTGCAGGATTCTTTGAATAGAAAGATCCAAAGATCAGCATTTATCTGAAATAAAAAGCTTTTGTAACGTTATACACCATACCATTCAAAAGCTTGGGAAAGAAATTATAGAAATGAATACTTTTATTTAGCAGGGATACTTTAAATTGATCAAAAGTGGTGATTAAGACATTTATAATGTTACAAAAGATAACTATTTCAGATGAATCCTGTTCTTCTGAACTTCCTATTGTTCAAAAAAACCTATAAAAAAAAAAATCTACTCAGCTGTTTTCAACAACAACAATAATAATAATGATATATGTTTTTTGAGCAGCAAATCTGAATATTAGAATGATTTCTGAAGGATCATGTGACTGGAGTAATGATGCTAAAAATTCAGCTTTGAAATCACAGGAATAAATTGAATTTTAAAATATATTCAAATAGAAAACAGTTATTTTAAATCGTAAAAATATTTCAAAATTTATTGTTTTTGCTGTATTTTGGATCAAATAAATGCAGGCTTGGTGACCTTTTTAAAAAACATTAAAAATCTTACTGTTCAAAAACTTTTGACCAGTAGTGTATTAATGTTTATTTTATTTTATTTTATTTTATTTTATTTTATTTATTTTTTATTTCATTTTATTTTATTTTTATTTCATTGTATTTTTTTCTTATTTTATTTTTATTTTCCTGTGTTCAGGAGCCCAGGTTGGCCCGTGTTCAGCCCACTCCGTCCAGACGCCTTTTCAGCATCAGTGACACCAGCACTAACCCCGACACCTCCAGCAGGTGAGAGACACAGGAAACACAGACTATTTCCTGTTCTGAGAGTTTGTAACCTCACCCATCCTCTTGTGTGTTCATAGCTTGTTGAGTCGAAGCTCTTCATATACGCGCCGATTGAACAGCCAGTCCGCCGGTGACGTGTCGGCTCAGAACCCCTCGTTACCTCGCAGCTCATCTTATGGCAGGAAACTTGATGACCCCTCAGTGACCTCTGTAACCACGGCAACCTCTGGACTCAGTCGCCTCAATAATCTAGTGGCTCAGAGGTGCGTGCGTCTCCGATCGTGCATGATTTGACCGTGTCTTTTTTGCATTCGTACGATCCAGTGTGTCTTTTACAGGTCGGCTCAGGAAGAGGCAGAAAAGAAGGACGCCGTCTCGAATTCTGTAACCACGACAACCACATCAGGCGAGCCAGAGACCAAACAGAGACGCAAGTGAGTGTGTGATGATTTTCACAAGACAGAGTGCTAATAAACCTCTTTCCTGCTGGAAAAAATCCTAGCCTGAGGCCAACATATGACTTTTGACCTGTGTACTTTCTTTGCATCCAAAATAAAAGGTTATGTTTACATAATGTGTGTTTGCAGTGTATATTTATATGTATATATAAACGCACAAATGTACATGTATATATTAAATAAATATTTATATGTATATATGTATTCATATTTATATATGATTTGTGTTTTTTATATATAAATATAAATATATATTTAATTTATTTCTTAAATATATACATGTGTGTGTCTGTATTTATATTTACATATAAATATACTCAGCATATGCACATTATGTAAACAAACTTTCATTTTGGATGCGGTTGAGAGCACTTATATATTTTTGATCATTTTCATTATTTTATTTCCATTACTACTATATTAATTTATGTTTTATATATATATATATATAGAGAGAGAGAGAGAGAGAGAGAGAATTTTTTTTTTTTATTATTATTTTTTTTTTTTTTAGAAAATATTTATTTCCATTTTTTTATTTTATATTCTATAAAATATTAAATTATAAATATTTATCATTTATTTTATATTTGTTTTATTTCATTTTAATTAATTCAATATAAGTTATTAATTCAATATAAGTTATTTATATGTAATAGTAATTTATAATAGTAATCAGTTTAAAATAAAATAAATTAAAACCTTTTTAAAATATTTCTATTGCAACTAAAATAAATAGAAATACCGAAACAAAAATATTGAAAAAAAAATTAATTTTGAAAGAAATTATATTATTATTTATATTAAAAAATATATATTATTTATTTTCTTAAATGTCCTCATCTATATATAAATAATAGATATTATTTTATTCTATAGTGTTTTATAAATATTCAGTGGTGTTCTATAAAATTAATGATTTTATTATAAATAATTATAATTTATTTTATATTTAATAGTAATTATATACAATTCTTTCATTTAAATTAAATTAAATAATAGTAACCAGTTTAAGTTAATAAAATAAAACTGTTAATAAAATAAAATAAAACTAACTGAAAAAGAAATACTGAAGCAAAATTATTAAAAAAAATAAATAAATAAAATATTGGAAAAAAAAACTTGTATACGGTAATTGTTAAAACTTAATTTTTGTATTTTATATTATTTATTTTTGAAAATGTCCTCATATAAATTATAGATATATATAAATTATTCTAGATTTAATAGTTAATATATGCAATTACGTTATTTATATTTGATGCTAATTTATGATAATCTAATATAATAATCAGTTTAAAATTAAATAAAATAAAAACTTAAAAAAATAAGAAGAAATTATTGCTTTGGCAACTAACTGAAATAGAATTAGAAATACTAAAAAAGAAAATATTGAAGAAAAAAGGAAAATACTGAAAAAAAAAAACTTATGATTAAATGTTTTTCTTCTGTAAATTAAATTATTATAAATATTTAGAATTTATTTTAGATTTAATAGTAATATATACAGTTTTATTTAATTTTAAAATAATTAAATAATAAAAGTTATTTATATTTAATACGAATTTATAATCGTATAATAGTCATTTTATATATATATAATAATATTTATGTAATAAAATAATACATTTAATTTATATTTATAATATATAACAATTCGATTACAATAATGATAATTTTATATATAACTGGTTTATTGTTGTACAAGATGGTCTACCAGCTCTACCTAGCTTGACCAATGTCTAACAGCTGTTTGTCCAAGTGATCACCTATCTTGACCAGTTTGGTCCAGCAATAAGCTAGTTTTAGCAA
>CM070031.1:16721655-16749155 GCA_036247105.1 Cirrhinus mrigala | reverse complement strand
CGGCTGGGATCGTTTAGAGCCCTTTGAAGCCGCATTTAAACTACACTTTGGAAGTTCAAAATCGGGGCACCAATGAAGTCCATTATATGGAGAAAAATCCTGAAATGTTTTCCTCAAAAACCATCATTTCTGTATGACTGAAGACAGAAAGACATGAATATCTTGGATGACAAGGGGGTGAGTAAATTATTTGTAAATTGTTGTTCTGGAAGTTGACTCCTCCTTTAATATTAATTTTAATAATTATTAATGTGTAATGACATAACTGACCTTATTAAAATAATAATTAATTGAATTGAATTAAAAAAAAATGTAAAAAATTATTTATTTTTTCTGAATAATGCTATTGTTTGAACTCTGTTGGTTGTATATACAACATATGATAAAGGTATTAATATATATATATATATATATATATATGAAGACTACCGTAATTTCCATAATAGATGTACACAAATATTTTCATACTTGAATGACTGTACTGTGTTTCTTTTATTATTACTATGGTACCGAACAGCAGTATATTTGATTTCTAACTATGTTTGTGTGTTACAGAGGCAGGAGAGATTCACCGACTGCACGGCTCTGTTGGAAATGGAGAAGAAGGTGAGATTACAGAACACACAATTCTACTGAAGTAATCAGAAACATATGTAGTTTTCCCTGTATAGGCGTTTTCAGTCGTATGATGTCACTCCACATGTTTGTTTTCTCTCCGTCTCAGGAGAAAAAGATGTTAGAGAGACGTGCCGCTGAGTTGGAAGAGGAGTTGAAGGTGAGAGCACGTGATCACGGAAGGCTTGTTCTGATTGGCTCGTTTATTCAGCTCTGGATGCTGATTGGCTGAGAGGCGACTGAAGTGTGAAATGTTGTGAATGCATATATTAATGCTTTATCCCTGAGAGCACGAGTAAAACCAGTTTAACGAGCCACTTGTCTTACGCATTAACTAGGCGTCATAAATATGATTAATCACCTGTCTGCCATGTTAATGGGAGTTTAATATTTGGTTTCTGTTTTGAGCTTTGCCCACAGTCAACTCTGATTGGTGCTGCTCCATATAACTCTACATTAAACATCAGCTACTATGTTCTGGCTGTCAGTTTGTAGCACTGCACTGTATTTTTACTGTTATTGAGGACACACAAATAACTTGATGCTGGAAACTTGTCGTGTCATGCCTGGCTAAGAGTGTTTAAAAAAAAAAAAATTCTGGCATCATTTACTCAACCTCAGTTTTCTCTGTAAAACGTGACACTAGGTTTGAAATAATTCAGAGCAGTATATAATCAATTGTAATATATATATTTTATTTTACGTACTATTCACTCAGAATTCACTAAAATTTCTCTTGGCAAAGATGTCAAAATAGGTTTAAATAGTTTGAACCGGATCAGGTGGCCATAATAAAATCAAATGTGAAGCAAAAATAATACATTAATATTAAGTGTATTTATTATTATTATTATTATTATTGATTTTATTAATTATATACGCTCGACATAAATGACAGTACTTGGTGCTGGCCATTACAAAAATGCAAAACAAAAATAATAATAATAATATAAAAATATATAATATAATATAATATCACAAAATCTAATATAATATCACAATTGCAAATGCTCATGTTGAAGCCACACAAAGTGTATTGGAATATCAATTGTATTAATTGTTACTGTTTTAATATGAATTTTATTAATTATTAATATGTATTTACACAACTGAGAGTTCCTGGTCAGTGGCCAATCAAACTAAAATGTAAAACAAAAATATTTAATAAAGAAAAAAATTTAATTCAATTAAAAAAAACTAAAATGTATGTATATGAGTATTAGTTATTATTGTTGTTAATATTAATTTTATTAATTATTAATATGTAATGACTTAACTGACTTAACAGTGGCCAAACAAACTAAAATGTAAGACAAAAATAAGTAATTAAAAAATAATTAATTAAATTAAATTAAAAATATATATAATATAATATAATATAATATAATATAATATAATATAATATAATATACACGAAGTGTTTAAAATGCAAATGAGAAAAACCAAAAATATTATTAATCAGTTGTATTTGTTGTTGTTGTTGTTGTTATTACTGTTATTTTTATTATTATTAATACAGTTTTTATTAATAAAATTTACAGTCCTTGGTTAGTGGTCAAATTAAATTAATTGTAAAAAAAATTCATTTAATATTGCTTTTATTGCTTTATTAATTTACAGTTAATAATTGACAGTGCTTGTCAGTAGCCAGTCAAACTAAAAAATATAAAATTTATAATATACAATATATAATAAAATGTATAATATTTTTTATAATATAATATAATATAATATACACAAAGTGTTCAATCAATTGTATTAATTGTTGTTATTTTTATTTTTATTACAATTTTTATTAATAAAGTTTACAGTCCTTGGTCAGTGGTCAAATTAAATTAATTGTAAAAAAAAAGAAAGAAAGAAAGAAAGAAAAAGAATTAATTTTATGGTTAATTTTATGAATTGTTTTTATTATTATACATATTGATTGATTGATTTATAATTGACAGTCCTTGCTAGTAGCCAAACTAAAATATATATAATTTATATATATAATTTTTATATATATATATATATATATATATATATATATATATATATATATATATATATATATATATATATAAATATTTATATATATATATATATATATATATATATATATATATATATATATATATATATATATATATATATATAAATATTTATATTTGCCCTCATATAATATAATATAATATAATATAATATAATATAATATAATTACAAAGTGTATAGACAGTCTTTTTGGTCATTGTATTCTTACATTATTTGGAAAACAGTAGCTTAAACATTATTCAAACCATCTCCTTTCATGTTTCCTGGGAAGTCATATGGGTTTGGAATGACATGAGGGTGAGTAAATGATGCCAGTATTTATATTTTAGTGTAAACTGTCCCTTTAAATAACCCTTCTGACAGATGTAAAGAACTCGAGTGTGTTTTGCAGGTTTTAGGTGATCTGAGAGCCGACAACCAGAGGCTGAAGGACGAGAACGGCGCGCTCATCAGAGTCATCAGCAAACTCTCCAAATAGAGCGAGAGGATCGAGAGAGAGAAAGAGAACCCGTACCACCCCTTCCCACCCGACATCCTTCCCGAGAGCCAAAAAAGGGAAAAGAGGAGGAGAGGAACATCAAATACAAAGAACAATGTCACTGTTTTATAACGGCTCGCAGTTAGCCGTGATCTTTTTACCTTCCTGCAGGACTGTGTGCGTGTGGCGTGTTTGATCTTCATCCGTGTTTTCACTGCGGAGACGTAACGGAGCTTCAGATTTCCCTATTTCTTTCTCTCTCTCCCTCACACACACACACACACACACACACACACACACACTCTCGCACTCGTATAGGGACGCATGCACCATGCACATTCCCATAAGCGTGAGCGCACACACTCCACACATTCCACGAGTCTCAGGCAGCTGAAGTCTGCAGTATTTTTGCATCTTTGCACAAACACACACACGATTGAGAGGTTCATCCCTAAACTCCACTCAAGGTGGTCTGAATATGTCACTCGAATCCATCGACTCCAGAATCCAGCGCGACAATCATTCGCCGAAAAAACACGCCAGGCTGTTGTTTCGCAGCCACGTATGCTATGCATCTTTTTTTTTTTTTTTTTAAAGCGACACTTACGGCGAGCCATGAGGAAATGTCTATTTTTGTGGTTTTTACCCTTGTTTGAATCATCCTTGCTCCTGGCGTCTTCTGAAGCGAGGCCAACGGCTTTTGTTTATTGTGTAAATGTACAAATATTATGCATTTGAACTCATAACGCTATAAACTGTAACTTGATATCAGCTTCGTTTTCTCCACGTGTTGTTTTTCTAATATATTGAATGAATGTTGGCACTTAATAAAATATATGTGTTTGTAGCCTAGTGTCCTTTATTTGTTTTTTTATTTATTTTTTTTTTTTGACATTTTACAGTCTCTCTGCTGTGGTTTAGTGTTGTCAGCAATTTGCGTATTATATGACATAACTGACAGTCTGTGATCAGTGGCCAATCAAACAAAAATGTAAAAGAAAAATATTGTTAATTTAAATTGACAAACGAAATAAAAACAGTATAATATATAAAAAAAAATCTATATTTTAAAAAATACAAAAAAATTTAAATGTAAAACAAAAATGACGTATTAATATTAATAATCAACATGATTAACCTCCCCTGATCAGTGGCCAAACAAAATAACATATAAGTGTAAAATGTAAAAAAGAAAAAAATACATATATTAATATTAATTTGATTAAATATGATTTTTTTAGTTTACAGCATCATATATACATTTTGATTTTGGCATACGTATATATAAAATTCAATATAAATTTTATATTTAAGTTCAATTTTGCATTTTTGACTATATGTGTGTATAAACATCTTTAATCACAAGTTTAAATGTTTGATTTCAGTCTTTTTGAGTATCGTATGTGCACATTTAACAGTTTGGTTTGATTTAATTCATTATTTTTGAGCATCATATGTGCAAATATTACATTTAATTTAAAGATTCAGTTTAGCAGTTTAATCTCTTAATACTATGACTTTATTCTCTTATTACTGACTTTATTCTAAAAATAGTGCGACTTTAATCTCATTATACTATGACTTTATTTTCAAAATACTGTGAATTTAATCTCAATACTACGATTTAATCTCTTAATACTATATAACTTTATTCTAAAAATAGTGCGATTTTAATCTCTATACTACAACTTTATACTCAAAATAGTGACTTCACTCAAAATAGTGCGACTTTAATCTCATACTATGACTTTATTTTCAAAATGTTGTGACTTTAATCTCATTATACTACGAATTTATTTTCAAAATACTGACTTTCATCTCAATACTACAACTTTATTCTCTTAATACTACGACTTTATTCTCAAAATAGTGTGACTTGAATCTTACATTACAACTTTTTTTTCTCAAAGTACTGTGGTTCTAATCTCATAACATGATGACTTTATTTTCAGAATACTGCGACTTTAATATCATTATACTATGACCTTATTTTTAAAATATTGCGATTTTAATCTCATAATACTACAAATTTATTCTCAAAATAGTGCAACTTTAATCTCATTATACTACGAATTTATTTTCAAAATACTGCGATTTTAATCTCAATGCTACAACTTTATTCTCATAATACTACGACTTTATTCTCAAAATACTGTGATTTTAATCTCATAATACTATGACTTTTTATCAAACTACTGCAACTTTAATCTCATAATACTACGACTTTATTCTCAAAATATTGCGACTTCAATCTCATAATACTACAACTTTATTCTTTTAATACTACAACTTTATTCTAAAAATAGTGACTTTAATGTCATTATACTATGACTTTTTCAAAATACTGCAACTTTAATCTCATAGTACTACAACTTTATTCTCTTAATACTACGACCTTATTCTCAAAATATTGCAACTTTGATGTCATTATACTATGACTTTATTTTCAAAATACTGCGATTTTAATCTCAATGCTACAACTTTATTCTCTTAATACTACGACTTTATTCTCAAAAAGTGCGACTTGAATATCATATTACGACTTTGTTCTTAAAATACTGTGATTTTAATCTCATCATACTATGACTTCTTTATCAAATTACTGCAATTTTAATCTCATAATACTACAACTTAATTCTCCTAATACTACGACTTTATTCTCAAAATAGTGTGACTTGAATCTTACATTACAACTTTTTTTTCTCAAAGTACTGTGGTTCTAATCTCATAACATGATGACTTTATTTTCAGAATACTGCGACTTTAATATCATTATACTATGACCTTATTTTTAAAATATTGCGATTTTAATCTCATAATACTACAAATTTATTCTCAAAATAGTGCAACTTTAATCTCATTATACTACGAATTTATTTTCAAAATACTGCGATTTTAATCTCAATGCTACAACTTTATTCTCATAATACTACGACTTTATTCTCAAAATACTGTGATTTTAATCTCATAATACTATGACTTTTTATCAAACTACTGCAACTTTAATCTCATAATACTACGACTTTATTCTCAAAATATTGCGACTTCAATCTCATAATACTACAACTTTATTCTTTTAATACTACAACTTTATTCTAAAAATAGTGACTTTAATGTCATTATACTATGACTTTTTCAAAATACTGCAACTTTAATCTCATAGTACTACAACTTTATTCTCTTAATACTACGACCTTATTCTCAAAATATTGCAACTTTGATGTCATTATACTATGACTTTATTTTCAAAATACTGCGATTTTAATCTCAATGCTACAACTTTATTCTCTTAATACTACGACTTTATTCTCAAAAAGTGCGACTTGAATATCATATTACGACTTTGTTCTTAAAATACTGTGATTTTAATCTCATCATACTATGACTTCTTTATCAAATTACTGCAATTTTAATCTCATAATACTACGACTTAATTCTCCTAATACTACGACTTTATTCTCAAAATAGGGACTTTAATCTCATTATACTACAACTTTATTTTCATTGTGACTTAAATCTCATTATACAACGACTTTATTTTCAAAATATTTTGACTTTCATCTCAATACTATGACTTCATTCTCTTAATACTACGACTTTACTCTCAAAATACTGTGGTTTTAATCTCATTACACTATGACCTTATTTTTAAAATACTGCGAATACTGCTAATCTCATAATACTACGACTTTATTCTCAAAATAGGGACTTTAATCTCATTATACTACGACTTTATTTTCAAAATATTGCGACTTTAATCTCAATATAATATGACTTTATTTTCAAAGTACTGCGAGTTTAATCTTAATACTACAACTTTATTCTCAAAATAGTGCAACTTGAATTTAATAATACTACAACTTTTTTTCTGAAAACATTGTGACTTTAATCTAATAATACTACAACTTTATTTTCAAAATATTGCAACTTTAATCTCATAATGCTACGACTTTATTCTATTATTATCCTATTTGAATCAACGCGATAAACGAGTTGGATTAAGTTACTAACCACAATTCTCGTCATGTAATTTGGAATCAGTAATGGACTACAACTTGTAAGCAGTCTATCCAGCTCTGTTCATATTTATCCTTTCAATGTACTTTTGATTTAAACTTCTTTACTGAAATTCAGTGTGCAACCGTGTACGTTCGAAGGTTTAATTCGAAGATTTGATTCAGTATTTCTGCCCAAGATGTTTAAACATTAGCAGCATTAAGTCATCAGGACAGCTAGTCTGCCTCTGTCTTTGTTTTTCTCTCTCTCATTCACCAGCTCTCCCTAATGCTGTGTGCGTGTCTACCAGATGTCCCTCATCATCAGATAGCGAGAAAAAAAAGAACAGCTGGAATAATGAATCCAACATTCCCACAGAGAGCAGGACAGGAAGTTACAGTAAGACTGGACAGTGTGAGAGCAAACGGCAAAATGATTCATTCAGCGTCTGGTTCATCTTGACACACACCTTGTTTAGAGGGTCAAGAGAAGAATAAGAGGGTAACACAGAAACGTGAAGACGAGAGAAAGTTAAAAAGCCACTTCTGAATGGGATCTGACACGTGCTGCACAGATCAGACATTTGCCTCTTGTTACCTTTGGCAAAAAGCACCAAATGACCCTTGAGAATGAATGCCATCCTCTCATCTGTTTGTCTCATCTACATATACACTGACAACAAGGACAGCTCCTAATAAGGTACGCCGAGCCAGTCTTGCTGTAAATATCCTTGTGGCCTGAGAGAGAGCGAGAGAGAGGGAGAGGAAGGGAGGGCGGAGAGGAAAAGTCTGGGGGAAAACGGAGCGGATGGATTGCGGCCTTATAAGGGTAAAGCTGCTCTTTTCCCAGGGTCTGGAACCCCAAACTCAGGCACGCTGCCAAAGGGAAACGGAACAGCGTTTGGTGCCATCTAGAGCCTGAAGAGCTGCATGACCGACATTTGCACTTCCTGAAGGAAATTCCATTGCTTCCAAGACACAAAAACTTGGAGAGGTTTTTGGTATTATGATCAATAGAGTTGGTTTAGTCTTGAAGACAATTTCTAGGCTGACCTGGAAGGCTAATTTGGTGTGGTAAACATTTACCTGAAGCCACTTTCACGGTTTGTTCTACAACTTAAAACTGCAGCACATTGTTAGCAACTTGCATTTTAAAGCACACGTATCATTCAGAATTCATATTTGAATAATTACTCGTTATGTTGATGAAACTTGTTTTCTGACACAATCCATGCAGCCCATTTTATCTCATAGTTCTGAATTCCTCTCACAATTCAGATTCTCACAATTTGACTTTTTTCTTCGCACTTCTGAGAAAAAAACTCAAATTTTGAGCTATAAACTCGCAATTGCAAGAAATAGTCTAAAAAATAAAAAGGTATTTGCGACTTTTTATCTCACCGTTCTTAATTTTTCTTGCAGTTCAGAGTTTATTTCTCAAAATTAAAACATTTTCCTCGAACTTATGAGAAAAAAAAATAATTTTGAGCTATAAACCCGCAATTACGAGAAAAAGTCTAAAAAATAAAAAGGTATTTGGAACTTTTTATCTCACAGTTCTTATTTTTTCTTGCAGTTCAGAGTTTATTTCTCAAAATTTAGACATTTTCCTCGAACTTATGAGGAAAAAATTTAATTTTGAGCTATAAACTCGCAATTACGAGAAAAAGTCTAAAAAATAAAAAGATATTTGGGACTTTTTATCTCACAGTCCTTTATTTTTTGAGTTTTTCAGTTTATTTTTCACAATTTGACTTCTTTCTTTGCACTTAAGAGAAAAAAAATCTCATTTTGAGCTATAAACTCGCAATTGCAAAAAAAAAATCTAAAAAATAAAAAGTTAATTGCAACTTTTTATCTCACAGTTCTTAATTTTTCTTGCAGTTCAGAGTTTATTTCTCAAAATTTAGACATTTTCCTCAAACTTATGAGAAAAAAATCTCATTTTGAGTTATAAACTCGCAATTGCGAGAAAAAGTCTAAAAAATAAAAAGGTAATTGTGACTTTTTATCTCACAATTTTAAATTTTTCTCACAATTCCGTTTTTTTTTCCTTGAACTTCTAAAAAAAAGTTAAATTGTGAGCTATAAACTCAAAAATGTGAAAAAATCTTATTGCGACTTTTATTTTTATTTTTTCTCACAATTCTCAGTGTACTTATTACAATTTGGACTTTTTTCTTTGAACTTCTCCGAGAAAAAAGTAAAATTGTGAGCTTTAAACTCACAAATGCAAGAAAAAGTCTACTTTCTTACTTATTTCTCGGAACTGATATTCATTTATATTTAAATGTTTGTATTTATATTTTTATATTTATATTTATTGTTAATATTTTTTCCTCGCAGATTATATTTCAGAATTTTGACTTTTATTCTTAGAATTGCGAATTTATATTTTCTGGGTTTTTTAAAAAAGTCATACAACATAAACATAGACGCAGTCATTTAGTACTACATCTTAACTAACATTTTAAATTAGCCTCATAAGAAAATAAAAAGTATCATAAAACCACGATATATGACCCACTTAGAAACAAATCACCCTTTCGATAGATTTGTTCACTAGAAATTATGCTTGTTTGTCCTGATAAAAAAGAAAAGTGTCCATCCTGAGAAGAGTGGTCGTTATCACGTGACATTGCCGTCTATGTCCAACATTTGTGGCAACATTTAAAGTTTTTATTTTTAAAAAGAGGAACTTATTATTTGGACCAACCCACCTGACCAATCAGAGACGGTATTCAGGCTTTTCGCTCCGCCCACTTCAGTCACTTGACTCCGCCTCATTTACGTCCGCTTCCATGTAGGAGAAGAAAAGAAACTTTACTGCATTTAACAGGAGCACATAACAAATGTTCGATACATCAGTAAGTACTAACATAAAACTTTATTATCATAAAACTTGTTTTTATTGAATGTGTAACATCGTTCCTTTGACTGTCAAAGTAAGACCGCAGCTTTCCGTTTGCACTGGTAAAGCTTTTATTGTTTATTGTGTTTACAACGGTCAAAGTGCAATTGTCACGGGTTTAAATGACACCTGCAATAAAAGTATGAAGCGTAACTCACAAAATTATTATTTTAATGACTATTAAGCACATTTTATTACTTTTTATTACGTATTTACTGTGCGGATGTAAATGTGTCTGTGGTGTGTGTGTGTGTGTGTGTGTGTGTGTGTGTGTGTGTGTATACAGTATATATAGTGGAGTGGAAATGAACATAAATAATGGGAATATTTTAGCAGATTTGCTGACCTTGACATAGTCATAAGGCTCTATAGGGGGTTTGTCTGTGATATATTTTCCTGTTTTATGTTTGTCTCGTCACATGATAATGAATAGACTTTGTGCATCTAGGTTACACATCCCATCTTTCCCCATATGTGACCTTGCCTGGACCACAAAACCAGTCATAAGGGTAATTTTTTTAAACTGATGATTTAAAAATGATTTATATATCATCTGAATGCCAAATAAATAAGCTTTCCAGTATTGTATTTCATGGGTTGTTAGAACAGGACAATATTTGGCCAAGATACAACTATTTGAAAATCTGGAATCTGAGGGTGCAAAAAAAAAAATTTTTGAGAAAATTGCCTCTAAAGTTGTCCAAATGGAGTTCTTAGGAATGCATATTACTAATCAAAAATTAAGTTTTGATATTTTTATGATAGGAAATGTACAAAATATATTGACGGAACATGATCTTTACTTAATATCCTAAGGATTTTGGCATAAAAGAGAAATCGATAATTTTGACCCATACAATGTATTGTTGGCTATTGCTACAAATATACCCGTGCTACTTATGACTGGTTTTGTGGTCCAGGGTCACATATTTTTAGTGTTTTTCTTTCAGCAGAAAGCAGAATTGGCCAAAAATGACTTCTGATCCTGTCGACCCGTATATCTTCACCTCTGACACTTTGCCCTCTGACCCTCGCTTCATGCCACCACTGGCCAACGGGCTGCTGGGATGGAGAGTGTTTGATTCAATTATGCATATGGGCAGGGTTTATAACGGTGAAGGCGGGACTTGTCACCGTGGCAACATTCCGTGTCCACTGGCAGTTCAAGTGAAGACGGCAGAAGTGGGACAACACACGTACAAGTTAGACATGCACTCGGGTTAGAATGCATACACAAACTTGCATGTAATACTGCATTTGATTTTATAATACAAGACTCTTCTTTCTGTATCAGGTGTTTTTTCTCATACCGTGGTCACACCTCGTTTTGAGGCCGCTCAGGTTTTGTACGCTCACCGGCAGCAATCAAACCTCCTGGTCATGGAGGTTCTCCTAAAACGCTCTGACACCAGTGCTGAACCAGTCACGATTCAGCTAGAAAGTTCTTTCAAACCCCAAAGTGATGACATTGTTTTCCAGAATGGACCGGATTATAAGGGTGGGAGGTACTTTTTTTTTTTTGGCAATATTTGTATCCTGAATCGTAATTTATGACAGCGTTTATAGTGCCATGTAAAATACATTTTGAGAATATAGTCATAGCATTATGAGATTAAAGTCGTAGTACTTTAAAATTTATGAGAATACAGTTGTAGCAATATGAGATTAATGTCATAATATTTTGTCAAAATATTAAATAATTAATAAATATAAAATAAATAAATATTAATTATTCTCAAAATACTATGACTTTAAGCTCATATTGCCGACATTATTCTCAGAACATTGCGACTTTAATCTCATATTGCTAATTCTTAAAATATCGCAACTTTAATATCATAATGCTAGGACTTTATTCTCAAAATATTGCAACTTTAATCTCTTAATGCTACGACTTTAATCTCATATTGCTACAACTTTATTCTCAAAATATAGCAACTTTAATCTCTTAATGCTACGACTTTAATCTCATATTGCTACAACTTTATTCTCAAAATATTGCGACTTTAATCTCTTAATGCTACGACTTTATTCTCAAAATATTGTGACTTTAATCTCATATTGCTGACTTTATTCTTAGAACATTGTGACTTTAATCTCATATTGCTAATTCTTAAAATATTGCAATTTTAATCTCATAATGCTAGGACTTTATTCTCAAAATATTGCAATTTAAATCTCTTAGTACTACGACTTAAATTTCATATTGCAACAATATTATTCTCAAAATGTTGTGACTTTAATCTCATAATGCTGCAATTTAATACAACTACAACTTTATTCTTAAAATATTGCGACTTTAATCTTATAATGCTACGACTTTATTCTCAAAATATTGTGACTTTAATCTCAATACTATGACTTTATTCGTAAAATATTGCGACTTCAATCTCATATTGCTACGACTTTATTCTCAAAATATTGTGACTTTAATCTCAATACTATGACTTTATTCGTAAAATATTGCGACTTCAATCTCATATTGCTACAACTTTATTCTCAAAATATTGCGACTTTAATCTCTTAATGCTACGACTTTAATCTCATATTGTTACAACTTTATTCTCAAAATATTGCGACTTTAATCTCATAATGCTACAACTTTATTCTCAAAATATTGCGACTTTAATCTCAATGCTACGACTTTAATCTCATATTGTTACAACTTTATTCTCAAAATATTGCGACTTTAATCTCATAATGCTACAATTTAATACAACTACAACTTTATTCTCAAAATATTGCGACTTTAATCTTATAATGCTACGACTTTATTCTCAAAATATTGTGACTTTAATCTCAATACTACGACTTTATTCGCAAAATATTGCGACTTCAATCTCATATTGCTACAACTTTATTCTCAAAATATTGCGACTTTAATCTTATAATGCTATGACTTTATTCTCAAAATATTGTGACTTTAATCTCATAATACTACAACTTTATTCGCAAAATATTGCGACTTCAATCTCATATTGCTACAACTTTATTCTCAAAATATAGCAACTTTAATCTCTTAATGCTACGACTTTATTCTCAAAATATTGTGACTTTAATCTCATATTGCTGACTTTATTCTTAGAACATTGTGACTTTAATCTCATATTGCTAATTCTTAAAATATTGCAACTTTAATCTCATAATGCTAGGACTTTATTCTCAAAATATTGCAATTTAAATCTCTTAGTACTATAGCCCCGTTCACACTAGCAGCGACTTCTGTCGCTGCATGTCGCTAGAGGCTGGCGACGAGGTTGCTAGTGGGCATTCTCACTACTGGTTGCCTTGACAGCGAGTCAGGTTTCTTGCCGTTAAATTCAAACATTTTGGAGGCAAAAGACTATATATAATATAAATATAAATTAAATCTGTACATACAAACAAAAAACTAATGAGAAGCATAGCCTATATTTTTCCATTGCGTATGTTTATCTACGGTTCAGAGGAGAAGGATCACATGAGCTCTACCGCTGCCTTTCCTATTGGCTGTCGCTCCAGAAAGTCGCTCTTAATTTGCATAAAGTTGAGAGATTCTGAACTTTGTCGCGTCGCTGGACATGCCCCATCCGGTCGCCAACGGTCGCTGTAGCTCGCTGTCGCTCTTGTCGCCGGAAATCGCCAGCTCTCCATTGAAATGAATGGGATCGCGTCGCTTTGTCGCTGCATGTCGCGTGTAGTGTGAACGGGGTTTATGACTTAAATTTCATATTGCAACAATATTATTCTCAAAATGTTGTGACTTTAATCTCATAATGCTGCAATTTAATACAACTACAACTTTATTCTTAAAATATTGCGACTTTAATCTTATAATGCTACGACTTTATTCTCAAAATATTGTGACTTTAATCTCAATACTACGACTTTATTCGCAAAATATTGCGACTTCAATCTCATATTGCTACAACTTTATTCTCAAAATATTGCTACTTTAATCTCATAATGCTACAATTTAATACAACTACAACTTTATTCTCAAAATATTGCGACTTTAATCTTATAATGCTACGACTTTATTCTCAAAATATTGTGACTTTAACCTCAATACTATGACTTTATTCGCAAAATATTGCGACTTCAATTTCATATTGCTACAACTTTATTCTCAAAATATTGCGACTTTAATCTCATAATGCTACAATTTAATACAACTACAACTTTATTCTCAAAATATTGCGACTTTAATCTTATAATGCTACGACTTTATTCTCAAAATATTGTGACTTTAATCTCATAATACTACAACTTTATTCGCAAAATATTGCGACTTCAATCTCATATTGCTACAACTTTATTCTCAAAATATTGCGACCTTAATCTCATAATGCTACAATTTAATACAACTACAACTTTATTCTCAAAATATTGCGACTTTAATCTTATAATGCTACGACTTTATTCTCAAAATATTGTGACTTTAATCTCAATACTACGACTTTATTCGCAAAATATTGCGACTTCAATCTCATATTGCTACAACTTTATTCTCAAAATATTGCGACCTTAATCTCATAATGCTACAATTTAATACAACTACAACTTTATTCTCAAAATATTGCGACTTTAATCTTATAATGCTACGACTTTATTCTCAAAATATTGTGACTTTAATCTCAATACTACGACTTAATTCGCAAAATATTGCGACTTCAATCTCATATTGCTACAACTTTATTCTCAAAATATTGCGACTTTAATCTCATAATGCTACAATTTAATACAACTACAACTTTATTCTCAAAATATTGCGACTTTAATCTTATAATGCTACGACTTTATTCTCAAAATATTGTGACTTTAATCTCAATACTATGACTTTATTCGCAAAATATTGCGACTTCAATTTCATATTGCTACAACTTTATTCTCAAAATATTGCGACTTTAATCTTATAATGCTACAACTTTATTCTCAAAATATTGCGACTTTAATCTTATAATGCTACGACTTTATTCTCAAAATATTGTGACTTTAATCTCATTATACTACAACTTTATTCGCAAAATATTGCGACTTCAATCTCATATTGCTACAACTTTATTCTCAAAATATTGCGACTTTAATCTTATAATGCTACGACTTTATTCTCAAAATATTGTGACTTTAATCTCATTATACTACAACTTTATTCGCAAAATATTGCGACTTCAATCTCATATTGCTACAACTTTATTCTCAAAATATAGCAACTTTAATCTCTTAATGCTACGACTTTAATCTCATACTGCTACAACTTTATTCTCAAAATATTGCGACTTCAATCTCTTAATGCTACAACTTTATTCTCAAAATATTGTGACTTTAATCTCATATTGCTGACTTTATTCTTAGAACATTGTGACTTTAATCTCATATTGCTAATTCTTAAAATATTGCAACTTTAATCTCATAATGCTAGGACTTTATTCTCAAAATATTGCGTCTTTAATCTCTTAATACTATGACTTTAATCTCATATTGCTACAACTATTCTCAAAATATTGTGACTTTAATCTCATAATACTACGACTTTATTCGCAAAATATTGCGACTTCAATCTCATATTGCTACAACTTTATTCTCAAAATATTGCAACTTTAATCTCTTAATGCTACGACTTTAATCTCATATTGCTACAACTTTATTCTCAAAATATTGCGACTTTAATCTTATAATGCTACGACTTTATTCTTAAAATATTGTGACTTTAATCTCATACTGCTATGACTTTATGCAACTTTAATCTCATATTGTTAGGACTTGAATCTGGTAATTTGGCTTTATTCTCAAAAAATATTCTTTTTGAATGACTTTAAACTCGTAATCCTAAATTTATTTATTTATTTATTTTTTTTACATGTCACTAAAATACCGTCATAGAAATTGGACTTGTTTTTGTATTTATTGGCATGCTGAACTGCCATCACAATATGTATCAAGTTTAGTTTTAATGGCAAAATTTGTATCTGTATTCATTTAAAACCAAATGTGGGTGAGGCTTAAACTAGTTTGTCTAAACTACATGAAAAACCCACTTTAAGTGTAATTTTGTTCCCTTCATTGTTTACATATAGCAAATATACCTTGTATAATTCATAAAATTGTGTATAATTTTTTATTACAAAATTGTATTGTATAATTATTATTATCACAACAATAATAATTAAAATAATTTTAAAAATATATAAAATATGAAGTATAACAAATTATAAAAAATATTACATCTAGATTATTAATTGGAAATGTCAAATAAAATGAGCAGGTTCTTTAGTACAGTATGTTTGTCTGTTTCTCAGAAGAGACCTTTTTTTCCTCTCTCTCTTCAGGCATATTTTTGGACAGACCATCTCATCTGAGGTTCCTGGAGGAATCCGTCCATTTGTGCACCTGATCTGGACTCCCATCACATCCACCCTTACCCTTCCACCCGACCAGAGCCAGTCCAGCTGGGCTTTCCTGGTTGCCGTTGCTGGTAGCGATGAGAGGGTCCGGTCATGTTATGATACTGGTTTGGGGCTTATTGATACTGCCGACTTACGCCCCTCCCACCTGAAGAGCTGGGCGGAGCTTTGGAAGGGGAGCAGCATAGAGGTGCAGGGATCAGAGAGCCTGAACCGCGCTCTAATTGGCTGCATGTTTTATCTCCTTAGCTCATTCTCATCTTTAAGTGAGGAGGCAAATGCAGCGTTTGAGTTTGGAGGCGTCAGTCCTGGGGGTTTGTCAAATGGGAGTATAGAAGAGGATTACCATGGCCATGTGTTCTGGGATCAGGTAAGGTTAACACAGTTCATGTGGTACAGCACTGGGGAATGAAACTTTATGATGTTATGATGTTGTTCATAAACAGAGTCATTTATTAATTTTACTTATTCAAAAAAAAAAAAAAAAAAAAAATTTATAATTTATAAATATTTTTATAATAATTAACATTATGTTACATCTGCTGTTAAAAGAAACTTAACTTAACCTAACTCCTCCAAATATATATATATACATATATAAATATTTAAGTACATAACCCTAAAAATATAATATATATTAATAAATAAATGTTTACTTTTTTGTGGAAACCATGATACGAATTTTATACTTTATTTATACACAACAATAATAATTAAAACAACTTTTATTAATTAAAGAAATAAATGTTAATAATAAAGAAAATAAATAAATGTTACATAAAAGCTACATATTAAATATAAAATATGAATTATAAGTATTAAGTAATTAAGTGTGTGAAGTGTGTGTGTATATATATATATATATATATATATATATATATATATATATATATAATCATTACATTATTCATTATAAAGACATGTTGTTTCCAGGACTAATACTTTCAAATACATCTAAATAAAAGAAATTAATAAAATATTCAAAATATTTTAATATAAAATGTAAAATAAATAAAAACATTTAATTAAATAAATACATATTTTATTTTTTGTGGAAACCATGATAGAATTGTTATACTTTATTTATACACAACAGTAATATTTAAAACTACTTTTAATAATTAAAAAAAGATAATAATAAATAAAATAATGTTACATAAAAGGAAAATGGTTTAAATGTAAATTTAAATATATATTATATAATACTGAGTAATGTTTTTGTGGAAACCATGATATATATATTTTTAGGATGTTTGATGAATAGGAAGTTCAAAAGAACAGCATTTATTTGAAATAGAAATCTTTTGATCAATTTAATGCATTTTTGGTGCAAAAATAAATATTAAATAAAAAATTATACACTTTTATTAAATAATCATGATTAATTCTGACTTTTTTTAGCAAAATGGTAATAATATCAAGTAAATATGTTGAATTATTAAATACAGTTCATCAATTAACAGTAAGTTCATGAATTAACACATTTACTTCACCAGTCCTAACAATGTATTTACTAATTTGTGTTTTTATTTAATATTAGATTATTTATATTTCAGATTTTACATTCACTCCCAGTCTGTTTGAAAACCCCTTTAAGATTGTATTTTGTCTGTGTGTCTCTCTGGCTCCCCCCGCAGGACACATGGATGTACCCCGGTGTTGCCCTCTTTTATCCCAGACTGGCCAGGGCTGTACTGGAATATCGTGTAGCAACGATAGAGGGCGCCCGAGCAAACGCCCAGCATATGGGCTACAAGGTACAGTGGGTAATTGTCCTCAAATTATTTGCAGCTTTATATACTCTTATATTATTTACAGTTTTTCTGCCCGTTTTATCAGGGGTTGAAGTTTGCATGGGAGAGTGCGGTAACAGGCCGTGATGTTTGTCCAGAGGACATTTACACAGAGCAGGAGCTGCACATCAATGGAGACGTGGTGCTGGCTTTCCAGCAGTACTTTTATCTTACACAGGTACAGATGATACACACACAAACACCGTACACCCGTGGCAGAAGCGCATCAGAACGTCATTGGTGTCTCATCTGTCACACAGGACCTGGGAATGTTCAAGGAAGGACGGGGCAGTGAGGTGGTGCGGGGCATCGCTGACTACTGGGTTTCACGGGTAACATGGGACCCTACTGACCAGAAGTACCATATCAAAGGTAAACACTGACATCATCATTCAAGAACAGGGTTATTATTGTTAACTAAAACTAAACGTTTTTAAAACATTCTTGTTAACTAATAAGGCTGAAATTAAATACGCATATTAAATGAAATTTTTTTAAAGAAAATTACAAGTTTTTTCCCTCTGCAAGTAACTAGAAGTGAAATTAAATATAAATACTTAAAAAGAACAAAATATAGTGACAAAAACACATACAAATTTAAACTAAATTGTAAAAAATAAAGCATAAAAATAACACTAAAATAATGCTGGTCATGACAACATCAGTCAGGCATGCATTCAAATACTTTAAATGATGAATAAAGCAACATGTTGTTTTGAATTTACTCAGTATTACACTACGCTACATTGTTTGAGTTTACATTTTTATGCTAAATACAAGGCAGGACAAAAAATAACTAGCACAAAAATAACTAACTAAATAAATAACTAATAATAAATCAAACCTCAAAAGAACAAAAACATGACAGAAACATATAACAATTAAAAAAAAAAAAATTAAAAAAAAAACTGAAAAAGAATTGCAGGGCAGTGAGGTGATGTATATAAAAATAAAACATTAATAATACCTGAAAATATTAGTATATAAAAGCTAAAGTCTAAAAAGAACACTAAAAATATTAGTAAATAAATAATACTAAAATAACACTGGTCATGACATCATCAGTCATGCATGCATTTAAATACTTTAAAATAATTAAAAATAATTTAAGTAACATGGAACTTTTTTATTTTACACAATATTACGTCATATTATTTTTTTTAATGATTCATAATGTTTTGTGGTGCATTCAAGGCTGGAAACAACAAATGCATGAATGAGTACATGAAAGAGTGAATGAATGAGTAAATGAAGGAATGAATGAACGAATGAGTAAATGAATGAATGAATGAGTAAATGAGTAAATGAATGAGTAAATGAGTAAATGAGTGAGTAAATGAATAAATGAATGAGTAAATGAATGAATAAATGAATTGAGTAAATGAATGAATGAATGGATGAGTAAATGAATGAATGCATGAACGAATGAAATAATGAATGAGTAAATGAATGAATGAGAAAATGAATGAATGAATGGATGAATGAATGCATGAATGAATGAGTAAATGAATGAATGAGAAAATGAATGAATGCATGAATGGATGAATGAATGCATGAATGAATGAGTAAATGAATGATGAATGAGAATGAATGAATGAATGAATAATGAATTAATGAATAAAGATGTAAATGAATGAATGCATGAATGGATGAATGAATGAATGAATGATAATGAATGAATGAATGCATGAATTAATGAATAAGTAAATTAATGAATGCATGAATGAATGAGTAAATGAATGAATGATAATGATGAATGAATGAATAAATGAATGCATGAACGAATGAATAAATGAATGAGTAAATTAATAAATGAGTAAATGAATGAATGAATGAATGAATGAATTAATGAATAAATGAATGAATGCATAAGTAAATGAATGATTGCATGAATGAGTAAATGAATGAATGTATTAATGAATAAATGAATTAATGCATTAATGAATAAAAGAATGAGTAAATGAATGAATGCATGAATGAATAAGTAAATGAATGAATGCATAAATTAGTAAATAAACGAATGAATGCATTAATGAAAGAATGAATGCATGAATTAATGAATGAGTAAATGAATGAATGCATGAATGAATGAGTAAATGAATGAATGTATTAATTAATAAATGAATACATGCATTAATGAATAAAAGAATGAGTAAATGAATGAATGCATGAATGAATGAATAAATGAATGAATGCATGAATGAGTAAATAAATGAATGAATGCATTAATGAATAAAAGAATGAATGCATGAATTAATAAATGAGTAAATGAATGAATGCATGAATGAATGAATGAGTGAATGCATGAATAAATGAATGAATAAATGAGTAAATAAATGAATGCAGTAATGAATGAATTAATGAGTAAATGAAAGAATTAATGAGTAAATGAATGAATGAATGCATGAACGAATGAATAAATGAATGAGTAAATTAATAAATGAGTAAATGAATGAATGAATGAATTAATTAATTAATGAGTAAATGAAAGAATTAATGAGTAAATGAATGAATGAATGAATGAATGAGTAAATGAATGAATGAATGAATGAGTAAATGAATAAATGAGTAAATGAATGAATGAATGAATGCATACCAAGTGCAATGCTGCATTAGAACCAGTTAAAAACAACTTGCCAAGTGTTGATGTTGCAAATCATGTTTTTTTTTTATATTGTACGTAAGCTGCTTTGTTAAGTTTTGTGTTGTTTGTCTGTTAGGTGTGATTCCTCCTGATGAGTATTACTTCACTGTTGACAACTCTGTGTTCACCAATGCTGTCGCCCAACGCAGGTGTGTATTTGTGTGCATAATCACTCATACTTAGGGTCAGTGATTTGAACAGTCCCCTAACCCTAAGTACTAAACTAAGTACAAACCTACAATTTTCACCTGGTGGATCATAAAACAGCCACAACTCGACACATTGATTACTGAGAAAACTGGGAGTATTTTCAGAACTAGCAGACATTATGCAACTTTTCTGTTGTTTTCTTGTTTAGTCTTCAGTTTGCTATCGAGTTGTCCGGTCTGTTAGCGCACACGCCTCCCCCCGCTTGGCAGGACGTTGCTGATAAGATCAAAATTCCCTTTGACCCGAAACTGAAGTATCACCCAGAGTTTGACGGCTACAAACAGGGTGAGACGCCCTCATCAGCTTTATGCTCATGTTGTAGAAATCATTATAATCCTATCGGTTTTTGGTTAAATGCCTGAAATAAGGTCTGTGGTAAACACAAACTAAAGATATTTTCACCTTGATGACCTTGATTTCATCATGATTTTTTTTTTGTATATAAAATGTTTGTTTGTTTTGTTTTTTTTTTTAGAAAAGAGTTCATGTATATTTGACTTCTTTAAAGAACTCTTTAAAGCTCTTCTGTGGTGTAATACAGGATTTCCTGAAGGTGTTCTGCTACTTTATATTCCACAGGAAGTCAAGTCAAGCAGGCAGACGTAGTGTTGCTCGGATACCCGCTGGCCATGTCCATGACCCCAGAGGTCAGACGCAATGATCTGGAAGCATATGAGGCCGTCACGGATCCACTCGGACCGGCCATGACATGGGTAAGTCACACACTATGCCTCAATCATCAGTGTGTGTTTTTATTATTATCTGTTTATTTTATTCCAATTTTTGTTGCACACTATATTTTTTATTAAAATTGGGTGTACATAAGTGTACATAAGTGTCTGTATGTGTGTGTCTGTTCATAGGGCATGTTTGCTTTGGGTTGGCTTGAACTTGGAGAGGCTGAAAAAGCCCAAAAGCTTCTGCAGAAATGCTTCAAAAATATCCAGAAACCATTTCAGGTACGTTCCGCCCCTGTCTCTGTGCATACTAGCATACTTCTCATCAGTGCTGGGCATGTTACTTTTAAAAAGTAATTAGTTATAGTTACTAGTTACTTCTCTCAAATAGTTACTAACTGAGTTAGTAACTGAGTTACATCATTATAAAAGTAACTAATTACCAGGGAATGTAACTCTTGTATTACTTTTTTAAAAAATGTTTGAATATGTCATATAACTTGGAATGAAATTTAAATGAATGAAATTTTTAGTTGACTTACCAGACTAATAATAAATATTATATAGTCTGATATACTATTTTATATATATATATATATATATATATATATATATATATATATATATATATATATATATACATATTCTATATATATGTATATATATGTGTGTGTATAAAAAGCTTAATGGCACAGTTTGATCTGACAAATTAATCTGAAAATTAGCAATTATTTTACAATGTTTGCATGCTATTTACCTTATTTTTGCAGTATACATTTTGTACGGAATGCATAATACACAAGATAAAAAAATGTGGTGTAGAATCAAAATTGCTAGTACATTGCACAAATAATTACAAAGAAACAGCAAGTAACATTGAAGTAAATGTAAAATTTTGAAGTAGAAAAATGTGAAAAGTACTACAATTAATTTTTTTTCTGAATTAGTGGAATATAAGTATGCAACCATACTGTATGGAATACTGTATCCCACAATCCAATGCAGAATGTGGCCTTGCTTTTTCATTGTGGTAAATAAACTTAAAACTGTAAAAAAAAAAGAAAAAAAGAAAAAAAAAGAAAATTAAAAGTTTAAAAAATTCTAAAAATTACATTAAATTTAAAATTAAAAAAGCTTACATTAAATTTATATTCAATGAAAAATGTACTGTCCCGCACACACAAATCATTTGTTATAGAAACTTGTTTCTGCCACAGAATTAAAAAAAAAAAATCTCATAATTTAAACTTTTTGTTCTTGTAATTTATATCTTTTATCTCACAAGTTCTGTAATTTTTCCTCGTAATTTTAAATTGTAAAATAAAAATGTATATAATTTATAAATACCTTTTCATTTTTCTATTCTGGTGTGGGTGGGGCATGGGGTTGTGATATGTAAACTCAGAATATAAAGAGTAAAAAGTCTAAACTGCAAAATATAAACTCGGAACCATCAGAAAAAAAATCAGAATTTTAAGTTTATATCTCACAACTTTGACTTTTTTTCTTAGTATCGCAAGTTTATATCTTGCAATTCTGAGTTCATATTGTGAGATAAAAGGTTGTAATTACCTTTTTATTGTTTTTTACTCAGGCTGTCAGTTTAAAGTGTTAATCTAATTAATTAATTATGAAAAATAGCGTGATTAAAATATTTTAACGCAGTTAATGCGCTGGCCCCGGCCTCAAATCTGTACATTATCTTATATTTCATACAGTTGACTGTTGACAAATGTGATGCAGGGCAGCAACTCCATAAATGCAGTTATGTACTAAAATTCAAGATCTTAGTGCAAAAAATGCCCATGTATGTGTTTTGTCTTATATTTATATATATATCACACGATATCACACAGGCAGCAAGAGCAATGTGACACAAGTACTGATTTTGTCCCGAGCTTAAATGTGATTTTATACAACAGTTCAGTAAATAAGAAGTTGATATTGTGTTATTTTAAACACAATATTATATGTTTTTGCTCAGTTTTGCACAGAACGTATTACTTTTGAAGCCATAGCAGAATTATTGCACGTCTCTGATACAGCAGTGTTTAGTTTCTGAATGAATCCGCGTTTTGAATGAATCGTGTGAATCAGTAATTCAAAGGCCTATTCATAAAAAAAGCCATTTACTTAATTCCTAAATGCCATTTGAAAGAATCGAATAAATGACTCATGTAGACATTTACCGCCACCTGCTGCCGATTTAGTTTCTTATTTAAAATATCATTTCATTAAAAAAAATAATAATAATAAAAATAAAAACCTTAAAGGGATAGTTTACCCACTTTTTGCACTTTTTTGGACTTCAAAATCTCAACACCCATTCACTGCTATTATAAAGCTTGTAAGAGCCAGGACATTTTTTAATAGAACTCCGATCAGATTTGACTGAAAGAAGAAAGTCATATACACCTAGGATGGCTTGAGGGTGAGTAAAACATGGGGTGATTTTAATTTTTGGATGAACTATTCCTTTAAAGCAGTATAATGTACATATTACACAATATGTCTATCGTCTGTATTTTTTCTATTCTTTGTGCAGGTATGGAGTGAGGCGGCTGATGGCTCTGGTTGTGTGAACTTCCTCACCGGTATGGGTGGCTTTCTGCAGGCGGTGATGTTTGGCTTCACTGGCTTCAGGTGACAAAATCACTGCCAACTTGAAGAGACAGTCGTTTGATCGCATCCAGGCGTCACTGTGTGTCTCATACCTGTCCTGTGTTGTTCAGAGTGCAGAAGGAGCATCTTGCCTTTGCTCCGTTGCTACCACAGGAAGTTGAAGCACTCAGTGTGAAAGGTGTGAGTTATCTTGGCAACAAGACGGACTGGTTGATAAAGAGTGCGGAAGTGAGCGTTTTAGTGAGGAAGCCTACAGAGGGGTCTGGGAGTCAGGAGCCGTCCGCTCTTGAAGTTGTCTTGAATAGCGGAACTACAATCCCACTTATTCCAGGTAATAAATTATACATTTAAATAAACAGCAGTAAACGGAAATGAACAAACCAACAACAATTCATTGTTATTAGTAGTGTTTGCTATGGCATGTTATTCCTCTAGAATAAATAAATTGGTTTAATGAATTGTTATCCACAGGACAGTCAGTGACATTTCCACGGGAGCCGGGTCGGATCCGTAAAGTGAATTCCAGTTCTTACAGCTGGACTCTATGATGATCCACATCCAAAAACACTTTGTCAAGACTTGAATAAATCATTTCTACCTTATACCTTTTATATTTCAAATATATTACATTTTACTGTAGTAATGTACTTTATTAATGCCAAACATATGAATTATTATTACTGCATGAATCACAGTATACTCTAGAAAAAATATTTACAATAAAAGATTTTCAAAAGTAATTTTGTGTTTTATTTTATTTTATTTTATTTTATTATTTATTTATTTGATGAAACTCAAGTCTCCCTTTGGTATATTGACGTACGCTATCATACTACTTTTTATTTAGGTAATTTCTGCTTTATAATGGAAAAAAAAAAATATTTGTAATAATTTTTAATAATAATAATTTACTAATTTATTTTGTAATTATTTGTTAAGTTAGGTATTTTATTTAATTTACATTTATTTTATAATATATATTTATTATTTAATTTATTTAATATTGATAACCTTACTGTAATGTTATATTCATCTAAAAATGCTATGTGGTTTTCTTCTGACTGCAATTTTTGTGCTTTTTTACCATTCTATGTCCTTTTGAATTTTTTTAATCATATACAATTATTTATTTTTTTACTTTTTATAATTGTTCATAAAAGTATTTTATTTAAATAATTAATAATGATAACCTTATTGTAATGTTATATTTGTCTAAAAATGTTTACTTTTTTAATACCATAATATATATATATATATATATATATATATAATAAATTACATTGGTATATTGATCAGCGCTGTCATATTAAGATTTATTTAGGTAATTTCTGTTTTTATAATGCAAAAAACATTCATATTAATATTTGTAATATTGTTAATAATTTATTTATTTATTTTTAATTATTTGTTAATAATTATATATAAAAGTATTTTAATTATTAATATTGATAACCTTATTATAATGTTATATTAGTCTAAACATGTTTTCTATTTTTGTTCTGACTGCATTTTGTTTTAAATACAATTTTATATATATATAAAAATAAGTTAATTCCATTGATATATTGATCAGTGGTATCATACTACAATTTATTTAGGTAATTTCTGCTTTTATGCAAAAAAAAATCCATAATAATATTTTTAAAAATAGTTAATAATTCATTTATTTATTTTTAATTATTTGTTAATAATTATATATAAAAGCATTTTATTTTAATTATTAATATTAATAACCTTATTCTAATGTTATATTCATCTAAACATGTTTTGTAGTTTTCTTCTGACTGCAATTTGTTTTTGCTTTTTTTAAAAACCATTTTATATATCTAAAATAAATGAATTCCTTCGGTATATTGATGAGCGTTATCATACTACGATTTATTTAGGTTTTTCTGCTTTTATAATGACAAAAAATCCATAATAATATGTTTCATTCTTTTTAATAATTTATTTATTTTTAATTATTTGTTAATTATTAATATTGATAACCTTATTGTAATGTTATATCGTCTGAAAATGTTTCGTAATTTTCTTCTAACTGCAATCTTTTGGCTTTTTTACCATTTTATATTCTTTAGATTTTTTTAATCATATATAAAATATTTAATTTTAAGTTTTTGAGTTTTAAGGCTTTCATTTTAGCTGCTTTAAGGAATAAAATAAAAAATGAAAATAATAATGCCACAAAACTTGAAACAGTTTGAAGAAATCTACATTTGCGTGCTCTGACTGAAAATCACGTCCGCTGTCGAGCGTAGTTTCGTGCTACGTCGTGTTCTTTCGGTAATTTCCGTTTTGATTCGGTAATTTCCGCTTGCACTCCTTCCTGTGTTGTTGATCCCCGTCCTCAGTAAAGGCACTCGGAGGCCATTATCCTGCAACCATTTTCTATTCATTCATACCCGAGGAAAAAAAACGTTTGAATAAATCTATTATTTATTCATGCGAGCTGACTAGGCGCTTGTTGGACACCTGCACGTTTCCAAATCGTGAGGGACGCGCACCTCGCCTCGACAATCCTTCGGTTAATTTCGGCTGCTTTCGTGCACCGCTGTTTTGAAATGGACGCGACTGAACCGGCGGCGAAAGCACTCGAGCTGGGCGACGCGTCTGAGAGCGCGTCTGCGGGAGAGGCGGTGGGTTCGGATACCGAATCGGAGGCCGAAGTCGCCACGATGACTGTGATGGGAGAAGCGGGAAACATCGACATCGCCGAATCCCTGCCGAACCCGGACGATGCCGAAACGGCGTTTGCGGGTCAGTGTGCGCATGTGCCTCAGCTGATTTTGTGTTCATAACGAATAATTGATTATTGATTACACTGAAAATCGATTTCAGTGCACATTATACGATCTTTTAACCCATTATACATTTAATTATCTGTTTTCACTGATTAGCATAAGGCTTGTTTAACCAACGGTAATATTATAATCTGTGGGGAAACAAACAATTCTCTTCACATCCAACTCTTAATGCTTTTCTTCAGCAAAAACGCATTAAATTAATCAAAAGTGATGCTGAAGACGTTTGTAATGTTACAAAAAATGTTTTCAACATTGTTAATAGTTTTTATAAAGAGTGGCAATAAAAACTGATAATAATTTAGCAGCAAATCAACATATTAGAATGATTTCTGAA
>CM070031.1:16709155-16716655 GCA_036247105.1 Cirrhinus mrigala | reverse complement strand
AAATTTTAACCAAAGTATGTTATAGACTTCTCATTAAGACCCTAAAGAATCATATCAACTTGTGGAAAATGGGCATCCGATGACCCCTTTAAGAAAATGACCAAATTAATGAATTCAAAGGAAACAAAAAATAGAAATAAAAATTGTACTTTGAAATAAAATATATAAAATAATTTAAATATGTATTGTATATGTTACTGTGTATATATATATATAGTAAACTTTTTTAAATGAAACTCAATTATGTAAATATAGAAATGTGATTTATATAAACTATTATATAATAAATATATATATATTATATAATAATAATTAACCAAGACATATTAGTATAATATTAAATGTACTTTGACATAAAATTAATGGGAATATATATATATATATATATATATATATATATATATATATATATATATATATATATATATATTATTAAAAATAATAATTATTAAATATAATTTAATTAAAATTAAATAAATATAAATTAAATACACTTATATTTATTTAAGCAAGACATATTAATATAATACAAAAAAAAAAAAAATATATATATATATATATATACTTTGAAAAAATGTAGTAAACCCTTTTAAATGAAATATAGAAATTGGATTTATATAAACTATTAGTTATATACAAATATATTACAAATATTTCCAAAAAATAATTATTAAATATTAATTTAAATAAATATAAATGAAAAACACATTGAAATATTTACTTATGCAAGAGCTATATTAATATAATATAATTATTATTATTATTATTATTATTATTATTATTATTATTATTATTATTATTATTATGTAAAAAAAAGAATGCAAAGGAATAAATAATCTAAGTAAATATATATAATTCAATAAAATAATAAATTATTGTGTGGTCATTTAAATAGCAAGCTTTCTGAAGTGAAAGTGTGTGTATATACATATATACATATATATATATATATATATATGTATGTATGTATGTATGTATGTGTGTATATATGTGTATATATATATATATATACTTTCACTTCAGAAAGCTTGCTATTTAAATGACCACACAATGATTAATAATTTAATAATTATATTGTTAATATATAATTTATGATGATTATATAATACTTATACAAATAATTTTATTAAATATAAAACAATTAACAAAATATTAATACTGATCAATTTTAATCAGATTAAACAAACAATATATTTATTAATATTCTGTAAAAAAAACATACATATGAATTAAAACTATAAATAAGAAATATATTTTGAAATAAAATAATGCACAGTTTTATTAAAATGCCTAAATAGTAAACTTTTTTAGCGTGTAAATGTGTATTATATAAATTATTATATAACAATATTATTAAAAGTGATAGAAAATAATAATACAATTAAGTAAACATTAAATACAGATAAAAATGTTTAAAACAAGTAATTTATTTATGAATAAATAAATAAATATTAATATTATGTAAAAGGAAACAGCATATGAATGTTGCATGTCAGTTAGTGCAATTTATGTTTTTGACAGTCTTACATGAAAAAGTCTTGCATATTTCATTTAGCTTGCATAACAAAACTCTTTCGTTGCCTGTTTCTTCTGCAGTGCACGAAGGACGGATCTTTTGGAGGAGAGAACATCACCATGGTAATTTGTAATGTCTGAAGTCTCAGTCGTAATGTCGTCATATCGCTCTAGAGACTAATTGTAGATTATGGTGCCCTACAGACGGGCCCCGTCAGACTATTCGTCCCTTATAAAAGAAGGAAGAAGGACAGCGAGCGGGCAGCTTCTCCAGAGAAGAAGGAAGTTCAGTCTCCAAAGAACATCACCCTGACACCTGGAGCTACATGTAAGAGCCTTAATGTTCCCTTGTTCCTCTTCACATTTATTACAGATATTAATAACCAGTCAAACTTTGCCAGTCGAGACTGATTACAACATGCATCTAGTAATAACATCAGTCTAAACCAGGTCTCCTGTCACCAGATGTTGTTGAGAAAAAAATTATTTTGTAGCTAAATGAAAATAAAATGACTTAATTCAGAATAATCTTTTTAAAATCATGTTTGTGTAAGCTAGCATCTAACTTCAAAAGTTGGCGTCGATGTAGTGAATAATATATACATATTTACATATTTATACATACATACATATATAAATATTTATACCATATATATATATATATATATATATATATAATAATTATAATTCATTAAAATAAATGAAATAATATAATAAAATAAATCATTTAAAAATATTAAATAAAATAAATAAATAAATACATAAATAAATAAAATCCAAAACCCAAATTGCTTATTTTTTTAATAAATTAATAAATTATTAAAAGTAAATAACAAAAAACTAAATTAATAAATAAAAAAACAAAGTGCATCATTTTCTACATCTGACTGATGCATCTATTTTGTGACTAAAAACTCGAATAATACATAAGTAATATGTAATACACAAACTTAAAAAATAATAAAATAAATAATTAAAAAACTAATTTAATAAATTCAAAAAATCAAAAAACAAAGTGTATTATTTTCTGTATGTGGCTGATGCATTTTTTCTGACTAAAATAAAACTCAAATAATGCATAAATAATGTGTGATACACAAATTAATAAATTAATAAAATTAAATAATTAAAAAACTAATTTAATAAATTCAAAAAATCAAAAAATAAAGTGCATCATTTTCTGTATCCGGCTAATGCATTTTTTTTCTGACTAAAAAAACTCAAATAATGCATAAATAATATGTAATACACAAATTAATAAATTATTAAAAATAAATAAATAAAAAACTAATTTAATAAATTCAAAAAATCAAAAATCAAAGTGTAACATTTTCTGTATCCGGACGATGCATTTTTTCTGACTAAAATAAAACTCAAATAATACATAAATAATATGTAATACACAAATTAATAAATTAATATAAATAAATAATTAAAAAACTACTTTAATAAATTCAAAAAATCAAAAATCAAAGTGTATCATTTTCTGTATCCGGCTAATGCATTTTTTTTCTGACTAAAAAAAACTCAAATAATGCATAAATAATATGTAATACACAAATTAATAAATTATTAAAAATAAATAAATAAAAAACTAATTTAATAAATTCAAAAAATCAAAAATCAAAGTGTAACATTTTCTGTATCCGGACGATGCATTTTTTCTGACTAAAATAAAACTCAAATAATACATAAATAATATGTAATACACAAATTAATAAATTAATAAAAATAAATAATTAAAAAACTAATTTAATAAATTCAAAAAAATAAAAAAACAAAGTGTATCATTTTCTGTATCCAGATGATGCATTTTTTCTGACTAAAATAAAACTCAGATAATACATAAATAATATATAATACACAAATTAATAAAAATAAATAATTAAAAAACTAATTTAATAAATTCAAAAAATCAAAAAACAAAGTATCATTTTTTGCATCTGGCTGATGCACTTTTTTTCTGACTAAAATAAAACTCATAAATAATATATAATATAATTATAATAGGTAATACATAAATTAATTCATTAATTACAAAACTAAATTAAATTTAAAAAACAAAGTGCATCATTTTCTGCATCCGGCTGATGCATCTTTTTTCTGTCTAAAATAAAACATTAATAATACATAATACATTAATAATAATAAATGCACAAATTTAAAGAATAATAAAAATAAACAATAAATGCAAATTAAATAAATTCAAAAAACAAATTGCATCATTTTCTGCATTTGGCTGAAGCATCTGACTAAAATAAAACATAAATAATACATAACTAATATGCAATACACAAATTAATAAATGAATAAAAATAGATAATAAAAACAAAATTAATAAATGCAAAAAAACAATATGCATAATTTTCTGCATCTGGCTGATGCATCTTTTTTTTTTTTTTTTAGATGTCAACAATTGTATATTGTATTTTAGTCAGGTGTAGAAATAGTGAATTTTGGTTTTGGATTTTATTAATTATTGTATTATTTATTTTAATCAAGCAATATAAATAAATTTTAATATTATGTGAAATTCTGCAAAGGAATACATTTTTTTTTAAATGTATCATGAAATAAAATAAATATTTTTATAGTTGCATCTAAATAGTAAACCCTTTTAAGTGAAGCTTAATAATACAAATATACAAATGTGTATTATTTACATTTTTGTATAAATATTATGTAATAAAATTATTATTCCAGTATCCAAGGATATATATCTTTAGTATCGATGGTTATGACTCTCAGGTGATTCTTTTGTGAGTTTTCTTATATCGAACCGCCTCTTGTCTCATTAAGATCAGGAAGTGAGTAATTGTCTCAGGAGACACTGGAAATGGTTTACGACTGTCTGTCTGCTCTCAGTTACAGTGACTCCATCCGGACAGATCACCACATCAGGCACGTTGACCTTTGACCGAACGGCGACAGGAGAAACTGCAGCCATCATCTCAGACAGCCCTGCGCCCGCCGACGTCTTCACCAACACAACCGGTGAGCGGTGCCTTCGCGAATACAACAGCCAAAGGGTGTTTTTAATAACCAAAACCACATATTTGTATACTACTACTTTGGAAGTATGCAGATATGCCAGTATGTCAGTTTTGTGCAGACGTTCTGTACGCACTGAGTATGAATATTCACTACATTTGCCAAAATTGTGAGGAATACTGTATCCCACAATGCAATGCACGTGGCAAATTGGCAAAAGTTGAGGCATTTTTACTCAAATGTACAAAACTGTATCCACTTGTATACTGGATGAGTAGAAACAGCCAATCAGATTACAGCTCTGCCAGAGCCCTTGTGTTTTTTGTGTGCAATTTGCATCAGAGGGTCATTGACTGGTCTGTCGGCGGTCTGTGATCGTGCTATCTGAGGTTGAGACTCTCTCCCCCTCTGAACCCCAGGATTGGCCTCTTTCTGGCCTGTTTTTGGCTGGAAACAAAAGGGCTGTTATTTTTAGGCCCTTTTGTATGAGACGGAGGCCGTTTCGAGCTCAGCGTGAGACTCTGATAATGAGTTGTCCTGCGTTTTTGTAACCTGTCCAGTTGGGGTGACTTCTGTTAAATGGCACATTTATAGGACAGAGGGTACGTCGGGTCTGTCCTGATATGGGTCACGCTTGGAGCGCCCAAACCCATCCTGTGAGCAAATGTCGGGAGACTTCATAACACCTCTAAACCAGTAATTTGTTTGTTATTTCTTTAGAAATGCCGCTATCTGCAGAATTAATTAAGCGCTGCTGAAATCAATGCATTAACCTTTGAGATTAATTAAATGTTGAATGCTGTTAAATTCACTTAATTTTGTTGTAGCACATCTAGCTAATTTGACATTTCGTTCTGTGCAACATTATTTTTAAAAACTTAACAGAACACTTGAAGACTCTGAAGTCTAAAAACACGAACTCAAATAGTCTTTGTTTTTCTATATTATGTCAATTAAGAAAAAAATAGATAAATATTAAATTATGATCCAACGATATGCTTTGGCTATTAATTACAGGTTTCGTACAAGGTGCTTAAAGGAGAAGTCCACTTTCATAACAACAATTCACAAATAATTTACTCACCCCCTTGTCATCCAAGATGTTCATGTCTTTCTGTCTTCAGTCATGAAGAAATGATGGTTTTTGAGGAAAACATTTCAGGATTTTTCTCCATATAATGGACTTCATTGGTGCCCCGATTTTGAACTTCCAAAATGTAGTTTAAATGCAGCTTCAAAGGGCTCTAAATGATCCCAGCTGAGGAAGAAGGGTCTTATCTAGCAAAACGATCGGTCATTTTTTTCTGAAAATAAAAATTTGTATACTTTTTAAGCACAAAAGCTCATGTAGAACAGGCTCTGGGCTGTTCACGACGCTACATACTATTGAATCACGTTGAAAGGTCACATGGAACGTAGGCGGAACTACAGACCCAGTGTTTACAAAGCGAACGTGCAAAGACTAATAAAGTGCAAGTAAGTCAAACACTGCTTACAAACAAAAAGGTACAGCGATGTCGGACGATTCTGAAGTTGTAGAAGAAAATAAGATGGAGTTTTTCGCCATTCTCTACCTTTTTAAGCCGGAGTACACAGACGATGAACTTGGTTTCATGATTCATGGTAGTGATGGGATTCGGATCATTTTACTCACTCAGACCTTTGAGTCTCGTTCAGCAAAATGAACTAATCTTTTTTTGAGTCATTTCGTTCATTTTAGCAAAATATAAATAAAATGTTACGTGTTACTTCCCTAACACATCGACTGCTTACACAAACGTTGATCACACTACAAACAAGACAAAACTATAATGCTATAAGAAACAGAAAAGATTCATTCATTGTTTACCTGGGTCTTTAGTCTATGATTAACTCACCTCACCTCTTATCTGACAGGTTTTCGGGTTCGAGTCGTTCTTGACTTGACTTGAAAAACCCGAAGACTCGAAACAGGTGAACTAATTCCAGTACAGAACCTAATAGGATGTTGCGCATGTGTGATTGAACGAATCACTCTCCGAGACGACTCGTTCTTCCTGAGTCACGTTAAAGATTTGTTCAAAATGAACGAATCGTTGAAGAACGACCCATCACTAATTCGTAGCATCGTGGACGCGCATACCAGAGCCTGTGCTACACAAGCTTTTGTGCTTGTGTATACAAATTTTTATTTTCCGAAATATGACCAAAATGACCAATCGTTTCGCTAGATAAGACCCTTCTTCCTCGGCTGGGATTGTTTAGAGCCCCTTGAAGCTGCATTTAAACTACATTTTGGAAGTTCAAAATCGGGGAACCAGTGAAGTCCATTATATGGAGAAAAATCCTGAAATGTTTTCCTCAAAAAACATAATTTCTTTTACGACTGAAGACAGAAAGACATGAATGTCTTGGATGACAAGGGGGTGAGTACATCATTTGTACATTTTTGTTCTGAAAGTGGGGTTCTCCTTTAAAGTGCTTGAAATTGACTTTGAAATTTAAGGCCTGGAAAACCCTTGAAAACAGCAATATTCCTGAAGAGGTACTAGAGAAGTGCTTGAATTATTGAAAGACAATGTATCTATGAAATAAGTGTTCAATTTTTTTCAATAAACACATCTCTTCATGCAAAATTCATGCAATTCAAATAACATACTTTTTTTGCTTATTTCAGTTAATGTCATAGAACTAGCCAGCTAAGCCAGTAGTAGTACTGACATTGTCGTGTAAACATGGCTGAAGACGCAAAATGAGGAACAGATGAACCAAATCAATCGAGTCATTTATGCTGGAACTGCTCCGATTGATTCAAACTTGTCACTTTGATCATTCATTTCAGTCGATTCACTAGCAAAAGCCAGATCAAATTAAAAGAGCCATTCATTTTCAAATTTCGCCATCGCTTGTAATGATTTAGTGACGGGTGAAACTGAGCTTTCTGAAACTCTGAATCATTTCATTGAATCAGTTATTTGATTAAGATCGGGACTTCTAAGCGGGTTCACAAATCAT
>CM070031.1:16616655-16704155 GCA_036247105.1 Cirrhinus mrigala | reverse complement strand
TACTTGTAACTTGTAATGTGTTACCCCCAACACTCCATGTGGTGAAAATAGTAGTATCTGGTATCTGGTGCTTTTAATTTGCTTAAAGACAAACCAATTAAAGATTAATTACATTTTGCCACTATTCATTATGTAGTTTTTGCTACTTTAGTAAAGAGAGTGAAAGTGGAGCATATTTGCATATTCAGTTCATAGAGCTGCATATATTAAATGTGATCCTGGACCACAAAACCAGTCTTAAAGCAGAAGTCCACTTCCAAAACAAAGATTCACATATAATGTACTCACCCCCTTGTCATCCAAGATGTTCATGTCTTTCTTTCTTCAGTCGTAAAGAAATTGTTTTTTGAGGAAAACATTTCAGGATTTTTCTCCATATAATGGACTGATATGGTGCCCTGAGTTTGAACTTCCAAAATGCAGTTTAAATGCGGCTTCAAACAATCCCAGCCGAAGAAGGGTCTTATCTAGCGAAATGATCAGTTATTTTAATTTTAAAAAATACAATTTAAATACTTTTTAATCTCATCTCTCGAGTCTTTGAGTTCGAGTCGTTCGTTCATCACGTGACAGCCCCATAAGATGAACGAACGACTCGAAAAACCTGAAGACTCGAAACAGGTGAACTAATTCCAGTACAAAACCGAATAGGATGTTGCGCACATGCAACTGAACGCATCACTCCCTGAGATGACTCGTTCTTCCTGAGTCACATTAAAGATTCGTTCAAAATGAACAGATCGTTCAAGAATGACCCATCACTAATTCATAGCATCGTGGACGCGCATCCCAGAGCCTGTGCTACACAAGCTTTTGTGCTTAAAAAGTATACAATTTTTATTTTTCGTAAAAAATGACAGATCGTTTCACTAGATAAGACCCTTCTTCCTCGGCTGGGATCGTTTAGAGCCCTTTGAAGCTGCATATAAACTACATTTTGGAAGTTCAAAATCGGGGCACCAATGAAGTCCATTACATGGAGAAAAATCCTGAAATGCTTTCCTCAAAAACCATCATTTCTTTATGACTGAAGACAGAAAGACATGAACATCTTGGATGACAAGGGAGTGAGTAAATTATTTGTAAATTGTTGTTCTGGAAGTGGACTTCTCCTTTAAGTTTAAACCAGTTGGTGTTGGTGATGTTTCATTATATGGATTCGTCCTCCATAACTGAATGCAAAAACTAAATTATGATTGTTATGAGTCTGAGAAAACTTTACAGACATTATGAGTGAACCGGAGTGGAAAAGTTTATTTTGTGACACCTATAAAGAAGGTTATATAATATATTTATGTTTTATCTCGCAGTCCTTTCAGAGTCAGTTGTCACTCAGTGAAGAAGCTGAGGGGAAAATCACTGAAATTATTATTAAGGTAGGTCATTTCAGTGTTTTGTTATCATTGATATACTATCATAGTTTTTATTAATATTTTGAGATCATCTTTAATATAATTTGTTTTCATTTATCTCTGTTTCTAATTATTTTGTAGTGTCTTTGTCATTTTTATTAGTTTTTGTTTTTTAAAATGTCCAAGTTTTAGTTTTTATTTTTAGTTGTAGTTTTACTTATTTTAGTACTTGAAATTTAGCTAGAAAAGGATATATGTTGCCTTTACAACTAGCTCAAGTTTATTTACATTTTATTTCAGTTAATGTTTATTTTATTTCAAGTAAAGCATTTTTATGGTTTTAGTTTTATACACTACCAGTCAAAAGTTTTTGAACAGTAAGATCTTTAACATTTTTTAAAGAAGTCTCTTCTGCTCACCAAGCCTGCATTTATTTGATCCAAAGTACAGCAAAAACAGTAATATTCTGAAATATTTTAACTCTTTAAAATAACTGTTTTCTATTTGAATATATTTTAAAATGTAATTTTAATTTTTATTTCAAACCTGAATTTTTAGCATCATTACACCAGTCACATGATCCTTCAGAAATCATTCTAATATTCTGATTTGCTGCTCAAAAAACTTTTTTTATTACTATTATTATTATTATTATTATTATTTTTATTTTTTTTTTTTTTGTTGAAAATAGCTGAGTAGATATTTTTCCAGGTTTCTTTGATGAATAGAAAGTTCAGAAGAACAGCATTTATCTGAAATAGAAATCTTTTTATAAATGTCTTTATCAATGTAAAGCAGTTTTACTAAATAAAAGTATTAATTTGTATAATTTCTTTCCCAAAAAACAGAAAACATGTACTGACTCCAAGTTTTTGAACGGTATAGTGTATAATGTTACAAAAACTTTTATTTCAGATAAATGCTGATCTTTGGATATTTCAGTTCATCAAAGAATACTGAAAAATGTACTCAACTGTTTTAAATGTTGATAATAATAATAAAAAATGTTTCTTTGAACAGCAAATCAGCATATTATAATGATTTCTGAAGGATCACATGACACTGAAGACTGGAGTAATGATGCTGAAAATTCAGCTTTGATCACAGGAATAAATTACATTTTAAAAATATTCAAATAGAAAACAGTTACTTTAAATAGTAAAAATATTTCACAATATTACTGCTTTGCTGTATTTTGGATCAAATAAATGCAGGCTTGGTGAGAAGAAGAGACTTCTTTAAAAAAACATTAAAAATCTTTAATCAAAAACTTTTGACTGGTGGTATAACAACCTTGGCTACATCTATAAAGATGAGCTGGAGGTTTGCTGTACATTTTTTTTTTGTGTTGTTTAGTCTAACCAAGTAATATTAGCTTAACTATCGGTTGTTTACTCTTGCCAAAACAGCCTTAGCAACAGATACACAAGTACACTGAATATTTCTCCACAGTACGGAATGTAGCTCATCAGATTTAATGGACCAGAGCTCTGAGTTTTATAATGTAGCTCATGTGGAACTGCTGATGTAGCTAGCATTCTCAGATGTGTGTGTCACGATAGGGCCGGACGCCGGCGGTGTAGAAACCCTGACCGTCACACAGCATCACCTGCTGTGTTTGGCAGGCGCTTCGGTTCAGATGTGACAGAGAGAGAGAGTGAAGCAGGACTATCAGAATCTGCAGCTGAAAAGCAGGAGGGCTGAAAACACAGACGCTCCACGGGAAAACGCCAGTAGATCCCAGAGTGTTTGCTTGTTTAAAATGCTAGACTGTGTTGAGGCTAAAATGAACATTCTGGCACTATTTACTCACTTGTGCATTGTTCAAACCTGTATCATTCTTTTTTGTTTTTTTTTTACTTGAAAACAAAAAGACTGCTCTAAATTCACTTGGATGGAGATACAGTACCAGACAAAAAGTTTTTGAACAGTGAGATTTTTTTCATGTTTTTTAAATAAGTCTCTTCTGCTCACCAAGACTGCATTTATTTGATCCAACGAACGGCAAAAACGGTACAATTTGGAAATATTTTTACTATTTAAAATAACTGTTTTCAATTTGAATAGATTTTCAAATTTTAATTTATTCCTGTGATCAAAGCTAAATTTTCATCATCATTACTCCACTCTTCAGTGTCACATGATCCTTCAGAAATCATTCTAATATGCTGATTTGGTGCACAAAAAACATATTATTATTATTATTATTATTATTATTATTATTATTATTATGCTGAAAACAGCTGAGTAGAATATTTTTCAGGTTTCTTCGATTAATAGAAAGTTCAGAAGAACAGCATTATAACATCTTTATTATTAATCACAGCTTTTTTAACATTTAAAGTATTATTAATTATTTTAATTTAATTATTAATTATTATTATTAATTTAAATGTAGTAATTTCTATACCCCCTATATATATATATATATATATATATATATATATATATATATATATATATATATATATATATATAATATATAATATAATATATATTTTTTTTTTTTTTTAATTTATTTTATATACTTGCTCCAAGCTTTTGAATGGTATAGTGTACAATGTTACAAAAACTATTTATTTCAGATAAATGCTGATCTTTGGATCTTTCTATTCATCAAAGAATTCTAAAGAATGTACTCAACTGTTTTAAATATTGATGATGATGATGATGATAATAATAATAATAATAATAATAATAATAATAAATGTTTCTTGAACAGCAAATCAGCATATTAGAATGATTTCTGAAGGACCATGTGACACTGAATGTAATGATGTAATGATGCAGTAATGATGCTGAAAATGTATCTCTGATCACAGGAATAAATTACATTTTAAAATATATTCAAATAGAAAACAGTTTTTTTTAAATAGTTAAAATGTTTCAACATTTTACTGTTTTTGCTGAACTTTGGATCAAACAAATGCAGGCTTAGTGAGCAGAAGAGACTAAAAACATTAAATTTTGTACTGTTCAAAAACTTTTGACTGGTAGTGTATGTGCGTTGATATTCATGTTTTTGAGATCATTTTTTACATAAATAGTTCACACAAGATTTTAGGTACAGATAGATGGATAGATGGATAGATAGATAGATAGATAGAGTATTTCTATTAATAGTAACACTAGTATGTTATCTGCTGTATTCCAGCACACGTGTGTGAATTGCGGTCGAGAGGCGTCCAGTGAGTGTACTGGCTGCCATAAAGTCCATTACTGCTCTGGCTTCTGTCAGAGGAAGGTAAGCCCAGCCCTAGCATTCACCATCGTATCGCAGCAGGTCGAGTCTCTTTATTTATTTATTTATTTTTTTCTGCAGGACTGGAAGGAGCATCAGCTGAGCTGCTGTCAACCGGGCACAGCCGTCAGCATTCAGGAGGACACTCAGATGGAGGTGGAGAAAGGGAAAGCCTAGCATTTTCACTACAGGGCCGGGATGTATGAAGTTTAAATGGGTGAATCGCTTCCGTTCATGTGTTTTAATTTAGCTAAAAACCTCATAGTAGCAGCTCCCCTTTCACACTGTGACATATAAAGCATACGCAGATGACGTCTGTACTTTATGTACCATTTGAATGGTCTGACCATCTAGGGATTTTGTATGTGAAAATAACCCTTAAAGGGATAGTTCACCAAAAATTATTTAATCATCCTCATGTTGTTCCAAGCTCATCATTTCCATAAAATAAAGACACAAAATGACCTGTTTTTAAACTCTTATAGAGATCTTGTATGGCTTAATATAATGTAAATGATGTCTCTTACTGAAATATGTAGTATAAAACCCATTAAAGATTTACGTTATTTTAAAAATCCACATTGTTCGATGATGTCACATGGTTGCACTCTGTGAGCTACTGGTGCTACCTGGCGCTATTTTTACGACAACACAACTTGGAAAATAAAATACTCAACTTGTAATTTTCAGCTGAAGGGCAACAAGAGAAGCGATGTAAGTCTTCACTGTTTTTCCTAGCAGTAATAAGAGGAGAAAGGAATGGGAAGATGCCTGTGGACGAATAAAACTTCCTTCCCCAAAGCTTACAAATGGCAGAGACAAGAAACGCTAGATGCCATCCTAGGCAGGATGTAAACATGCTGAAGCTTGTCATGACGCCGCAGGTGCTGAAGGAGCTTCTCAGTGCGGATTTGACAAGATATTTGGGGGCATTTAGACTCCTTGTTGGGAAAATCGATGGTACTACATTTGGTTTAAGCATACACTTATATCCATCAGCACCTGTGAGCTCTTTCAGTAGCTGCGGTCGTCGTATCAGTATTTTATTTTTCAAGTTGTGTTAGCGTCAAGGAGCGGCAGTAGCTCACCGAGTGCAACCATTTGACGTCATTGAAATAATGGCACACCCCATAGTCCAAAATATGTATAAAACGATTTGAGTTTTTTAAATTATGTAACATAATAACATATTTCAGTAAGAGACATCATTTACGTTAAATTATGCCTTACAAGTCTTACTACCCGTGGTTCCGTTTAAAAGGAAAAATAAAAACGCTGAAGTAATCCACATGACCTCAAATTTAAGATATTCACTGTGTTGTAGCTCTTAAATCTATGAAAGTTGGTTTCCGACATGGGATGAAAAAATAAAAATGGTAATTGCGACTTTATGCCTCATAATTCAGACTTTTTTCCCAACAATTTTGAGAAAAAATTCGGAATTGTGAAATATAATTTCGCAATTAAGAAAAAGGTCAGAATTGTGAGATTAAGAGTCACAGTTACCTTTTTATTTTTAATAGGAAAAAAAAAAGTCAGAATTGAGAGAGAAAAAAGTCTGAAGTTTTTTTTTTTGCAATTCTGACTTTTTTCTTGCAATTATGAGTTTATATCTCTCAATTCCATTTTTCCCTCACAGTTGTGAAATAAAAGCTTGTAATTGTGAGAAAAAAATGTACTTTTTTTTTTTTTAATTCCATTGTGGCAACAAACAAAAAAGGTTGTATCTTACAATTCAGAGTTCATATCTCATAATTTAGATTTTTTCTCAGAATAAAAAAAAAAGTCTACATTGTGAGATAAAAAGTATGTAAGCCCATTCCGCCACTGAATAAAAAATAAAAAAGGTAATTGCGACTTTTTATCTCACAATTCTGAAAAAAGGTTTACATCTCGCAATTCTTGCTTTTTTCACAGAATTGCATGATACAAACTTGCAATTTTGACTGTTTTTCTCAAAATTGTGAGATATAAACTCACAGTTGCAAGTTATAATGTCAGAACTGCAAGACATAAATTCACAATTCTGAGAAAAAAGTCAGAATTGTGAAATAACATCAGTCTTTTTTTCCCCTCAAAATCGAACTTTATAACTCGCAATTGCGAGTTTATATCTCACAATTCTGAGAAAAAAAGTCAGAATTGCAAGAAAAAAAGTCTGAATTGTGAGATATAAACTCGTTTTTGTGAGAAAGGTCTTTATCTTACAATTTTTTAGACTTTATAACTCACAATTGCGAGTTTATATCTGAGAAAAACTCGGAAATGCGAGATAAAAAATTGCAATAACCTTTTTTTGTTTTTATTCAGTGGCGGAAATGGGATTCCATTAAAAAAAAAAAGTCACAATTACCTTTTTTCTTTTTTTTTTTTTTCTTTTTTTAATCCTTGGCAGAAACAAGCAACCATACAAATCTCATTCATGCGTACACATTTTTTAAACGTTTTATATTCAAAATGCTATTTTGTGCATATTATACATTAAAAGCAGAATGATTCTTATGGAAATCTTGTATGATACTTTTATTGTGCTTTTTTTTTTTTTTGAGCTAGTCACTTTATTGTATGTTTAAAAAAAGCTTACAAATATTATTCTGTGTCCTACATGTGAAAGTCAGTCTAACAGGTCTGGAACAACATGAAGTTGAGTAAATGATGACAGACGTATTATTTTTAGGTGAATTATTCCTTTAAATGGACAATAATATAATTTGACAAACTAATTCTAATGAAGGATTGCATTTTTACAGTGTTTACAAAACAAAAATAAATGGGAAAATCTGAGTTTTTTTCATGCCTCTTTATTCAATGAATTTTTGATTTGAGGCCACGCATGAGTAAAGTGCATTATCATGATAACCTTTTATAATAGATATGACACATTGCAGAGATTAGCTGAGCTTTTCTCGGTGAACTGCCACACAGCTGACCCGTGTGAAATAATCCAGATCTAAAATTATGTGAACACTAATGTAAACATGAATTAGTCAAAAAAAAAGTCAAAATTCCCTGTTTTTTCAAATTTGTTTGCTTAAAGAAGTCATATTGTACAGTTTCTCCATAATCCAATTGTTAGTTGATGTTTTTGTGCACTTAAAACAATCATAATTTTGCTTTTCATGATTTTTTTCCGCTCTATTTCTGACCACTAGTACTTAACAAGCCCTTTTGCTAATGTAGTTGTATGACCTCGATATGTAAATGACCTTTGCTGTGATTGGCTGATCTCTCTTTACATATGAAATGAGTATTTATACGCCAACAGTGTGACATTTTTATGAAACAATCTGTTCAAATCAGACTGATATGATCATAATAAACTTTAGCCACTGTAATCGGCAACAATACAGTTGAAGTCAAAAGTTTACATACTCTGCAGAATCTCCAAAATGTTAATTATTTTACCAAAATAAGAAGGATCAGACAAAATGCATGTTATTTTTTATTTAGTACTGACCTGAATAAGATGTTTCATATAAAAGACATTTACATATAGACCACATGAGAAAAAAATAGTTGGATTTATAAAAATGACCCCTTTCAAAAGTTTATATACACTTGATTCTTAATACTGTGTTGTTACCTGAATGATCCACAGCTGTTTGTGTTTTTTGTTTAGTGATGGTTGTTCATGAGTCCCTTGTTTGTCCTAAACAGTCAAACTGTCTGCTGTTCTACAGAAAAATCCTTCACGTCCCACAAATTCTTTGGTTTTTCAGCATTTTTGTATATTTAAAATCTTTCCAACAATGACTGTATGATTTTGAGATCCATCTTTTCACACTGAGGACAACTGAGGGACTCATATGCAACTATTACAGAAGGTTCAAACACTCACTGATGCTCCAGAAAGAAACAAGATGCATTAAGAGCCGGGGGATGAAAACTTTTGGAATTTGAATATCAGGGTAAATTTAACTTATTTTGTCTTCTGAGAAACATGTGAGTATCTTCTGTGGCTTCTGAAGGGCAGTACTAAATGAAAAAAAATATGATATTTAGGCAAAATAAGAAAAATGTACACATCTTCATTCGGTTCAAAAGTTTTCACCCCCAGGCTCTTAATGCATCGTTTTTTTTCTTCTGGAGCCTCAGTGAGTGTTTGAACCTTCTGTAATAGTTGCATATGAGTCCCTCAGTTGTCCTCAGTGTAAAAAGATGGATCTCAAAATCGTACAGTCATTGTTGGAAAGGGTTCAAATACACAAAAATACTGAGAAACCAAATAATTTGTGGGACCTGAAGGATTTTTCTGAAGAACAGCAGGCCGTTTAACTGTTCAGGACAAACGAGGGACTCATGAACAACTATCACTAAACAAAAAAACACAGCTGTGGATGATTCAGGTAACAAAACAGTATAAAGAATCAAGCGTATGTAAACTTTTGAACAGGGTCATTTTTATTAATTCAACCATTAACATTTTTTTTATGTGAAATATCTTATTCAGGTCAGTGCTAAATAAAAAATAACAGGCATTTTGCATGACCCCTCTTATTTTGGTAAAATAACATTTTGCAGATTCTGCAAGGTGTATGTAAACTTTTGACTTCAACTGTATGTATCCTACTTCCTTTTTATTACCTCACTGTAATTGGGTTATCTAGTCAGGCCGCTTTTTTTAAGCTCATTTTCAATAAAGACTCTTTTTTTTCATGTTGATGTCTTGAGTTCTGAAAGTTAGTGAACTGCAGTGAACTTTCACTTCCTCCGACTGCCGTCTTATAACGCGGCCCATTTGAAGTGTCTGATTCTGATCTGTGGCGCTGGAAGTGTTCAGACGTTTTATTAGTTGTGCCATTTTTGAGTGAGTTTCTTTAGAGGTTTCGAGCTCAATTTTGGAGGATATCTGAATACAATACACGGCCTCAACTTCAGATTTCCCATGAGCGCCCTTGGCTGATGGTTTGCCGCAGGATGGTGTTTTTATTACCTTCCTTTCGCACCTCGGTGTCCAAATGTGAATCGATACACGGGGATAGAAAATTGTTGGGGGAATTATGGGAAGGGCACTCAGTGGCTTCAGCCAAAGCTAAAAAGCCAGTGAGCAATGCCAGAATCATCTAAAGAGACACATCCGAACCAATTGGCAGTGGTTTTCCATTACGTAGGTCAGATGCTACACAGAACAAATACGACAGTGGGTTTTGTGGCATATTTATGGCATATAATGTCGTTTGAAAGGCCTGATCTTAAACAAAAACGGACGCCATTGCCTAAAAGATTGCTACTGTAATCCAACTAGATAATCACAGTATTAGTAATAATTCAGCTTCTGTGGTAATGGGCAAACGCTGTCAGCTTAACCTGTATTGAAACCGGAACATTCTGTCTTCAAAAGTCCTGAATGAAGGGTCTCGGTGCTTTAGGGGAAGATTCTCCAGGGTTGTCTTGTCAAATCTTCCTCCTTTCACTCACTCTCTCAGTCTTTCTTTCCATCTGTCTCTCATCATTTCTTGATAAGTGTTCTCATATCAAGGTCAGATCTGTTTTATTGCTCTCTTAAAAAACTGGAATACAAAAATACCCTCGTGAGAATTTATGTCTGTCTAGGACGAACTGAACAATAAGGACCTTGAAGGAGTTACTTCGTCTTTGAAGGTCTTTCAAGGTCTTTTAAATCGCATATTGTGGTACATGTTAATTTTTAGTTTCTTGTTTTAGATTTTGAATAAATTGACATTTGAATTTTCCGTTTAAGTTAATGTGATTATTCACGTTATTTTGTTCCCTTGTAATATTATGTTTATGTTGTGAATAAATCTGAAAAATCTCACATGTAGGACGCATTTGAAGCTGAGGAAAGTCTGATTTGGAACAACATGAAGGTGAGTAAATGATTTTAGCGCAAACTATAGATACTCGTTCATTTTATCTCAATGTAAGTAAACTAGAAAACACCCTCACTTTTGTGTGTACATCTATATTTTCCACCTGATCTATTTTCTATTCATTCACCTCAGCGGGAGAGCTCAGAAAAATGGGGGTTATTCTCAAAAGATGAGGTGCCGTCAAAGCGTTTCCTGCCGGAACCTGTTGAGATCTGACATTTACACTAAAAGCTTGTTCTTTTTTTCCTGACATTTCCATGTTAGTAGTGGTAATGAAGGCTGTGTTTGGGGATTCTGCTTAGAAGATGCTGCTTTTTTCCAGAAAGGTGATTCTGATGTGTTAAATTCATTTTTGGAAACCTGTGGTGACCCTGGAGTGGAACTTGTGAGAGGAAGGCCACTGATTCTTCAAGAAAACAGGTAATTTAACCTTTTCATAGAATAAACCCTTCAGTACCTTTAAAAGTCCTCAGACTTCTCATAGAGCATTGGGATGGGGCTCTTTTGAGCTGAGCCAGCAAACAATCACCTAAAAGAGCCTATAAACACAAACAACTAATCAGAACACCTCAGTAACCGCATAGCAATGATCTGGAATCACCCAGAATGCCTAAACAACTGCATAGCAACGGTATAGCAATACCCAAAACAGCTTAGAAACTACATAGCAATACAAACAACCACTCTGGAAACTGCACAGTAGTTGAGAAAACTGCTCAGAGCAGCTCAGTGACTGCATAGCAACGCCCCAGCAACCACCCAGAACACCCTCACAAACAACCACTTAGAATGCCTAAGTAACTGCATAGCAACGCTCTTGCGACAACCCAGAACACTCAAGAAACTGCTTAACAACCACTTAAAACACCTCAGTAACTGCATAGCAACGCCTTGGCAACCACCCAGAACTCCACATACATGTAAACTGCTTAGCAACACAAACAACCACTCAGAACACAGAACACATAAGTAACTGTATATTAGTTACCACCCAGAACATCTTAGAAACTGCATAACAACGCAACCACTTAAAATGGCTAATTGACTCCATAGCAACACCCTGGCAACCACCCAGAACAACCTAGAAACTGCATAGCAACACAAGCAACTACTTAAAACACATCAGTAACTGTATATCAATGGTCAGGCAACCACAGAACACCCTCACAAACAACAGCCACTCAGAACTGCATAGCAGTTAAGCAACTGCATAGCAACACCTTGGCAATCACTCAGAACACCCAAGAAGCTGCATAGCAACCACCCAGAACACCCTCACAAATAACCACTTAGAATGCCTAAGTTACTGCATAGCAACACTCTGGCAATCACTCTGAACACCACAGAAACTGCATAGCAACGCCTTGGCAACCATCCAGAGCACCACATAAGCTGCTTGGCAAAACAAACAACCACTCGGAACACATAAGTAACTGTATATCAGTTGCCATTCAGAACATCCTAGAAACTGCATAGCAACACAACCATGTAAAATGGCTAAATAACTGCATAGCAACACCCTGGCAACCACCCAGAACAACCTAGAAACTGCATAGCAACACAAAAAATGCTTATAATAGAACAACTCAGAACACCACTGAAGCTGCTTAGCAACACAAACAACCACTCACCTCAGTAACTGCATAGGCAACCACAGAACACCCTCACAAATGACAACCAGTCAGAACACATAAGTAACTGCATAGCAGCACCCTGGTAACCACTCTGAACACACAAGTAACTAGAACACCCCAGAAGCTGCTTAGTAACACAAACAACCACTTAAAACACACAAGTAACTGCATAGCAATGCCTTGGCAAGCACCCACAACACGCTGGCAAACAACCACTTAGAATGCCTAAGTAACTGCATGGCAACGCCCTGACAACCACCCAGAATGCCCTAAAAACTGCATAGCAACACAACCACTTAGAACACCTAATTAACTGCATAGCAACATCCTGGCAACCACCCATAACACCCTCACAAGCAACCGCTTAAAACGCCTAAGTTACTGCATGGCAATGCTCTGGCAACCACTTTTAACAGCCCAGAAACTGCTAAGCAACACAAACAACCACTTAAAACACCTCAGTAACTGCAGAGAAAAACCCTGGCAACCACTCAGAACACCCTCACAAACAATCCAAGTAACTGCATAGCAATGATATTGCATGAAATTGCAACGACTCAGAACAGTCTAGAAACTGCCTAGCAACACAAACAACCACTCAGAACACATAAGTAACTGCACAGCCAAGAACACTCCAGAAGCTGCTTAGCAACACAAACAACCCCTCAGAATACATAAGTAACTGCACAGCAACACAAACAACCATTTCGAACACATAAGTAATTGCATAGCAACGCCCCAGCAACCACAGAACACCCTCATAAACAGCAACCACTCAAAACTGCATAGCAACCACTCAGAACACCCTAGCATGGTGGTAGAGTTTTGCAAAGACAAAAACACTCATATTTCAGAAAATGCATTTTATATTAATGCATTTAGCACCTCACCCCCCACTTTTTAAGATTTATTTCTGGATTCTATTTTGTAGGGAAAAAAATTACAGATTGATTTCTTTAATGTTTGAATTGTGTCTCCTAGACATTAACGCTATCAAATGGAGATCATATGGAACCCTAAAGTCTCCTGCTTCTCATATATTTCTCTTGAGAAAAAGTAATCTCATTAGTCCGACCTGCTGTTCATATTAAATTTATAACTCTGTAATCTTACTGTACGTCAACTCCTGACTCATCTGTGACTATTTTTATCTCAGATAAACATCTGAGACAACATACGTGCGTAAATACAAAATCAACTATGACCTCCTGAGCTCTGAAAGCCCATCTAGAGGTTCTAAATATGCTGCACTTACGCATATGTGTTGGTCATTCTCAGACTGCTAGATGTCTTTTAGCTGTCTCAGGTGTTGCTTGACAGGTCTCCGTCTTTTTTGCATGAGGAGAGGGTGGGTGGAATGAACCCGGACAGGCAGTGACTGCCGCTGTGGTTTTCTGAGCATAATAAGTTTCGACATGTCTCATTTTAAAAGCATCAGGAAATACATTCGCCCCCCCCCTGCATCAAAGAAAGACACACGTCACCATCTCTGTTGACCTTGATATCGCTCTTAGCTGTACTTTTAAGAAAATTACATTTTAATGTTTTTGGAGAAAAAAGAGAAACTTCTTTGCATAAAGAATGAGGAAGGAAACATTAGACAGATGACGGAGGTTGATGACATTTTATCGAAACGAATACCTGCTCAGTCGTCAGCATGTGGGAAGAAACCCTTGTTATGTAAATCTGACAGATTGTAAATAATTAATAGAGATGGAATATTCTGCTTTAATAATGCACGTCCAGTTAATTGCTAACTGTCTTGTTTTTTCAGATCATGGTTTCCTGAATTTAAAAGAAATAGTTCGCCCAATAATGAAAAGATATACTCACCCTCAGGCCATCCAAGATGTAGATGAGCTTGTTTCTTCATCAGATTTGAGAAATGTAGCACTGCATCACTTCCTCACTAATGGATGTGAATGGGTGCCGTCGGAATGAGAGTCCAAACAGCTGAGAAAAACATCACAGTAATCCACAAGTAATGTAAGTGATCTACAAATTGCATTACATTAATTGACGGACTGGAGTGGTGTGGATTACTTGTGGATTACAAGTAATCCACACCACTCCAGTCCATCAATTAATGGATTACATTTCTCCAAATCTGTTCAGATGGAGAAACAAATCTTGGAATCAAATTGTAATTTTTGAGTGAACTATTCCTTTAAGAATTCTATAGTATACTAGGAATATACTGATGGCCCCTAAAGCTGATCGATGCTGTGATCAACTCTCAGTTGTATTTGAAAAATATTTTTTTAATTTATCAAAAGCAGCAAGCATAACATTTACAACATGGGCTCGGCAGTTAAACCAACAACTCGAATCAATAAAAAATCCACAGAAAACAAATTCTAATTATTGCTTTAAGATCCTAACACCATTTTCACTGAAATCAAACCACTCACTTCCAATGTATAAACACGGTGAAACCGGGTTCATTCAGCTTTTAATGAACACTGCGTGACCTGAAGAGTACAAATAACATGAAAGGCATGAAAACAATCGCCAGCGAACATCTAACCTACATTTACCTCAGCGTTCAAACAAGTTCTTCAGAATCGTACAAAAACAGTTCTTGATTGCAGATTCAGTTTTAATCTCCACACTCGTTCGTTTGGCCGATCGCTTCAGTTATTGTTTCCAAAACTGTTAGCATCAGCATTTTGTTCTTTCTTTCTTTTTTTTCAGCAACCTCCTTTATTAAAACTCCTGGTCACAGTCTTCTTAGTTCCGGTTTTCGGAAGTTGTTCGCTAGGTGAGTACATAAAATGAACAGATATTTGGGCTTACTAAAACAAGGCGTCGATACTACGACATCAGTGTCTTTATCTCTTCTTTTGGACATCAGCACAAAGTAGTTCTTGTCTGTGGAAAACATTTATTTCTCTGATGAAAATCAGTGCAGTCAGATAGAAAGTGAGCGCCTTGGACTCGCAGGCTTATGGGCTGTCGGACGAGCTCCTTTGCGTATCACATGAGGACAGTAATGGCAAAGAGAGGTCATAGATGGCAGATTGTTCCACAGACATTCCTGTCATAGAAGCTTCAAAGCATAAATTGTACCTCGTTTATGAAACACGAACAGAATGAAATTGTTCATAAAGCCATTTTTGCGTAAACTTGTCACATTTTCTATGTATTTTTGCATTACTCCTTGTTTCTTCACCATTTTTCACGTGTAAACATCATTCAGAGGTCTGGTTTATGTAGGAATGATTTTTACAAACAATTTACAGTACATGCATGTGTTTTATGACTGCAACAATTTATGAAGCACTAGTTTTAGGAACTACTTACTAGGGCTGGATGATAAATCGAAAAGTAATCAAAACTCTAACCTGTCATTCCCATGTCGGTCATTTCGTTTTTTTAATCCTGTTAATACTTTCCTATTAAAAAAAAAAAAAAAAAACTACCGTGTATGTAGTCGGCTCTAGACGGACGTGTATGACTGTTGCACTCGCGTCCTTTGCAGCGTCTTGCACGTGAGTGGCGCATTTAAGACAGCGCTGCTCACAGGTTTCGTATAGATATTGTAAAATAAAATTCCAGGACTTTTTAAGCACTACTTTTTTGATTTTCAAGGTGGTTTGGTTTGATTTTTCCACTGTTTAAAAAAAAAAATCAGGAAAAAAGATTTGCAAAACTGCAAATGATGTGTGAAATGCAAAGTTTCGATACAAATCGAATGATTCACAATACAGGACTTGAAGTCCTGATTGAAATCAAGCAATTCACAATACACAACGTTTCAATCTATGTCAAATGATTCACGAACCCTCACCGAATTCCCGATCAGAATAATCGTGACCCATCATTTCAGATCAGGACTCAGGCACAGATTGCGAATCATTCAGTTCGCGGAATCGATCCGCAATATGCAGCGTTCCGATCCAAATCAAATGATTTGCGAATCCTCACCAAATTACGATCAGAATAATGATTCACAATACATGACTTGAAGTCCTGATTGAAATCAAATGCTTTGCGATACACAAAGTTTTGATCTAAATCAAATTATTTGCAAAACCCTCTCCAAAGATCTAAATCAAATGATTCGCGATTTGAAGTTTTATGATGTTAACTGAAATAGGCAAAAAAAAAAAAAAAAAAAAAGTATGATGTTTTTATAATTGCGTGAATTTTGTGCAAAAAGATATGTGCTTACTGAAACAATTAAAGACTTATTTTATAGTTACATTGTCTTTTAAAAATTCAAGCACATTTTAAGTACCTATTCAGGAATATTGCAATATTTTTTCCAGACCTTAAATTTAAAAAAAGTCAAATTCATGCACTTCACGCATTAAGCACCTTGTACGAACCCTGCGCTTATCAATGTCAGTTCTAAAACAGTGGACCAATCAGAAGGCCAAGTGTTGCAAGCTTTTGTTTACAGTAGCAGGTTGGCATGGCAACTATGTATGTATTTGACGGCAACATGGCGTCAGATTCACATCTACAGTATCTCACGAAAGTGAGTACACCCCTCACATTTCAGCAATGTTTTAGTATATCTTCTTAAAAACAATACTATAGAAATGAAACTTGGATATATTTTAGAGTAGTCAGCTTGCGCAGCTTGTATAGCAGTGTATATGTACTGTCCCCTGAAAATAACTCAACATACAGCCATTATTGTCAAAACAGTTGCCAACAAAGGTGAGTACACTCTAAGTGATAACAACGCTGTCATTTAACCATGCAAAGCCACATGTCCTATTCATCATGTGCATGTTTTTGTCTGCTTGACAGGACCGTACAAAGTTGTGTATCTTGTATTAGAGCAGTTCAAATTTGGTGCTTTGAGTACAATTCTCTCATACTGACCACTGGATGTTCAACAAGGCACCTCATGGCAAAGAACTCTCTGAAGATTTGAGAATTAGAATTGTTGCTCTCCACAAAGATGGCCTAGGCTATACAAGGTTCAGTAACAACCTGAAACTGAGTTACAGTACTGTGGCCAGGGTCATACAGAGGTTCTCCAAGACGGGTTCCATTCGGAATAGGCCTCACAAGGGTTGATCAACGAAGTTGAGTGCTCGTTCTGTGTGTCAGGTGCAGAACCTGGCTTCAAAAAACAGATGCATGAGTGCTGCCAGCATTGCTTTAGAGGTTGCAGAAGTAGAAGGTCCACTTATCAGTGCTCAGAACATACGCTGCACACTGCAACAAGTCAATTTGCATTGGGGTCATCCGAGAAGGAAGCCTCTTCTGAAGCTGGCTTACAAGAAACCCTGCAAACAGTTTGCTGAAGACAACCTGTCCAAGAGCATGAATTACTGGAATCATGTCCTATGGTCTGATGAGACTAAGATAAACTTGTTTGGCTCAGATGGTGTCCAGCATGTGTGGTGATGCCCTGGTGAGGAGTACCAAGAAAATTGTATCTCTCCTACGGTCAAGCATGGTGGTGGTAGCATCATGGTCTGGGGCTGCATAAGTGCTTCTGGTACTGGGGAGCTGCGGTTCATTGAGGGAAACATGGATTCCATTATGTACTGTACATTTCTGAAGCAGAACATGATGCCTTCCCTTTAGAAACTGGGCTGAACGGCAGTTTTGCAACATGATAATGACCCCAAACACACCACCAAGATGACAACTGCCGTGCTGAGGAAGGTGCAGATGAAGGTGATCTGGCCTGAACCCTGTTGAGCACCTATGGGGCATCCTCAAGCGGAAGGTGGAGAAGCACCATGTGTCGAACATCCAGCAGCTCCATGATGTCATTATAGAGGATTTGAAGAGGATCCCAGCAACAACCTGTGCAGCTCTGGTGAATTTCATGCGCAGAATGATTAAGGCAGTGCTAGATAACAATGGTGCTAACACAAAATATTGACACTTTGGACACGTTCACTTAGGGTGTACTCACTTTTGTTGCCAGCTGTTTTGACAATGATGGCTGTGTGTTGAATTATTTTCAGGGGACAGAAAATATACACTGCTATACAAGCTGCACATTGTCTACTCTAAAATATATCCAAGTTTCATTTCTATAGTATTGTCCCTTGAGAAGATATACTAAAATGATTGCTGAAATGTGAGGGGTGTACTCACTTTTGTGAGATACTGTATAACAATGAGGGCAAAAAAAAAAGAAAATAGAAAAAATAATTGTTCATTAATTGAGGTAAATCATTCAGTTAATCAAGATTTTGATTTTAGATCATATTGCCCAGTCCTACAATTTACATGGAAATTAAGTTAATGGATTAAGAATGCCATAATTTACATTTTACGTAAGTGTTTCACGAACAATTTTCATAAAAATAAATTCAATCATTTTACACAGAAGAGCACGCACAATGTTTTTATTTGAACAAGTGACGCGAAAAACATCCCGCAAGTAATCTAGCGCAAATATTTGCTTCGCTTTTTTACACAAATTTGTTCTGTATTAATTTTATAAAATGACAGTTTATGTAAGAATGATTTTACGAACCACTTTCGCAAATTCGTTTTGCTTGCGTTTCATGAAAGAGGTTGTTTGATGTCAGCTCTCAAAATGTAAACATACAAAATTAAACCATAAAGTAAAAACGTAATGGCAAACATCTTAGTGCATTATAACCATACTTATTTCATACACCATGCTGTATTTACATGTAAGCATTATTTGTCTGGTTTATTTATACTTTTAGGTATGTTTTGTTCATAAACGGTACACAGAGAGTGTGTTCCGGCTAGCAGCAGTTAGGCAGAGTCGGCAGGAACTTCCGGAAGAACTTCCTGAACTCTGTGTTGAAGACGGTGTAGATGATGGGGTTGATGGCGCTGTTGACGTAGCCTAACCAGGTCACGATGCTAGTGACGCTGCTAGGAATGTAGCAATCTTCGCAGAGAGCCCTCATCGTGTGTACTACAAAGAATGGCGTCCAGCAGAACAGGAAGGCACCTGGAGATGGACGAATGATGACAGGTGAAAAATTATTCAACGGACAAGTTGTTCAATAAAATGCTCTCCAAAATGACGTCTTTTCAGAATGGTGCATTTTCAGTTGCTAATGCTTGCAAATTATTTCCTATCACAATTCATTTAATTGAAATCAATCAATTCACAAAGAAACTGGTTACAAGGGAAGTGACCTCATTCATTTTGTCCACTGTAATGTGAAGTTTATCAGTATTGTGATATATACTGCAAACTGAAGTCTACCATATAAAGTCTACCTAGGAAGCCATCCTGAGACCTTTAAAGGGCTGTTCACACTGAGGACGATAACTATAATGTTAATAATCATTCTAATTCTATGAGAATAGACCTCAGTTATAATGATAATGACTTATTCTGTGTGCACACCAAACAAGAAGCGAACATTTTCATTGCGTTATCACTTAAGATTACCTGCGGGATGTTTTTCATGTCACTGGCGTAAATACAATCATTACGTAAAGCTTTCCTCCATTTTCTGATGCAACCGGACGTGTCAATAAGTTCTTTGCTGATTGGCTTGCACGGCAATGCATCATGCGAATTTTCAATTCGGAAGATGCGCCAATTTTACGTCAATCGATACTGCATTATTATATTTGCTTAAACTGGCTGACATACCCAACACAATTCTCAGTTTGAGTTGAAAGTTTTCAACTTGCGCGGAAAACGCAATATCACATGTTCGTGGCAATCGCAGAGCCCAATACACGTTGTTCGTGCCTGTTCATGTCTTTGCGTAATCTACTTGTGTGAATAATTACATTCACTTAAATTCACTTACAGAATTTTCCATTTGAGTTTATCAATTTGCGTGGAAGGCGCAATATTTTATGTTCGTGGCAACTGCAGCAGCAAATTTGCATTCATCTTTTGCATTGACTGTATGTAATCTACTAAATTCGCTTACAGATTCGCTTAGAGAATTTTCCGATCTAATTGATATTTTTCTTTCTTCTTTTTTTTTTTTTTTTTTTGATATTGCATGTTCGTGGCAATTGTGGTGCCAAAATTATGTCATTTGTGTCACCCGGCATGAATTTGCATCTTTGCACTGACTTTGTATGTAATTACATCCGCTTAAATTCGCTTACAGATGCAACAGAATTTTCCATTTGAGATTACATTTTTCACCTTGCGTGGAAAAGACGTGATATCGCATGTTCACTGCAATTGTGGCACCCAATTCACATCATTTGCGGTGCCCAGCGTGATTTGCATCTGTCCGCGTCTTTGCATTGACTTTGTATGTAATCTACTTGTGCAAAGAATTAAATTGGCTTTTGGTGTGCTCACACCATTAGAGGAACAATACTGATTGAATTGCTTTTAAAACTTTTTTCCCCATTTGATGAATGATAAAAACATTGACAGCCAATCAGAATCCACTCTATAGACTGCGAATATTTAAAGCGGCAGACGACAAAACTCCATTGCGCACTTATAATAAACAGAACATAGTCGTCAGTTGGTGTGGACGCTAATATAGTTACGCTACAGCGCAAACCATTTTTTATCGTTAAAATTGTACTTTCTATTTATATTTTATTAATAGGATTTTCTAAAGACGCGCAGTGAAGAATTAGCGCTAAAAAGGCGTGGACACTTTTTTGTGCCTGACCTTATTAAATATGCATTTGTAGGAGTTTCCCTTTCAGACGCAAAATTTATGGGAGGAGAGTGTTAAAATGAATCACACAACGTGATTTACTAATGTTTGCGCTTGTCAAATGACTGGTATTTGCACCATTGTTTAACGCCCACAAAAGCATGTCTTAAAGCAGGTGATAATTTGCACTGCTCTTGGTAGATTGTGCTGGTTATTTTGGAAATTATCTGGCTGCACCTGTGTTCTTTTATGTGCATCTTGTCAGTAAATCACACGCAGAATTTTCCCCTCCCATTGGTGGTTTTATGGAATTGCGCTCTAACGCTAATTTGGTCTAGTATAAATGAGCCTTAAGGCTTATTAGACTCAAAAAGAAAAATTGGCATGCCATGAACAAAAAAAGCACTATAATGATACAGCTATAAAGCTAAAACACCATTGTCCTCTCTGTTGAAGTCACATTCTCTGAAAATTGCTTTAACCTGCAGACTAAAAAACAACCTACGGCAATAGAGTAAAAGTAGCCCAATTTCACAGGAAAAACAACATACTTGGCAACACAGGACACAGAGAAACATTATTGCTGAAATCACATTTAGAACATTTTTGTTTTCTTTTCCAGCTGATTAGTGATGAAAACAATTACAGTCAATCACAATCCACCCAACTTTACAGCATTTAAAGCGGCAGACAACTTCAGGATAACTTCAGGGCATGCTTATAATAAACAGAACAATATTGTCTGTTGGCATGGCAGATTCTACAGGATTACATCTATGCTTAGTAGTGAACATCTAACCCTGTCTTCTTCATTTTACAGGTTTTTGGAGGCAGACGTAACCTATATAACTGAGCAAGCTCTGAGATCACAGATAAATTTCGGTCACACTTTATTTTAAGGTCCAATTCTCACCACTAACAAACCATTAACTACAACTTTTGCCTCAGTAAACTCCTAATTTGCTACTTATTAATAGTTAGTAGGGTAGTTGTTAAGTTTTGGGTAGGATTAGGGATGTAGAATATGGTCATGCACAATATGTGCTTTATATGTGCTAAAAAAAAAGCCAATATGTTAATAATAGGCATGCTAATAGGCAACTAAGTCCACTTCCAGAACAAAAATTGACAGATAATATACTCACCCTATTGTTATCCAAGATGTTCATGTCTTTCTTTCTTCTGCCGTAAAGAAATTATGTTTTTTGAGGGAAACAATTCAGGATTTTTCTCCATACAATGGACTTCATTGGTGTAGTTTAAATGCAGTTTAAATGCAGCTTCAGAGGGCTCTAAACAATCCCAGCCGAGGAAAAGGGGTCTTATTTAGCGAAACGATCTGTCATTTTTTTTCAAAAAATATATTTTTTATACTTTTTAAGCACAAAAGCTCGTGTAGCACAGACTCTGGGATGCGCGTCCACGATGCTACGAATTAGTGATGGGTCGTTCTTGAACGATTCGTTCATTTTGAACGAATCTTTAATGTGACTCGGGACGAACGAGTCGTCTCGGGGAGTGATTCGTTCAGCCGCGCATGCGCAACATCCTATTAGGTTCTGTACTGGAATTAGTTCACCTGTTTTGAGTCTTCGGGTTTTTTGAGTCGTTCGTTCATCTTAAGGGGCTGTCACGTGATGAACAAAGACTCGAGAGATGAACTAATCAATTCTCTTTCCGGCTCAGACTGCATAGGTTAAGCTTATGGGGGTGTCACGTGATGAACGAACGGCTCAAACCCGAAAACTTGTCAGATAAGAGGTGAGGTGAGCTAGACTAAAGACCCAGGTAAACAATGAATTAATCTTTTCTGTTTCTTATAGCATTATAGTTTTGTTTTGTTTGTAGTGTGATTAACGTTTGTGTAAGCAGTAGATGTGTTAGGAAGGTAACACGTAACATTTTAGTTATATTTTGATAAATGAACGAAATGACTCGAAAAAAGATTCGTTCATTTTGCTAAACGAGATTCAAAGGTCCGAGTCGGTAAAATGATCCGAACTTCCCATCACTAGTGATGGGTCGTTTTAATGAATCTTTGATGTGACTCGGAAGGAACGAGTCGTCTCGGGGAGTGATTCGTTCAGTCGCGCATGCGCAACATACTGGAACTAGTTCACCTGTTTCGAGTCTTCGGGGTTTTCGAGTCGTTCGTTCATCTTATTGGGCTGTCACGTGATGAACGAACGCTCAAACCCGAAAACTTGTCAGATAAGGGGTGAGGTGAGCTAATCATAGACTAAAGACCCATGTAAACAATGAATTAATCTTTTCTGTTTCTTATAGCATTATAGTTTTGTCTTGTTTGTAGTGTGATCAACGGTTGTGTAAGCAGTAGATGTGTTAGGGAAGTAACGTACCTTTTTTATACTTTGTTAAAATGAACGAAATGAACAAAATGACTCGAAAAAAAGATTCGTTCATTTTGCTGAACGAGATTCAAAGATCTGAGTCGGTAAAATGATCCGAACTTCCCATCACTACTACGAATCACGTCTATGTTCATCGTCTGTGTACTCTGGCTCAAAAAGGTAGAGAATGGCGAAAAACTCCATCTTATTTTTTTCCTTCAACTTAAGAATCGTCCGACATCGTTGTACCTTCCCACTGCGCAATGTGACGTCGTAGTGACGTCTTTTCCATGTCAAAAAAACATATGGGCTACCAAATAAATAAATAGTAATACAGATAATAAATCTTGTTTGTTTATAAATAATCTGTATTCATATATATAATCATGTTGATAGGCTCTATTTTGTAAAACACATATACTGCAACTGCCATAGACGTCCAAATGACGTCCAAAAAAACCCAGATCAAATGTTGAACGTCAAAATGACGTCCAAGTTGGGTAATGGATAGACGTCCAAATAGTGGACCTAGTTTGGACGTCGAATAGATGTCCATAATTGGTCATGGACCGACGGACCCAATATAGACATGATCTGCACGTCTATCCGACGTCCAATGTTTAGTGGGTTTGTTCGCTTTGTAAACACTGGGTCTGTAGCTCCGCCTACGTTCCTCGTGACCTTTTGACGTGATTCAATAGTACGTAGTCACTCCCCGAGACGACTCGTTCTTCCCGAGTCACATTAAAGATTTTTTCAAACGACCCATCACTAAATCGTAGCATCGTGAACGCGCATCCCAGCGCCTGTGCTACACGATCTTTTGTGCTTAAAAAGTATACAAACTTTTATTTTTCGAAAAAAAATGACCGGTCGTTTCGCTAGATAAGACCCTTCTTTCTCGGCTGGGATCGTTTACAACCATATTTGGGATCGTTTGAAGCCGCATTTAAACTGCATTTTGGAAGTTCAAATTCGGGGCATCATTGAAGTACACTGTATGGAGAACAATCCTGAAATGTTTCCCTCAAAAAACATCAGTTCTTTAAGAAAGAAAGACATGAACATCTTGGATGACAAGGGGGTGAGTACATTATCTGTAAATTTTTGTTCTGGAAATAGACTTATCGTTTAATAGTGAGAATTGGTCCCTAGACTAAAGTGTTACCGATATTTTATTCACTTCTACTCCAAGAGCTTCCAGACAGAAGCACAGGACTAACAGAGGGTCGCTCTCGTCAGAAATATGCCCCAGCAATCTATCTGTCCCGCTCCCGCTAGGTTCCGCAGATCTGTCATCCGTCAGAAGTGAGAGGAAGGAGAGAACAGGTAGGATGGCTGAAAGTCACCACAAAGGATGTTAAGTGTATCTCTGCACTCTTATAAAAAAAAGTTTCTAAATTTGTCTTTTATTTTACAAACAATTAAAACATAGAACATTTCATCTGAGATTGAGCTTCTGAACATAAATGGCCATATGCATTGTGGATCCTGACCTTTAACGGTCCCTCTCTTTCTCTCTCTCTTGTCTGTATTCAGGTTGACAAGGGGTGAAAGGATTGGCAAGTACTGTCAGTACTGTACAGAGCACATCGGTGGCACATCTCCCAGGAAGCCGTGAAGAGGATAAGTGCATGTCTTAATGTGACGGCTGCCCCCACTCTGCCTGCTGGACTACAGTGAGGCTTACATCATAATCGGATTGCAGGATTGGTGAGGAATGATTAGCCAATGAGGGCCGGAGGAGTTCCTCGTTTCAGCACATGTGGAATGAGTGTTTGTAATCACTGCTCTAAGCCCGGTTTAGAAGCGAGAGCCTTTTTTATTCATCTCTTTGTTTTTTTTGTTTTTTGAATTCACAACACTTCCAACAGAGAGAAAGCAGAGGTGTAAATACACATCAGTTTTGTTCCGGTGCATTTTATGGTTGAATCAAAGCTACTAGAAAAGAAATCCTCATTCCTTATAAAGAAAACATCATATAGTTTATTTATTTATTTATTTATTTTATTATTTCCTTTGCCTGCATACATTTTACTTCTAGGCAAAAATGTTTCTTTGCTAACTGGCAGGCCATGGCTTTAATGATCAGAACTGTGAACTGCACAAGATTTTTAAAATTAAACAGTATTTAAAACAAGCAGCTTCTTTAATAATAAATGATCCATCAATTCATTTCTTTTTTTTAACTAAAAAACATTTCCTATAATTTATTAAAAATGCATGTCATATTAATTGTCTCCAGACAGTCTGGAAAGACTATAAATACAAATTTTTTGAAAAATTATTATAAAAAATAATTATAAAGCTTATATTACTTTACTTTAATAAATTATTATTTTTAAATGACTAAAAAAACATTTTCTGTTATTTATTGTAAAAGCATGTCATGTTAAATGTTTCCTTCAAACAGTCTGCAAATTGACTATGAAAAGACTGTAAAAGAAAGAAAGATGAAATAAGCATTAAATAAGCGTTAAAATATAAATTAAAAGTAGCTTTTCACATAAATGGTTTTATAAGGTAAAATGTTGGTTGCACTCTGTTTCACTGGCATGCATATGCATATCTATGAAATATTTTAAGTTCAATATTGACTTGCTCACTGTTAGCGCAAGCTACGCTGTAAAATGGAATATTAAAATTAAACTGAATTTATAACACTTAAAAATAAGTAAAATGTAATGTCTAAGGTTGTAAAAGTTAATTATTGTTTTCTCCATTGCAGGTTGGTCTACGTCATAAATTATTTTTTTAAATAAAATAATAAAGTGTGTTGTTGTTGTTGTTGTTGTTGTTATTTATTATTATTAATAATAATAGTAATAAAATTAATTAATAGTTATTTAATTACAGGTTGGTCTACATCATAAGGTATTTTTAAAATAAAATAATAAAATGTGTTGTTATTATTATTGTTATTATTAGTGTTATTATTAGTAGTAGTATTATTAATAAAAGTAATTAATAATTGAATATAAATTTACATAAGTTATTTTTTTAAATAAAATAATAAGATATGTTGTTGTTTATTGTTATTATTTATTAATAATAATAAAAAACAATTAATAGTTATTTAATGTAATAAATAATAATAATAATAATTATTATTATTATTATAAAAAAGTAAAATGTGAGGTCTAAGGTAAAAGTTGATTATTGTTTTCTCTGTTGCAGGCTAGTCTACGTCTTAAGTTATTTTTTAAATAAAATCTTTTGTTAGTATTATTATTATTATTATTATTAATAATATTAAAATTAATTAGTAATTATTTAATATAATAAATTATTATTATTATTCATTATTAATAAGAAATAAGTAAAATGTAAGGTGTTTGTTATTAAAAACAATAATAACAATCATTATTATTATTATATAATATAATTAATTATTCAATCTAATTAATTAATATTAACATTAATATATTAATAATAATAATAATAATAATATTATTATTATAAGTAAAATGTAAGGTTTAAGGTTGTAAAAGATTATTGTTTTCCCTGTTCTATTATTATATATTATATTAATATATTATTAATATAATTCTAATATCATTAATTATACTTTATTTTTATTTAATTATTACTTTAATAAATTATTTTATGTAGTCTCAAATAATATATGGTCATAAAAACAAATGTGTAGAAGTGTAGAAACAATTTTCACTCAGAAATTGTTTTTTAAATTAATTTACAGCCTTTTTGTCTTTTGCCTTTTTTTTGACATTTTATTGATTAGTTGTCGTAATCCTGATCAACAGCTATAAAGCTTAGCACTGAGGCCAAATTTTGTGTAATTGATGAAGAACATGTCAATGAACTTTCTCAGAAGATTTCTGTGAATATTAAGTGAATATTATATAATATTATAATATTAGTCATATGTGAAAACCTATCTGCCTTCAGTGGCTCATTTGAAATGGCCCTGTGAGGTGACAGAATATTTGTACTTCAACACATTAATTTAAAGTCTCTTAATTTTCAAATTTCATTCAGAAATTGCTTATGCATCTTACAAATAATTACCAAAAAGTTTCTACTACAACTAACTTACCTACTACAACAGGAAGCACCCTCATTGCTTTCCTCTCCCTCCCGTTTATTTTGGCCCTCTTCCTTTGCCGGTTCTGGTTTTGATCTTCATTGTAGCTCCCGCCGGGGTAGGCGAGCATAGACACTGGATCCGGGCTGTCCGGGTCGGGGTAGTGATCCTGGTCCAGCTCCTCCAAGGTCAGGTCAGTCAGGTCTTTCTCGATCACAGGCGGCAGAGGGGGCGGCAGGCCGGACAGCGGCTGCAGGGACGCGGCGGCCTCCTGAAGTTTTCTGCAGGCCTGCATGCTGCTCCTCAGCTTGGCCTTCCGCGCCTCCTCCCACTTCCTCAGGCCCCGGAACATCCCGCAGTACAGCAAAAGCATGATGGGACACGGCACGAAAAACGAACAGACGGAGGAATACACCACGTAGTTGTTGTCCTCCAGCTTGCATTCGCTGTGGTCCCGGTTGGGGACGTTGTTGATGCCGAACATCACGGGGGAGGCCACGGCCAAGGCCAGGATCCATGTGGCGGAAAGCAGGACAATCTGTCGCTGGTCCACGTGTTTGCGGTTGTAATTAAGAGGGATGGAAACTGCGATGAACCTGGAGACAACCATATGAGGTATTACAATCTACTCGATCAACACACATTTTCTTGACTCTGAGGAACACATTGCTTTTATCAGTATATGCTAAGCCACTGCTGGAATCTCCTATTCGCTGATTGAGTTGACCCAATTATGTGTTGACCTGACATTCCCCTGAACCCTTAACCGTTAATCAGATAATAGCACACATATCCAGCATGTGTGTGTTTTATAATGTGATTCTAGTTTACAGAAGGCAAAGCGTAAGGCTGCGTGTGCACCAAAGCGTTTTTAGCCAGCTGTTTTTTTCCCGTTGAGACGCTGTGGTTGTTATGATACGGAATATCCGCTTAAGTAAAGGCAGACGCATCGCCAATGAAATGTTTCTCCGAGCATTATTTTTCATAGCAATAGTATGGTAGTCTGGCATTTCAATCTGGTAAAGATATAAATACTCAAGCAATATTAACTTCTCCAATGTTTTGGTGGACATGCGGCCTAAGGGTGAACCTCACAAAACCGGTGACTTCCAGGTCCATGTCATACTGGCAAAATCATTTTCATATATGCAGATTTTTTTTTGCTTAGATTTAATTTATATTTTCCGTATATGGCTTTTTTTTTTTTTTTGGTAATTTTTTTCCCCCTAATTCTCATGGTCATATTGCAAAAAATAAAATAAAACTAAATTAAAAAAAAAACAAAAAAACGTAGGTCTTATTGTAAAAATATCTGAGAACTACCCAAAATAAATAAATACATAAATAAATATCTTTTTTGTGAGATATACACAATTGACGTTATAAATATATAAGTATTAAAAAGTATTTAAATGAAAATAAAAAATATAAAATATTATATAGATAGGTTTATTATATATAGATGATAAGAATATATATAAGTTTTATTTTGATTTTATATTTTTGTGATTTATTATATACATAGACAATTGATTTTAAATAGATAGATTATGTATAGATGATAGTATTAAACAAGTATTTAAAAAAATAATGTATAAAGCAGATAAATACATAGATTATATATAATATAATATTATATATATGGGTATTAAAGGTATTTAAATAAAAAAATTTAAAATGTATATAGACATAGATATAGACAGATAAATAGATAATTAGATTTAGACGATATAATATATAATAATATTATATAATTTAATATATAATAAATATATATAGCACCATTGATTTTATTTTATATTTATTTTTTGTGATTGTTTATATATATATATATATATATATATATATATATATATATATATATAAATATAGATGATTGATTTGATATATATAAGTATTAAAAAAGTATTTAAATAAAATTCGATATAAAAATATATATAGGTATATAAATATAGATAAATAGAAAATTACATAGATTTATTATATATAGAAAATATAGAATTAACAATTTTCATTTTATATTTATTTTTTGTTGTTTGTATATATAGGCGATTGATTATGTGTGTGTGTGTGTGTACGTATTTAAATATATAAAGTATTTAAATAAAATAAAAATAAAATATATATACACAAGTAAAATTTTAATATATATATATATATATATATACACACACAGTTGATATATATATCAATTGTGTGTGTGTATATATATATATATATATATAATCTTATTTTTTAATTTTATTTTTTATATATGTATGTTTTATATATATATATATATATTAAAATTTTACTTATGTGTATAATATTTATAATATATAGCATACTTTATATTATTATATTATTTAAAAAATAAATATTCTAAATAGCACTATCTAAATACCTATCTATAGCACTTCTAAATACACTTATATATGTGAGATTCATGCATTTAATTTTATGTAATAACGCGATGATTTGCTGTTGTGATGTGTTGCTATTTTTTGTTTGTAGTTTTAGAGTTTGATGTTTTCTATGGACAGCCCTTGGGTACATTTTTATGCTTTTAAATGGGCTTTATAAATACATTTGAGTTGAGTTGAGTTCCCTTTGAATTTAACTGGTTCTCAAAGCTGTATATCCTCATCATAACAGTGAGTGATAGACACAGTCATGTGGCTTTATCATTGGCTGAGTGTGTTTGTAAACAGGAGCGTGAACCCTGAGCCATCGCAGCATCTCACAACTCATGTTTCAAACGACTCCGGCTTCATGTAGCTGTTAAACACAGCGGTGGTCCATGTATCTGCTCTCCACACATTGCTTTTTCACGCTGACTGTGTCTCGAGTTCTGCCAAGCGATGCGTTTGCAGCCTTTCCTTGCATAACAAGTTTCACGCTGTTGCGTCTCTACAGAGTGCCGTCCTGAGTGTATATCTCATTAATCTCCCAAAACACCTTCTGCTGAGCCACACAGAATGGCAGGAGGGAACTTAATGACCCTGCGGTTGACTCGAATCGCCAGGCTAGCGACGGCGGGACGGCGGAGGAGGCGCCAAATGAGGAATCAGGTGTAATTCCGAGGTAATGCCATTTAGTTATTCTGAACGCATTTGCTCAGTCTCCATCTCTAACTGTCTCTTTCTTCTTTTTAATCATAGCAGGAAGCCACTTTAATTATAAATGCTATTTCATCGTGTCTTCAAACAGACCCACAATTAGGAAGGTAACCTCCTGCGACCCTTACAGCTTTTAAAATATAAAACTAGCTGTGCAAAATCAGTGTAGCGCATGAATTTGATTCATCAATCCTCGCCCTCAATTCCCATGAGTTCAAGAATCAAACTTTAAAGGCCTGTTTCAAACACTGTGTGTCTTTCACACAGCATTTCCGTGAATCCATCCCTAAAATAAAGTGATTTCTGGGTATTTCGGAGAGTTTATTCCTTCGATAATGACTGTATACAAGTACATTTTTATTAGAAGTAGGTGCAAACTACTTTATATTGACATGAAGGTTGCATAAGGTTGGGAACAGGGTTACTATAGTTAAGTAAAATTAAAATATATATTTTAAAAATGCTGTCAAGACTTGAAATAAAATAAATGTAAATGAAATAAAACGTAAATAAAAACTAAAATAAACCTTTTTAATAAACATTTTTCAATTTTATTTCATTTAATTTAGCACTAAAATACTAAAACAAACTGAAACAAAATTTATAAAAACTAGATATGTTTTAGGGTAATAATAATACTAATAAAAATGGCAAAAAAAACTAAACTGCTAAACTAAATTACTAAAATCTAACTTAAAAAAAATATCTAAAAAATCTAAATATTAACTAAAAGTATAATAGTATCTCGCTGATAACAGGCATTTTGAATCACATTTACAAACAAATAGTAATTCATTTTTAAATTGTAGAGATTTAGTCTAAATCAGTGCAAAGTTTAGAGAGTTTGAAGAAGCTAAAATACATTTTTTAAATACTTTTTTTTTTACACTTAATTTAATACAGTGAATCAACCTTAACTTTGTAACAAAAAATAAATTTTATTTAATTTAACTTGCTACTAAAATGCTAAAACAAACTGAAACAAAAAATAAAAAATATATAGATACATTTTAAAGTAATAATGCCAAAAAACTTAACTGCTAAACTGAATTACTAAAATCTAATTTAAAATAAAAATGAAAATATAAAAAATATATCTAAAAAATCTAAATATTAACAAAAAGTATAATAGTATCTCAATGATAACACTCGTTAGGAGTCGCATTTACATAGAAATGGTAATTCATTTTTCATTTGTAGAGATTTAGTCTAAACTAAATCTGTTCAAAGTTTGGAGAGTTTGAAGAAGCTAAAATATATTTTTTTAATTAATTTTTAAAATATATTTTTTATTATTTACACTTATTTTAATTAGTGTTATTTTATACTTTTGATGACTTTATGATTCAAAAATTAAAAACATTTCTTTTTTTTTTACTTACTACTAAAACACTAAAACAAACTGAAACAAAACTAATAAAAACTATGTACGGTAGATTTTTAAAGTAATACTACTAATAAAAATGGCAAAAAAAACTAAACTGCTAAACTAAATTACTAAAATCTAACATAAAATAATAATGGCAAATATGAAAACATACATATAAAAAATCATAACATTAACAAAAAGTATAGTATCTTAATGATAACATTCGTTATGAATCACATTTACATACAAATGGTAATTAATTTTTACATTGTGGAGTCTAAATCTGTGCATAGTTTGGAGAGTTTGAATCGAAATTGTATTTTTTAAAATGAATTTTTAACATACTTTTATTATTTCACTTAATTTAATTAGTGTTATTTCATACTTTTAAAGACTTTTAAAAATGTAAAAAAAAAACCAATTAATTTAACTTACTACTAAAATACTAAAACTAATTTAAAAATAAAAAAAAATAGGTATATTTTAGAGTAATAATAATAATACTAATAAAAATGTCAAAAAAAAAAACAATTAAACAGCTAAACTAAATTACTAAAATCTAACTTAAAATAAAAATAGAAATATATATATATATATATATATATATATATATATATATATATATATATATTTCTATTATATATATATATATATATATATATATATATATATTTCTATTTATAGATATATATAATGTATGTATATGTATTAATTTTTAAAACAATTTTTCTGATTTTATTTTATTTAACTTACTACTAAAATGCTAAAACAAACTGAACATCTACATAGATACAAGTAATAATAATAACTAACAAAAAACAAAACCTAAACTGTTAAACTAAATTACTTAATTAATTATTAATTATTAATTAATAGTATTAATTATTAATAATAATTAATTATTAATTATTACATCTAACTTAAATTAAAAATGGAAAATATAATATATATATGTATATTATATATATATATATATATATATATATATATATATATATATATATATATATAAATATATATATATTTATTATTAAATTGTGGAAATTTAGTTAACTAAATCTTTGCAATATGTGTAGAGTTTGAAGAACCAAAAATATACATTTTCACTCATTTTAATTAGTGTTAGTTCATACTTTTGATGACTTTATGATTCAAAAATGAGGATGACCGGGTAATGCATGCCTGCCTGTTTTTTCCTGCCTGTGTTATTTTGGTATCAGTGATATACTATTAAAGTTTTATCTTAATATTTTAAATTATTTTTTATTTTTTATATTATGTTTTAAATTTAATTTTAGTTATTTTTTTTATTTTATTATTATTATTATTATTATTAATTTAAGTATGTCTCTTATTTATTTTAGTTTTAGGTATTTTAGTACTTCAAGTAAAAAATAAAAGAAAATGAGAAATGATGCTAACCGAAATAATTTTTTTTTTTTTTATTTCACTTTTATTTCAGTTAACTTTGTTTTTTTTTTTTTATTAAGTAATATAAATTGTTGATTGTTTTCATGTTTTTATTTTTTATTTATGCTAACTTAATGTGTGCAACAGTAGTTTCAACAGGCTGAAGTCAAACCCACCTGTCTATGCTGATGGCGCAGAGGTTAAATATAGAGGCGGTGCAAAGCATCACATCCATGGTCATCAGTCCATCACATATAGTCATATTAAGGGACCAAACCCCATCCTGGAACTGAGAAGAAGAGAAAATCATCAGTCTTTTACTCTTCACCCTTCTGTTACTTCTATCATGCAATCCTCTGTCACCATTTTTTCCAATCCCTCCATTGGCCTCTTTCACCTTTCCCTAACCTCATGTTCTTAGTGCCACGGCGGAGCGACTGTGGAACCTTAATTTCCCTATTATCAGCTTGGCGTTGTCACAACAACCAAGCCAAACACACACACACACCACATGCTCCAGGGCTGATGGTAATTTAGTAGCTGATACGCATCCCGCGGTCTAAAAAAAGAGATAAAACGGCAGAGAGGAGGATTTAATGGCATTTTAATTATTGGCCTGGAGAAGTGGACAGATTCTTAATTGCTTTTTGGTAATGGCCTCTCTCTTATGCCAACGAGCCACATTCACCCTACAAGTGGAAGCCATGAGATCGTGGTGAGGGGGCTCATGTAAAATTGTAATTAAGCTACAGCTGACTCACTGGAGCATATTTTCTCTGTGTCCTTGGCCTGCAGAGCCAGCCAGGCCGCCATGAGCCGTTTGCTTCGCTCCCGGTGACCTTGTCCCCGCTTTTTGGGGCCCTCGGTATCCAGTCCAGGGGACGCGGTAGCCAACGCGGCCCCCAATCCGTGCCTGAATGGAATGTCCAACTGCTAGTTTTTGGAGGCCTCTTTGGTGCCAGACCTCGCGCCCACAACCCGGGGTGGCAGACAATGCGTATTGTGGGATGTGTGTTTATCATGTTCGGCTTTGGCAGAGACAGACGGTCTCAGCAGGAGGGCGCCGAATGAATGTGTGTCTGCAAAGTTTTTCACGCAAGGGTAACAATTGAGTATTGAAACTAAGTTTGTTTTGTGCTGTTATGGAACAGTGTCGTATAGTTGTTGATCAGATTGGTTAAAAATGTAATTACGAGCAAGTAAATAGATGAAAGATTATAGATTACCATTGTCAAGGTAAACGTAGTTAATGGAAAGCTACTTCAGTTTTTGTTGAAACAACAATTTTTAAATATTAAGTGTATGTGTATATACACACAGAAGCACTCAAAATGAAATATTTAAATATTACATAAAATATTCATTATGTGTGTGTGTGTGTGTGTGTGTATATATATATATATATATATATATATATGTGTATGTATATGTGTATGTATATGAAGTAAATATTACATATAAACACAAACTCAAATATTTATATAATTTAAATATATATAAATATATTTTAATATTTTGTGTGTGTATATTAATGTATTTGTACATTTTTCTTAATATTAAGTGTATGTGTATGTATGTGTATATATATATACACACACACACACACACAAACAAAATAAATATTCAAATAATTAGATTTGTTTATATTACATGTATATCGAAAAAAAATGTTTAAATAAATTGCTTTATTAATGAATTAATTTATATTTATTAATTTATTAATAAATATTTTAATAATAAGTAAATGTTGTATTTATATATACACACGCTAAATATTGCATGCAATTCGTTATGTAATTTAATAACTTTATTTGTTATTTCATATTACATAAATATTGTCTCATGCATGCACTCAAAATTGAATATTTAAATAATTTAAATTTTAATTTTTTTAATTAAGTATATATATTACTATGTATTATATATTTGATATTTTTAAGTATTAAGTAAATATTGCATTTATACACACACACTACAAATTAAATATTTAACTAATTTAAATATATTATAATATTCAGTAAATGAATGTGTGTGTGTATCAAAAATACACAAATAATTTATTTTAATTAAATATTTTAATAATAATAATTTATTCACTTACATTTTTTAAATATTGAATAAATATTGCATGAAATCACTTTTTTACATATATATATAACTGACTTGAAACTAATTAATATTTATAATATTAAGTAAATGTTGCATATATACACACTCAAAATTAAATATTTTAATAATTTAAATATATTTTAATATTCAGTAGACGCACACACACATATATACTTTCTTTTTTGTGTAATATTGAGTAAATCATGTTATTACATAGCCTATTTATATAGCCTAGCTGACTTGAAACAAACTAGTTTTAGTAAAGACATGGTAAAACCAGCATGAAATTCAAAACGTACAGTACCACCAATAAGAAGGTTTTACCTCTTCATTTAAGATGATCACCAGGTAAACCAGCTTAGCAGGGTTTTAAAGTTGGTATACAAACCTGTTTGGTTTCGGGTCACATTAAACATTTTAAATATTATAATACATATTATATCAAACGTCAAATATCTAGGTAATGAAGTTTCATAACTCACCTCTGCATACACGAACAGCGGCAAGACTAGAACAGCCAACAACAAATCAGCGACAGCCAAACTGACTATGAAGTAGTTAGTTGTAGTTTTCAGCGCTTTCTCCGTGTAAACACTCAGACACACCAGCACGTTCCCGCAAATGATGATTATGATCAATAATATCCCGAAGATGAGCGCTGGGTAGTTGTAGTTCGTGGTGTGGCTGGAGACGGTGAGGTTGGCTGGCATGTCTGCCTCTATAATAACCTGTCATCTGGGAATCCCTTGATAAAACTCACCGATAAAACCCGTTTCTTCTTTGCCATTATTTGTGCGTTTCTCAAAACTCCGAAAGTTCCGCTGAACTCTGAAGCGCTTTGCAGCTGCGTCCCGTTATTTTCGGTCTTTGAAGGGGGAAAGACTCTCACAGTAAGCTCTAAAATCATCGCTGTTCATTCTTCACTGTTTGACGCAAAAGTTTTCTGTCAGGTTCACAGCGCGGATGTTCTCGGAGCTCCATGTATCTATTTCCATCCACCTGCGAGAGAGTCTTAAAGCGGCTTAACGTTACAGCGACGCTCTTAATATCTGAGGCGTTTCATTATATTACCCTGAGGTTATTGAAAACGCTTATCTTTATAATAACATCACTTGTTAAAGTTAGTGAATATGGCTGTATAAAGCCAGTGACGTGTGAGCGTTTCACCGGTTGACCGGCCGGTCTCTGCCCGCTTTAGTTTCACCCTAACAATCCACGGGAGTGATAATCTCGTCCTGCTGACGGTGGGTGTGACATTTTCCACGAGTGGCTGAAGAATGGAGGTTTAAATCTTGCGTTATTTGAACGTACGCTGCTATATTAAATCGCTCATATTATTTTTCTGTCCACTGTGCGAATATCTATAATGATTTTCAGGCTGTAGACGGTTAAAAAAAACATTTCTAAATGACATTTTCGTGAAATAGTCTGTGGAGAATTTTCTCGCGTAATTTAAGTTGTCGTTCCTAGCTTAGCCAATCAAGCGCATACTGTCATAGATTTTTTTTTTTTTTTTAAGTTTGAAGTTTGTGTATTTGTAGTAAAGTAAAGGAATAATGACAGTTTGTCCAATACTGACCCTGAGGGAAAGTGTTGGCACTGTTGCTATCATAGATATGTATATTCCAGACGGCTTACGTATAGAGGCCCATAGAAACAGTTGCTAATAAGGCATCTACGTATAGACCTTTTTACTGAGTAAACTATGAGCGCAGCCATTACGAATTCTAACTTCAGATTTTAATGCTCTTCTGTTCCGGTTTCCATAGGAACCCATTCAAATAGCGTCCATCTCAGGGGCGTCGCTAGATGCCCCAGTATAAATCTCAAGTTTAAGTTTTAACAATTTACTTTATTTGTCAGTGTATTCATTTACGTTTATATTTGTGGCAAAAAAAAAATCATCTATATGCAATGCAGTAACCTAATTCACGCTTGTAAAAGGGACATAGTCGCGCACTTTAACTGAAAACAAACTCGTGCTGTTCTTTTACGCAGAAATCCATGTCTGTGCGTCTGTGTTTCTTTGCAACAACTGCAGGTAGGCTATGAAAGCATGACCAAACTAAAGTAAGTCTCTAAATAATATCAATGATCAATCATCTTATTTTGACTCGATCATTGATAGAAAGGGTAATGGGGGTCTGTGCCCCAGTAGAGCTTTAGGTCTAGCAACGCCCCTGGTCCATCTGTTTCTAACGTTAACGGCTCCGTGTCATCTACACACTCATTAAACTTTGAGGAGAAGGCACTGACAAATGACGGTCATTGTGACATTGCAAAGTGATGGCGCTATGGAGCCATGTGTTTTTTAAAAACATTTTACTAGGTCTAATATTAGATTATCAGATTGGAATATACGCTAATTTGACTAGAAACGCTGGAGACCGGAAATGCAAAGCATTCTTCAAGTTAAAAGTCAGGTGTGACTTTTGTGTTCAGGAAAAACGTCTATCCAAAAGTTTCCGGGGGGTGCTACTGTAAAAAAGAACGTGGGTACAACTTCCGGTGAGGCGGCGGACGTAGTATACCAATGGTATTTTGTGTGCTAATTAGCGAAGAGGCTAAGTGTTTTTTAGACCATTGTTTACTTTGTAAGGATGCACACCTTTATGAGAGATGTCATTACAGTATATCTGTGGTTGCTATGGTTACTTCAATTTTTGCTTGCGAGCGGGAAAATATGCTACTCATGGTCGGAAGAGGGAACATGCGCACATTAAAGAACAGACGCTGCCAAATAATTTCCATAATGACCAGTGCAAATTACCACCTGCTTTTTTTGGGTATTAAATAATGGCACAAATACTAGTAATTTGACAAGCACAAACATTAGTAAATCACTTTGCATGATTCATTTTAATACTCTTCTCCCGTAAATTTTGCATCTGAAAGGGAAACTTTTACAAATGCATATTCAGTAAGGTCAGGCGCAAAAATAACCGTCTTTCTAACTGACTCTCCTTTCAGCGCTAATTCTTACTGCGTGTCTTTAGTAAATTCTGACAGTACTATTTTAATGCCAAAAGGCGGTTTGCGCTGGTGCTAGCTGTTAGTAAAACTGGCCCTTAATGTCTAATGTTTTTAAGGTTGACATATAAGCTAACTCCATTATGCTCGTTGGAAGCCGTGACACTATCTCACGACCAATTCGTATGTATTTTACGAGGTGGCTAATTCGTACAAATTCATACAATCTCACTTGTACGATTTTGTACGAATTGTCTAGACCCCAGTGACGGGTAGGTTTAGGGGTGGGGTTAGGGGTAGGTATAAGTTCATACGAATTGGGGAACTTTTAAAATACATATTATTTAGCACAAAATTCGTACAAATTTGTACAAGTGAGGTTGTACGAATTCGTATGAAATATCCACCTCGTAAAATATGTACGAATTTCCATGAGTTTGGGTTGGGTAGATGGATCCACCCTGAGTTCACAGGTCGAAAATCCGACTTCAAGCAATGTTCCAGATGTTATTTCCAAGTAGGACGTAGGAAAAATCCTAATTTCGAGTTGTTTGGAACCCATGGTCATTTTAACGGTTACTGAGACGTTCATGTTTTTTGTCTCTTTCCTAGAGTTATCTCTCTCTGTTAGATTTTAAATTAAAATGTATATAATTGTAGTCTTGTTTTTTTGTAAAAGTGGGCGTGGCCAATTAAAATTTTTAGCCATACAAAACAGCTTGTTTTATGGCTTGATACTGCTAACTGGTGTGACTTACCATGCTATTTTAATGTCTAGTCTTAATTATAAACATTGGTTTGTAGATGTTTTTTGAAGAATTTGAGATCATTTTATTCACCTTTTTCTTCCCCTAAGAGTGGCCATGGCCATTTGTAAATTTTATGGGTGTGGCTTCCAGGTCCATCCAGTTCCAGCTATTTTTAGCTGTATTTGTGTGTCCTAACATATTATCTTAATGTAGTATCTTTATTATAAACACACTAGTTTTTAGTGCAAACAGTTTTACCGTTTACTGCATGTTGTTATTCTTTTCGTTGTTTCCTTATAGCGGCTGATGAACCGGAAGTCTCACCCCTAGGCTTACTTTCGCATTGAAGAAAAAGGTGGATAAGGTCAGGCGCAAAAATAACTGTGTCCACACCTTTTCAGTGTTAATTCTTCACTGGATATCTTTAGTAAGTCTGGACAGTACTATTTTAACGCCAAAAGAGGGTGTGCACTGGCGCAAGCTGTTAGTAAATCTGTCCCTTAATGTATAATGTTTTTTTAAAGTTTGACATAATGTAACTTCATTATGCTCATTGACGCTATCTCACGACCAATTTTATGAGGAGGCTAATTCGTACGAATTCGTACGACCTCACTCGTATGGTTTTGTACGATTTGTCTAGACCCCAGTGACAGGTAGGTTTAGGGGCAGGGTTAGGGGTAGGTAATTCGTAACTCGTAAAATACGTACACTGTTAAAAAAATATGTTGAGTCAACTTAAATTAATTTGTTACGCTGCCTTAAAATTTTAAGTTTTGTCAACTCAAGTAAGTTTAGTCACTTCGAAATGTTAAGTTATACAAAGTGACAACTTAGATATTTGTGTAGCAAAAATTAGCAAAAATAATATGATTTCATACAATCTCACTCAAACTAGCCAGAATTAGCCATCTCGTAAAATATGTACAAATTGCCATGAGATCGGTAGATCGATTTGCCCCAAATTCACAGTTCGGATATCCGACTTCAAGCGTTGTTACAGATGTTATTTCCAAGTAGGACATGGGAAAAATCCTAATTTCGAGTTGTCTGGAATGCATGGTAATTTTAGCGGTTACTGAAACATTAATAATTTTTTTCTTCTTTCCTAGTATTATCTCTCTTTGTCTTTTAGATTATAAATTAAAATGTTGTAGTCCTTATTTTTCCGTAAATGTGGGCATGGACAGTTTTAAAAGTTAATGTGTCTGACTTCTAGTATCATGCTTCCAGCTGTTTTTAGCCATACAAAACAGCTTGTTTTGCTGCTCGATATTGCAAATTGGTGTGTTTTACTATATTATTTTAATGTATTGTCTTAATTATATAAACACACTGGTTTGTAGCGCAAACAGTTTTACCATTTACTGCACTTTGTTATTCTTCTCGTTATTTTGCTACTGCGGCTAACGAACCAGAACTCTCGCACATTCACAGAAAATGGCTTTCTTCCGTGTTGAAAAATGATGTGGATGTAAGGTCAGATTAATATGAGTTTACAAAAACAATGTGTATAAATAATAATAATAATAATAATAATAAAATAGTTAGAAATATATAATTTGAGATCATTTTATCCACCTTGGCTTGGCCAATTTTACATTTAATGTGTCTGGCTTTCGGTGTTATTTGCTTCCAGCTATTTTTAGCCGTACAAAACAGCTTGTTTTGTGCTAATTTTTTACAAAATTTTGCATGTTGCACGGTAGGATGCACTGTCCAGTGATGCCAAGTCTGTGTTATTTCAGTAGAATTTGGCTACTTTTATATTGCTTCTGGAAGATGTTTTTTAATCTGTAGGTGAAGTGGCAACCTCCCGGAAGTGGGTATTGACCCCCAGGAATAAAATTTTGTTCTGATTTTGATAGCCATTTACCCCCAGAATATGATTGGGCTATTTCTGAGTAGCAGACCTGGTAACCCTGCATATGTCATTGCCAGGAGTCTGTGCTTGTCCCTCACACAAAAGGGCTTAAACAAAGGTTTATGTGTTTGTCTTCTGTAAAATGGCCGTTTAAACATTTGTCAAAACAAATTAGCGCTGCTTTCATTCAAGTTAACGTGTGCAGAAGTTCACCCAGGTGCCTGATGTGTCTCTGTGTGTCTGAGATCCATTCATTAGCCACAGTGACTCATGGTACATAAACTAACCACGTTTTGGATACAATTTTAAAAGCAATTCAGACATTATAACAGTACTGTATATAGCAATAAACACACTGTTAGAAATAACAATTTATACTAATACACGTAAATGAAATGACATAATATTTTTTTCTAGTCGTTTTTATTATGATTGGCATGCCTCTATAATCCATTCCACTGAGAAAGCTTAGTAGTCACTGATGACATCATTATCGTAATCATCATCATCAACATTGTCATCACGATTAGTGTTTACTCCACTGTTGTGAGCAGAGCTGCGATGAAAATGTTTGATTGGGTCTAAGCTGCTTCCAGACGTAGGTTGACGGACTGGCTTGTCTAACCTTTCAGATCTGACCCACAAACAGCTAAATGATGTTAAGTGTTGTCATCTGGCTTTTTAATTCAAGTTTGCTGTTTCCAAGACAGAATTTTGTAGCCCATATGGTCAGCGACAGTCAGTACGCAGCCAGTGAGAATGACCGGCCTGCGTGCCACCCTGCATTGTGTCATAATCTGTTTTGCCATGGATTATCTGTGTAGGTTTCATCTGCATTATGATAAATCTTTGAGTAATGCTTTGACCTTTCCAGGTTGTTAAGACGAATGCAGGAGCGATGACCTTTTACGTGTAAAAGGCCTGCTGTCTTGTTCAGCCGAAATGTGAGTAAAACTCATTTGGTAAATTTAGTAAAAATATGACATATGCATATTTATATCGATTGAAATATTGAACCTGAATTAATTTGTTGTCTCAATTTCATTTTGTGGCTAAACATCAGTTACTTTTTTAAAGAGCAATATCTGCCCCTGTGACCTTCTCAGAGTGATTTATTATGATTATTAATTTCTGAGTTACTGAACCGAACTTTCAGACAGAAAATACATCAAACTTGTAAGATGAACGACTTAAGTTTAACTAAAACTTACAATTTTTACATTAAGGTTCTGGTTGCAAAACAAGTTCATTTATGGGCAGCATCTGAGATGTGCTGTTTTTCACCTGGTTTGACCAATGAATTTATATTTTAAACAAAATTGAATATTAAAATAAACTTTATAATAAAATGTATTTTAAAACTTTAATGATTTTGTCACTCATATTGCACTCTAGGAGAGAAAATTAGATCAATAATTTCCAGTTCATGGAAATAAATCAGTTTTGAGTCCTGATTACAGAATCGATCCAGTTGGGAAGTATAGTATCTTTATCAAAGATGGAACAATTGCAGTTCCGCAGTTCCACAAACCCTTTGATATTTTCAGTCATATCTTATCTTTTTTACTCTAGACAGAATAAGAGTAAACACCTCTGTTTTAATCAACATGTTTGACGTTTCCATTTTGATCTGTGCTTGTTGTTGCAGCATAAATTGCTGTGTTGTTATTAAGTGACCTATAAATCAATTTTTTATCACTTTTGCATGTCTCATTTATATTCCATTCCCTTCTCATTAATGTCAGATAAACGTAAATAGTATTCAAATAAAAACATTTACGCTCACCATAAAACGTTATTAAATCTGATTTGTATTAAAGTGTCAATTTACTGTAATGTGAAAGGTTCAGTTTAAGTGAAAGACAATAACATTAAATCTAAATCTTTTGCAAAGCAAAAGAGACTGTTCCCTGGACCAGTGCTTTTCATTCGGTGGGCTGAGGGTCTTTTCTGGGGTGCGTTTCCCGAACAATGACGTAACTTGCTATTATGATGCATTATTGGAGAAACTAACTAGCAAGTCATGACTGTGACTGAAAAAGTAGAATAGTATATCCTCTGTTCAAACCATGCTGGTTAGAACTGTCGGTGATGATGTCAAGCAGATGTAATAACTTCTGCTAATTAATCAGTTTGAGATCCATCAAGACAAAATGGAACCATTTCTAGATCTACAAAGACCCTTTCAGTGAACAGTTCTTAAAAGAACCATTTTTTTTAGTGTGAAGAACATTTGTGACCCTGGACCACAAAACCAGTCTTAAGTAGCACGGGTATATTTGTAGCAGTAGCCAAAATTACATTGTATGGGTCAGAATGATACATTTTTCTTTTAAGCCAAAAAATCATTAGGATATTAAGTAAAGATCATGTCCCATGAAGATATTTTGTAAATTTCCTACTGTAAATAATCAAAACTTAATTTAAAATTAGTAAAATGCATTGCTAAGAAAAGAAATCAGAAAAAAAGATTATCTATACATGCTCCGAAGCCCCGATCTGAATCATGATATGCGGTCTGAAGTCCCGAAGTGAATCAAATAATTCACAAACCCACACAGAAGTCCCGATCTGAATTAAATGATTTGCGATCCACGCTCTGAAGTTCCGATCTGAATCAGCGATTCAAAGACCTGCTCCGGAGTACTGATTGAAATCAAATGATTCATGGTATGCCCTCCGATGTCCCGGTCTGAATCAAATGATTCGCAATACACAAAGATTCGTAAACCCGCTCCAGATTTCCAAGCAGAATCAAATGATTCATGAAATTCTGATCTAAATAAAATGATTGGGGATACACACTCTGAAGTCCCTATCTGAATGAAATGATTTGTTACGCACTCTGAAGTTCCATCATTTCAGATAAGGACTGTGTTCTGAATCAAATGATCCACGAAGTTCCAGTTTAAAGTTAAATGATTTGCGTTATGTGCTCCTGATTTGAATTAAATGATTTGCAAATTCACACCAAATTCCCAATCTGAATCAAATGATTCGTGAAGTTCCGATCTAAATCAGATGATTCACAATACGTACTCTGAAGTCCTGATCTGAATCAAATGATTCGCGAATCTGCACCGAAGTCCCAACCTCGAACAAATTATCTGTGATGTTCAGATCTCACAATACGTGCTCCGAAGTCCTGATCTGAATTTAATCATTCCCAAATCCGCACCGAAGTCCCGATCTAAATTAAAAGGTTTGCAAACCTGCTCCAAAGTTCCGATCTAAATCAAATGATTCATGATCCGCACTCTGAAGCACTTCATAAACCATGATTTCAGATGAGGACTCTGAAGTCTAAACCAAATGATTTGCGATACATGCTTTGAAGTCCAGATCTGAATCAAATGATCCGTGAAATTCTGATCTAAATCAAATAATTCATGATACATGCTCCGAAGTCCTGATCTGAATGAAATGATTCGGGAATCTGCACCGAAGTCCTGATCTGAATCAAATGATTCGCAATCCGCACTCCGAAGTTCAGATTTGAGTTAATAGATTTGCAAACCTGCTCCAAAGTTCCGATCTAAATCAAATGATTTATGATCCATGCTCTGAAATCCTGATCTGAATAATGATTCGTGAACCATCATTTAAATGAGGACCCTAAACCAAATGATTTGCGATTTGCGCTTTGCAGTCCTGATAGGAATTTAATGATTCGCAAATCCACACCTAAGTCCCGATCTGAATCAAATGATTCACACACCTAAGTCCCGATCTGAATCAAATGATTCACGCTCCGCAGTTCCGATTTGAATTAAAAGATTTGCAAACCCGCTCTAAGGTTCCAATGTAAATCAAATGATTTGCGATCCTCGCTCCGAAGTCCCTTTCTGAATAATGATTTGTGAACCATCATTTTAGATGAGGACTCAGATCCGCTCTGAAGTCTAAACCAAATGATTTGCAGTACGCGCTTTGAAGTCCAAATCTGAATCAAATGATTCACAAAGTTCCGATCTAAATCAAATGATTTGCGATACATGCTCCAAAGTCCTGATCTGTATTAAATGATTTGCGAATCCGCACCGAAGTCCTGGTCTGAATCAAATTATTCGTGATCCATGCTCCAAGTTCCGATCTGAATAATGATCCGCTCTGAAGTCCAAATCAAATGCTTTACATCCAATATCAAATCAGCAAAACCCAGTTGAGAACCACTGATCTGCATTACCAACCGATTGGTCACGGGTTCAGACCCCTTAAGCTTCAAGTGACCGTCATGAATGCTGAATGAGCCACCTGTTCATGAGGGATGCTGTATTCGAACACATTATCCGTGTGTTCGCTGAGATTAGCATTAGCCATTGCATGAAAATAACACTGCGGTAACAACCAATATATTCTGTGTTGTGTTTTTGAGTGTGTTTGTGATCACAGATGGCTGATGGCACCGCTGCAGCTGTTGTGCGTGGCTGCCATGCCTACTCTTACCGAGATTGGTTTTGGCTCAGCTGGGGCAGTTATACGACAGCAGGAGGGCATTATGGGTAAGTGGTCATGTGGTGTGATCTGTTGCATGAACATCTTTCACAGTGAGAGTGTTTGTTTACCTCTCTGTCATGGTGGAGATTTTGATTACAGACCCATGCACACACATACAACAGCAGCTTACTGATCCAAACACAGGGAAATGATTCATAACTAAAATGGTTATTTACATTATAAATAAAGGGAGGCAGGGGTTGACCTTTCAGAAAGGATTTCCTGAATATATTCAGCCACAATCTGTTGATGCTCATCTTCCACAGCTAACAAAATCTCACGGGAATTTGTAACTGTTTTATATGTTTGAAAATGGGCAAACAATACAAACAATTCATCTGCATTATCAAACAATAAATTGTGGCTCTTTAATGTGTTGTGACAGATCACTGATTTGCCTCATCAGATCAATGACAGGGAACCATCGTCTTTACTTAAAACATGAAAAACATGAATGAACATCAGAACACATTTTATTTAAACCGTGGAAAGACGTCAATACACAACATTTCTCAAGTCCAACAAAGTTAATCTACTCTCCTGTCTGATTTGTTTGTTGGACAGAATGGCAAATTCAGCGTTATGATTGGTCAGATCACCTGTAAATCAAGCTGTTTGCGAAGGGTCTATTGTGAGTTCAGAATTGCGTCAGACCAAAGTCAGATTTGTGAGATATATACTTAGAATTCTGAGAAAAAAAGTCAGAATTATGAGTTTGTCAACTTTACAACTCGGAATTGCAAGTTTACATAACAGTCCTGAGAAAAAAGTCACAATTGCGAGTTTGTACAATGCAATTCTGAGAAAAAAAGTCAGAATTTGCAAGATACAAACTTCCAAAAAAAGTCAGAATTTTGAGATAAAAAGTCACAAATACCTTGTTTTATTTTGTATACAGTGGCGAAAACAGGCCTCCATGGATTCTGCAGGGAATAGCAGAAATTTTTACTCATTTTTGAGTTTTACCATGTTATTTTAAAGTATTATCTTAATTGTGAACACACTGGTCTGTACACAGTTTTAATGTTTACTGCAGGTTGTTATTCTTCTGCTTGTTTCCCTACAGCGAAGAATGAACCGTAAGTCATTATCATTATCATTAACTGTAAGCTTACTTCCATGTTAAAGAAGAATGTGGGCAACCATACAGTTGACATCAATAATATTTCTTCCCATACTATATAAGTCAGTGGCTACCATCAACTGCACTGTAAAAAAAAAATTTGTTGAGTCAACTTAAAATAATTTGTTACCTGGCTGCCTTAAAATTTTAAGTTCAGTCAACTCAAAAAAAAAGTTTAGTCAACTTGAAATGTTAAGTTGTACTAAGTGATAACTTAGATACTTGAGTTGATTCAGCTTAAAATTTTAAGGCAGTTGGCTTACCCAGCTTTTAAGTTTAAAGGTCTTCGCACACTGAGTACGAAATTTTCATATTTGTTTTTTCTGGGGTTTTTTTAGTATTCGTCATCCTTTCCTATCAAAAAGCTTGCTACGGATGCAAAAACACAGAAAATCGAACCTGATCTGAACTTTTTTATGACGGACGAAAGTTTCGGAGGCAGTGTGTACACTGTAAAAAACAATTTGTTGAGTCAACTTAAAATAATTTGTAACCTGGCTGCTCAAAAAAAGTTTATTCAACTTGAAATTTTAAATTATACTAAGTGACAACTTAGATATTTGAGTTGAATCAACTTAAAATTTTAAGGAGCTGGGTTACTTACCCATCTGTTAAGTTTAGTAAACACAAATATCTAAGTTGTTACTTAGTACAACTTAACATTTCAAGTTGACTTAACTTATTTTAGTTGACTGAACTTAAAATTTTAAGGCAGCAGGGTAACAAATTATTTTAAGTTGACTCAACAAATTGTGTGTTTTTTGTTGTTGTTGTTGTTGTTGTTGTCTTTGCAGTGTATTTGGTTACCTTCATTCTTCAAAATAAAACTTGAGGATGAGTAAACAATGACAGAATTTTCATTGTTGGGTGAACTAAGGACACAGTGGATGTTCATCCAATTGGGTCCTGAGAATGAGTCTTTAGCATAATCTCCATTTAATCAGAATGAACTGAGCTCAGCTGCTGTAAATGTAAAATGCATATTTTACAAAGCCCAAAACTGCACTCGGTAATCATTCTGAAGTGCCAGAATATCCATCACACAAGCTCTAAATGTGTATGTTCAAGCTGCCATCTCCATTTCCATCTCTCACGCTGCTCACCACAGATCAGTCATCAGCCTGCATGTTATTTGGACCCTCTCTGATATACGTGGCAATTTCAATCATGCCAGTGTTAATTACCAGTCTTCTCCGCTTCACTAAGCACTCTTTTATCACAAGTTGTTGGGAGGAGAAACTCAAAGGAGCCAGGTGATCAAAGAAACAATGTTTTAATAAATCCAAAAGCGTTAACAAACCACAAAAACAACCACATTATCCACCTTATTTTTCAATGTGGAAGTAAGCTGTTTTCGGTAATGTGTTAGACGTCCAGTTCATAATCCGTCATAGGGAAATAACGAGAAGAATATCAAAGTGCAGTAAACGGTAAAACAGTTTTCACTGCAAACTAGTGTGTTCATAATTAAGATAACACATTAAAATAATATGGTGCAACACACCAGTTTGCAATATCAAGCATCAAAACCAGCTTTTTGTGCAGCAAAAAATAGCTGGAAGTGGATGAGACCGGAAGCCAGACACAAAAAAAAAATTACAAATGGCTGCACCCACTCTTATGGGAAAAATAAAGTTGATACAACGATGACAGGAAAAAAAAAACTGAGGAAACGTACTAAATACTAACAAAGTAATCAAGGAGAAACAGAAACAGGTGTGGAGCTTAAACCAGCAGTTTCCATTTTTAAGGTCCTGTCATCTGTCACGAGTTGTTGGGAGGAGAAACTCAAAGTAGCCAGGAGATCAAAGAAACAGTTTTAATAAATCCATAAGCGTTAACAAACCACAAAAACAACCACTTTTCTTTACAAATGGCTGCACCCACTCTTATGGGAAAAATAAAGTTGATACAACAAAGACAGGAAAAAAAACTGAGGAAACGTACTAAATACTAACAAAGTAATCAGGGAGAAACAGAAACAGGTGTGGAGCTTATTGGTAATTGACAAATGAGAAAAGGAACAGAACCAAATAAGGGCAAACAGGAACTAAACAGGATGCAGGAACACAGGAAAAACAGAATCAAAACAGAACACAAAATCCAGAATCCTGACAGTCTTCCCCCCTCCCGGAAGGCGCGTCCCGGGTGGGCGCCCTGGAGGCCGGTAACTGAGGGAGACATGGAGGGCCTCCAAGGCGGATCAGGGAGCTCGGAGAGCCATGGCGGAGCAGACAGTTCAGGGAGCCATGGCGGATCAGGGAGCTTGGGGAGCCATGGCGGAGCAGACAGTTCAGAAGGTCATGGCAGGTCAGGGAGTTCAAGGGGCCATGGTGGAGCAGGCAGTTCGGGCATATGCCCCCCCCCCAAAAATCAGGTTACTACAAGCCCAGGAGAGTTCAGGAGGCGCAGGCTTAGGAGGGCACTCTGGAGGGGCGGGCTCTGGCGGGCTGGACTGGACCAGCGGAGACGAAGGAAAGAGAACGGGGCAGAGAACTCCAAAGGGAGCACCATATCCATGATGTCCACAATGTATAAGTGGCTTGCTATATGAGAGGCCGGCGGGCTTGAGTGCTGAGCGGCCGGTGGGCTTGAGTGAGTGGCAGCCGGCGGGCTCGACTGCTGAGCAGTTCTGGATCAGGGCCGGACACTCTCCAGACACTGAAGGATACCTTCTCTCCAGCTCAGTCCAGTGGTGTCTGGGAGGTCCACAGGGTGATGGTAATTGGCCCGATCCAGAACAGAGAATTGATGGTGGCATCGTCCATCGCCATCTCCGCGGCAAGGCTGCAGAATTCCCGGGCAAACTCCACAAATGGAAGATCCCTGCGGGCTAGAGTGGCGAATCTTGCAGCAGTTTCCATTTTTAAGGTCCTGTCATCTGTAACGAGTTGTTGGGAGGAGAAACTCAAAGGAGTCAGGAGATCAAAGAAACAGTGTTTTAATAAATCCGAAAGCGTTAACAAACCACAAAAACAACCACATTATCCATCCTATTTTTCAATGCGGAAGTAAGCTGTTTTCTGGTAATTTGTTAGACGTCCAGTTCATAATCCGCCATAGGGAAATAACGAGAAGAATACCGAAGTGCAGTAAACGGTAAAACAGTTTGCACTACAAACCAGTGTGTTAATAATTAAGATATTACATTAAAATAATATGGTACAACACACCAGTTTGCAATATCAAGCATCAAAACCAGCTTTTGTCAACTAAAAATAGCTGGAAGCGGATGAGACCGGAAGCCAGACACAAAAAATGGCTGCACCCACTCTTATGGGAAAAATAAGGTGGATATAACGGCGACAGGAAAAAAAAAAAACCTGAGAAAACGTAGAGCTATAAATACTAACAAAGTAATCAGGGAGAAACAGAAAGAGGTGTGGAGCTTATTGAGATTTGACAAATGAGAAGGAAGCAGAACAGGAAGCAGGAACACAGGAAAAACATAATCAAAACAGAACACAAAGTCCAGAATCCTGACAGTACTCCCCCCGCCCCTCCCCGGAAGGCGCGTCTCGCGCCGTAACATAACAACCAGGGAGGGGGGGGTGGGCGCCCTGGAGGCCAGTAACTGAGGGAGACATGGAACGTCTCCAGGACGGATCAGGGAGCTCGGGGAGCCATGGCGGAGCAGACAGTTCAGAAGGCCATGGCGGGTCAGGGAGTTCAAGGGGCCATGGCGGAGCAGGCAGTTTGGGCATATGCCACCCCCCCGCCACCACCCCCCCAAAAAAAATTCTTGGGGGAAATAAGGGTACTACAAGCCCGGAAGAGTTCTGGAGGGCCCAGGCTCTCTGCAGGGTGCTCTGGAGGGCTGGACGGAACCAGAAAGGAGACTCAGGACGGCTGGACGGGACCAGCGGACACGAAGGAGAGAAAACAGGGGCAGAGAACTCCAAAGGGAGCACCATATCCATAATGTCCACAATGTATAAGTGGCTTGCCATATGAGAAGCCAGCAGGCTTGAGTGCTGAGCGGCCGGTGGGCTCGACTCCTGAGCAGTTCTGGATCAGGGCCGGACACTCTCCAGACACTGAAGGATACCTTCCCTCCAGCTCAGTCCAGTGGTGTCTGGGAGGTCCACAGGGTGATGGTAATTGGCCCGATCCAGAACAGAGAATTGATGGTGGCATCGTCCAACGCCATCGCCACGGAATTCCCAGGCAAACTCCACAAATGGAAGATCCCTGTGGGCTAGGGCGGCGATCTTGCAGCAGTTTCCATTTTTAAGGTCCTGTCATCTGTCACGAGTTGTTGGGAGGAGAAACTCAAAGTAGCCAGGAGATCAAAGAAACAGTGTTTTAATAAATCCATAAGCGTTAACAAACTACAAAAACAACCACTTTATCCACCTTATTTTTCAATGCGGAAGTAAGCTGTTTTCTGGTAATTTGTTAGATGTCCAGTTCATAATCCGCCATAGGGAAATAATGAGAAGAATATCAAAGTGCAGTAAACGGTAAAACAGTTTGCACTACAAACCAGTGTGTTCATAATTAAGATAATATATTAAAACAATATGGTACAATACAGACACAAAACATTTTTTACAAATGGCTGCACCCACTCTTATGGGAAAAATAAAGTTGATACAACAATGACAGGAAAAAAAACTGAGGAAACGTACTAAATACTAATAAAGTAATCAGGGAGAAACAGAAACAGGTGTGGAGCTTATTGGTAATTGACAAATGAGAAAAGGAACAGAACCAAATAAGGGCAAACAGGAACTAAGCAGGATGCAGGAACACAGGAAAAACAGAATCAAAACAGAACACAAAATCCAGACTCCTGATAGTCTTCCCCCCTCCCGGAAGGCGCGTCCCGGGTGGGCGTCCTGGAGGCCGGTAACTGAGGGAGACATGGAGGGCCTCCAGGGCGGATCAGGGAGCTCGGAGAGCCATGGCGGAGCAGACAGTTCAGGGAGCCATGGCGGATCAGGGAGCTTGGGGAGCCATGGCGGAGCAGACAGTTCAGAAGGTCATGGCAGGTCAGGGAGTTCAAGGGGCCATGGCGGAGCAGGCAGTTCGGGCATATGCCACACCCCCAAAAATTAGGGCACTACAAGCCCAGGAGAGTTCAGGAGGCGCAGGCTCAGGAGGGCACTCTGGAGGGGCGGACTCTGGCGGGCTGGACTGGACCAGCGGAGACGAAGGAGAGAGAACAGGAGCAGAGAACTCCAAAGGGAGCACCATATCCATGACGTCCACAATGTATAAGTGGCTTGCTATATGAGAGGCCGGCGGGCTTGAGTGCTGAGCGGCCGGTGGGCTTGAGTGAGTGGCAGCCGGCGGGCTCGACTGCTGAGCAGTTCTGGATCAGGGCAGGACACTCTCCAGACACTGAAGGATACCTTCCCTCCAGCGCAGTCCGGTGGTGTCTGGGAGGTCCACAGGGTGATGGTAATTGGCCCGATCCAGAACAGAGAATTGAAGACCGGAAGCCAGACACAAAAAATGGCTGCACCCACTCTTATGGGAAAAATAAGGTGGATATAACAGTGACAGGAAAAAAAAAAAACCTGAGAAAACGTAGGGCTATAAATACTAACAAAGTAATCAGGGAGAAACAGAAACAGGTGTGGAGCTTATTGAGATCTGACAAATGAGAAGGAAGCAGAACAGGAAGCAGGAACACAGGAAAAACATAATCAAAACAGAACACAAAGTCCAGAATCCTGACAGTACTCCCCCCGCCCCTCCCCAGAAGGCGCGTCTCGTGCCGTAACATAACAACCAGGGAGGGGGGGTGGGCGCCCTGGAGGCCGGTAACTGAGGGAGACATGGAACGTCTCCAGGACGGATCAGGGAGCTCGGGGAGCCATGGCGGAGCAGACAGTTCAGAAGGCCTTGGCGGGTCAGGGAGTTCAAGGGGCCATGGCGGAGCAGGCAGTATGGGCATATGCCACCCCCCTGCCACCCCCCCCCCCCCCAAAAAAAAATTCTTGGGGGAAATAAGGGTACTACAAGCCCGGAAGAGTTCTGGAGGGCCCAGGCTCTCTGCAGGGCGCTCTGGAGGGCTGGACGGAACCAGAAAGGAGACTCAGGACGGCTGGACGGGACCAGCGGACACGAAGGAGAGAAAACAGCGGCAGAGAACTCCAAAGGGAGCACCATATCCATAATGTCCACAATGTATAAGTGGCTTGCCATATGAGAAGCCAGCGGGCTTGAGTGCTGAGCGGCCAGCGGGCTCGACTCCTGAGCAGTTCTGGATCAGGGCCGGACACTCTCCAGACACTGAAGGATACCTTCCCTCCAGCTCTGTCCAGTGGTGTCTAGGAGGTCCACAGGGTGATGGTAATTGGCCCGATCCAGAACAGAGAATTGATGGTGGCATCATCCATTGCCGTCGCCGCGGCAAGGCTGCAGAATTCCCGGGCAAACTCCACAAATGGAAGATCCCTGCGGGCTAGGGTGGCGAATCTTGCAGCAGTTTCCAGTTTCTAAGGTCCTGTCATCTGTCACGAGTTGTTGGGAGGAGAAACTCAAAGGAGACAGAAGATCAAAGAAACAGTGTTTTAGTAAATTCGAAAGCGTTAACAAACCACAAAAACAACCACATTATCCACCTTATTTTTCAGTGTGGAAGTAAGCTGTTTTCTGGTAATTTGTTAGACGTCCAGTTCATAATCCGCCATAGGGAAATAACGAGAAGAATACTGAAGTGCAGTAAACGGTAAAACAGTTTGCACTACAAACCAGTGTGTTAATAATTAAGATATTACATTAAAATAATATGGTACAACACACCAGTTTGCAATATCAAGCATCAAAACCAGCTTTTTGTGCAGCTAAAAATAGCTGGAAGTGGATGAGACCGAAACCCAGACACAAAAAAAAATCTACAAATGGCTGCACCCACTCTTATGGGAAAAATAAGGTGGATACAACGGTGACAGGAAAAAAAACTGAGGAAACATACTAAATACTAAAAAAGTAATCAGGGAGAAACAGAAACAGGTGTGGAGCTTATTGATAATTGACAAATGAGAAAAGGAACAGAACCAAATAAGGGCAAACAGGAACAAAACGGAAAGCAGGAAAACACAGGAAAACCAGAATCAAAACAGAACACAAAGTCCAGAATCCTGACAGTACTCCCCACTCCCGGAAGGCGCGTCTCACCCCGTAACATAACAACCAGGGAGGGGGGGTGGGCGTCCTGGAGGCCGGTAACTGAGGGAGACATGGAGGGTCTCCAGGGCGGATCAGGGAGCTCAGGGAGCCATGGCGGAGCAGACAGCTCGGGGAGCCACGCTAGATTAGGGAGCTTGGGGAGCCATGGCGGAGCAGACAGTTCAGAAGGCCATGGTGGGTCAGGGAGTTCAAGGGACCATGGCGGAGCAGGCAGTTCGAGCATATGGCAAAAAAAAAATTATAAAATATATTTAAAGATCTATGAAAGAGGTCATGCCAGCTGTCTCCGCTGTTCACCATCTCATTCTTAACAGAAACAAATGTGTTCAATAACCACTGAGAGAGTTTTTGAAGTCATTATCTCCTCATAAAAAACAGACTGAATCTATAAACCTTCAAATTATAGTCAAAAATGATGGTTAAGAAAGCAAACGGCTGTGATTCGCTGCAGTTGGTGAGTTGGGTCGGGTCTATAAAAAAGAAATGAGAGCTTTATCATTTGAATCTTCTGTTCTTCTTGTCCTTATCTTTATGTTGAACTACTGAAGGACAGATGATGTGTACTACACAGAACCCCACTAGGAAATTCAAACTCATAAATGAAATGAGTTGCTTTTGTCAAATGCAGAGAAATAACCTGATTGGGTCTTCAGTGTACTTAATCTTTTAATAATTAGAAGCTCACGGCTACAATGTTAGCATGTGGGTGGTTTTTAGTATGTTGCTATGCGATTGCTAGGGTGTTTTAAGTGTTTTTAGTGTGTTATTTGGTTCCTACAGTGTTCTGTATAATTTAGTGTGTTGCTGTGCGGATGCTAGGGGGTTCTGAGTGTTTTTAGTGTGTTGCTATTTGGTTGCCACAATGTTCTGCGTGTTTTTAATCTGTTGCTATGCAGTTACTTATATGTATTTAATCCCATTTTATTAACCAGTGTCTTTGCTTCTGACCTTTAATGATCCAATCCATACTAATAAGCAAAAATTACTCAAATAAAACCAAAATTTGTTTTTCTTTTTTTTAATTGTTGAAGTGTTGAACTTTCTTCTTCTGCGGTCTACTTTGCCAAAAATATAACTTTTTAAAAACAAACAAGCAAACTGCCCAAAAGGTAACGCAAAAGTAACATAACACATTACTTGTAACTCAATATTGTAATGCATTACTTTTAAAAGTAACTTTCCCCAACACTGGTTGTACATGTTTTTTTGCAATATGGATACAAGGGTGTTCTACATGTTTTTTTTGTTTTGTTTTTTTCTGATTTAGTGTGTTTCTATGTGGTTGCTAAGGGGTTATGAGTGTTTATATTGTGTTGCTATGCAGGTGCTGGGGTGTTATGAATGATTTAGTGTGTTGCTATGTGGTTGCCAGGGGGTTTTGGGTGTTTTTATTGTGTTACTGTGTGGTTACTAGGGTCTTCTAAATTTTTTTTATAGTTATGCTAGCAGTGGCTAGGGTGTTTTTACTGTGTTATTTGGTTGTTAGGTTTTTCTGAGTGATTTATTGTGTTGATATGTATTTGTTAAGGGGTGTTTTTAGTGTGTTGCTATGCAGTTACTAAAGCATTCTGAGTGATTTAGCTTGTTCTGAGTGTTTTTTGCTGTGTTAAATAGTTGTTAGGTTTTTCTGAGTGATTTAGTGTGTTGCAGTGTGGTTGCTAGGGAGTTCTGAGTCTTTTTAGTGTGCGGTTACCAAGGTGTTTGAAGTGATTTAGTGTATTTCTCTGTGGTTGCCTGGGGGTTGAGTGTTTTTTTAGTGTGTTGCTATGCAGTTACTGGGGCAATTTAGTGTAATGCTCTGTGGTTTCTAGGGTGTTCCGGGTGTTTTTACTGTTATGTGGTTGCTGGGGGGTTCTATGTTTTTAAATGTGTTGCTGTGTGGTTACTAGGATGTTTTCTGTGTTTTTAGTGCGTTGCTATGCGTTGCTATGTGGTTTTTAGTGTGTTGGTCTGTGGTTTCTAGGGTTTTCTGGGTGTTTTTAGTGTGTTATGTGGTTGCTAGAGTGATTTTTACATATGTTGTATGTGGTGGCTAGGGTGTTTTTAGTGTGTTATGAGTTCTGAGTACTAAGGGAGTACTGAGTGTTTTACTGTGTTGCTATTTAGTTACCAGGGTTTTTGGAGTGATTTAGTGTTTCTGTGTGGTTGCTAGGGGTTCTGCGTGTTTTAGTGTGTTGCTATGAAGTTACTGGGCATTCTGAGTGATTTAGTATGTTGCTCTGTGGTTTCTAGGGTTTTCTGGGTGCTTTTAGTTTGTTTTGTGGTTGCTAGGTCGTTCTGAATGTTTTTGGAGTGTTGCTATGCAGTTATTGGGATGTTCTAAATGATTTAGTGTGTTGCTATGTGGTTGCCAGGGTCTTCTGGGTGTTTTTAGTGTGTTGCTATACAGTTACTGGGGTCTTCTGAGTGTTTTCTTTTTAATGTGTTGCTATGGAGGGTATTTGGAGTGATTTGGTGTGTTTCTATGTGGTTACTGTGGGGTTCTAAGGGTTTTTAGTGTATTGCTATGCAGTTACTGGGGCGATTTAGTGTGTTGCTCTGTGGTTTCTAGTGTGTTCTGGGTGTTTTTACTGTGGTTGCTGGGGTGTTCTAAGTGATTTAGTGTGTTGCTGTTTAGTTACTATGTTTTTTAAATGTGTTGCTGTGTGGTTACTAGGATGTTTTTTGTCTTTTTAGTGTTTTGCTATGCGTTGCTATGTGGTTTTTAGTGTGTTGGTCTGTGGTTTCTAGGGTGTTCTAAATGTTTTTACTGTGATACGTGGTTCCCAGGATGTTGCTAGTGGTTCTGAGCGTTTTAGTGTGTTGCTATGTAGTTACCGGGGTGTTCAGAGTGATTTAGTGTGTTTCTGTGTGGTTGTTAGGGGGTTTTGAGTGTTTTTACTGTGATATGTGGTTGCTAGGGTGTTCTGAGTGATTTAGTATGTTGCTAGGGGTTTTTTACTGTGTTGCTATTTAGTTACCAGGGTGTTTGGAGTGATTTGGTGTGTTTCTATGTGGTTGCTTGGGGGTTCTGAGTGTTTTTAGTGTGTTGCTATGCAGTGATTTAGTGTGTTGCTCTGTGGTTTATAGGGTGTTCTGTTTGTTTTTATTTTGTTTTGTGGTTGCTAGGGCATTCTGAATGTTGTTGGAGTGTTGCTATGCAGTTATTGGGGTATTTAGAGTGATTTACTCTGTTTCTATGTAGTTGCCAGGGTGTTCTGGGCATTTTTAGGGTGTTGCTATGCGGTTACTAGGGTGTTTTGAGTGTTTTTGTTGCTGTGCGGTGGCTAGGGTGTTTTTAGTGTTATGTGGTTGTTATTTTTTTCAGTGATTTGTGTTGCTATGCAATTACCGGGGTGTTCAGAGTCATTTAGTGTGTTTCTATGTGGCTCTGAGTTTTTTTTAGTTTGTTACTACATGGTCACTAGAGTATTCTGAGTGTTTTTTTTTTCTCCATGTATTGTGTGGCTGCTGAGTGTTTTTAGTATGTTGCTATGCAGTTGCTAGGGTATTCAGAGCGTGTTGCTTTGTGTAGTTGCTAGGTCTCTATGATTTTCTGGTTTCTAGATGCGACTGTACTCCTTCCTGGTCCTGTATAAAAAATCATACTATTGTGATGTTTGTTGTGTGTGAGTGTGTTACAAATGCTGTGTCTGACTGATTCTTAGTTACTGAACAGATAATTTGGAGCCATAATCATGATATTTACTACTGTCATTCATGCACTAAAGCTTGTGTGTGTTTGTATGTCCACCCATAATCTCACACAATCTTTCCTTCCTCATTGATTTATTAGCAGTAACAACAATTCAAACAAGTGAGTAAACCAAGTCCTTGGCCCCCTCATCCGGTTTACCACCAATTAAGGAAGTCAACATTGTTAGTCATATTTATCTTTATTAGCATGAGCGCACATGTGAGGCCATCACATCGAGTGTAAGAACCGCTGGCAAATAGATAATGAAAAAGCAAATAGTCAGGCCAATAAAACTCATTTAGGATGGGGCTTTATTACATCACGTTGACGTTTAGTGATCAATGATTTTGAAGGTACAAAAAGCCTGGGAATAAAAACCAGACGAGAAACACTGGACGACTGCAGGAGCGCTACAAGAACATCAAACCGAGGGTGAGTGAAGTTTCTGAATGAGCTTCTGTCTCACATTTGATTGCTAGGAAAATAGTTAGTCTTTCGCCACTAAAAGTTCTCATTTTCATCTTTTTAAGGTGTGGAAATGTCTGTTCTCACAAGTCTGACGCAAGTGTCCATCCTTGCGATATTTCTCATCCAGTGCGCGACCAGCCTTCCGGTTCTGGGCAGGTCAGGCCACGTTCATCCTCAAAAATTAATTGAATCTTCAACCTCAAACTGATCTTCTGAGCTGTTTCTGAAATGAAAAGTAGTCGTGTAGTTTTAGGCCTGTCAGATCTTATTAGATCTTCTCTTTAAACTCTTTTCAATTCTGTCTGGAGGTAATAAGAGATTCAGTTTTGTATGTTGTATGTTGTTCGTATGTTGTTTTTCCAGAAGCACAATTACCAAATAAACTTTTTTTTCCCCTCCACAGTTTCACGGTTGATTTATGTACTCATTTGTGTTTTGGTCTTTATCATCCCAGGTATCTTGGAGACGAGGACAGCCTATCAACAACGGACATCTTTTCTCCTAGAAAGATGTTGTTTCCCAGGGATGATGCAGATACGCTTTCTGATGAGCGAGAAGGGTGGGTCTCAGACTTTTGTTGTTAATAAACAAATCACTTTTGTGATCCTGTGTAGATATATGTATATTTATGCTTAGGCCGCCCTCTTGTGGACAACACTGGTTCTTCTCAGACAGTGCCTTGTAGTATGTACTTGTATCAATTGATAAACATTTAAAATGAGATCTTTTGAGCCTTTTTCTGGAAGAAACCAACATAGTTTGATATACTTGAGTCATCTGAATCAACACTTTGACATCGAATTCAACCCGTATCTCCAGGAGATCCGGGCTTCAGACGAGGCAGCTGGGCGACATTGAGTTCACAAACAGATATGCTGAACTCCTCAAATCCAAAGCCAAAATCACATCCATCTGCGCCTTCCTGAAACGCATGGAAAGCAGCAAGAAAAGGTAAAGCCTCCGCTAACCTGTTATGCTCATCCTGAACAAATCTTTCTATTGTTTGTATATTTAAAAAATATACAAACTTGGCTCTCAAGTTGTATATTCTAGCTTGAATGACATTTGATGCTCTGTGTGTTCACAGCGGCGTCGGTGGAGAAACAGACAGATTGATTTCCCTGATGAGACAGTATTCATGTCCAAATGTGTACCAGTGAAGACTGGCTTCACGTCCAAGAAACTTGAAGACAACTTTGCAATGTCTGAATCAGTTTTAACATGTTTGAGACAGATTTTTTATATATATATATATATATTTGAATAAACAATGACTTTTTTCCCCCAAATGTGTTTCATAAAACTGCAGATTCAATTGCAGTCAATGACATCTCAGATGCAAAATAAACTCTGGATTTGAGAAGAGTGTCTTGTCTTGTTTATGAAACCACACCTTCAGCTTCTCAAAGGCACATGTTGGTTTATACATTTAACATTAGACAATATCTTCATGTGCCTTCATAAGAGCTTTATAGTACTACTAAACTTATAAGCTACTATAATGTGCGTGATTCACAAGATCATAATTCATATACGACCATAAAAAGGCACGGTCAGCAAAGAGCATTTTATAGACTTGTAGTATAAAAATAACATGAGAGTGTATTGATTAAGAAGATAGTAACCATTGCTACATGAACATGGTAATCAAACTGTATGGGTCTTTTCTAATTTTGGATGTCATCAAATGTTGAAAATCAAACTGTTTTTAAAAAGATTATTAGGTCCATAAACACATTAGGTATTACTCACAACTGCTTGATGGGAAACTGGTTTAGTCAGAACAAAGTGATTCGTCTTTGATATGCCTTTATTGATTCATTATCTAACAAGAAATGGATTTAAGGCCTAATGGATGTGCTGCCGTTTTCACTCTACTTGTTCTTTTCACATTTATCCTTTTGATGAATCATGGTAGGGAGATCTTTGTTGGTCAAGCTTAGCATTTGTTAAACAAAATCCAAGACATGGAAGACCAAAATGTCCAGCCTTAAAGAACAGATGAACAACAGTTGAGAAAACCAATTACCTCAGTTCAAGTTTAGAAACCAGTAGTTATAAGTACTGTAAACTTATTTCAGAATATTTCTTTAAATACAATTAAATTGCATTTAATTATTTCATTATAATGTTGCTGAAACCTAACTGTATTAATTCAGCATGCTGGTGTAATTTATTCAGTTGAAGTTCTGCTTCATCTAATCCATTAAATGAAAAAAAAAAAGTCAGTCATAGTAAGTATGGCATTTTTTTTTAAATACACTTAAGTAAATTTATCCGTAAAGTTCAAATTATGTTTATGACTATGACGTTGACTAGCTTTAAGATCATATTTTCCGAATAGCAGGAATGACCCACATACAGTCCGTAATCTTATATAATATTATCAGGGCTCTCAAGTTTTGAAGACAGGCAAGAGTGACATCTCATCTACCCCCCCACCCGGGGGTGTGGAATGGGGGTGTTCCATAAAAACTGATGTTAATTATCTGGGAAACATTCTCTAACAGCTGTCAAGTGGTCATAATATTGTTTGTGTCAAACAAGTTGTGAATTTGCTGTAACAGGAGATCATTACTTTGTGCTCAAAGTGATGCTCGGGGCTCCAGTGGTTTCCTCTGTGGGTGAACGAGGAAGATGGTGAACAATTTCAGGATGCTTTTTTTCATTGGTTGTTGCGTTAAATCTTACCCAGATACAATAGTGCTATTTTCTGATTGGCTATTGTGTAGCCTATTTCTTTTTTTTGATTGGCTGATAAGTGGCAGGCTCGACTAAGAACTCCAGGGGAGACGCGCTTGAATCCTGCCGGTTCCATAGCGAGAGCGGCGCGGCCAGAGAAATGTTGGGCGCTGCGGTATATTAAATATATTATAAATAGTTTTTTCTGCGTGAGAAATACAATGTGTGGCGGGAGTGCGTGACAATAGACCGAAATGAGTGACTGTCACGCTCAATGCGTGACACTTGAGAGCCCTGTTATTATCTTAACAGTACTTTTTATTAAAGCGAATTGTGAGGGGAAAAACTTGTATTGGGTTCAATATCTTCAGACGTTTCTTCATGCAAAATATGTACAGCGTATCGAGTTGTTTGCTACTATGTTCTTCATGCTAACGTTGTTTTTAAGGTCTAGCGGTAATGTCTTTATTGCGTCTTCCATCAGCTATACGCAATAATATAACAACATATTTATGAAAGTACAGTATGACAGCCAGATAAGATTGCTTCAATTGGTTGCTTGAAGATTAGCTTACCGTTACCGTAAGTGGAACCTCCGCCCACTATGACTAGCTACCAGCACGTGTAAAACATTAAACCGAAGAATTAATTTCTTCTTTTGTGATGCTGTTAGCTGTTCTGGCTAGTTTATTTCAGTCATGAAGTCATAAATACTCACTTGAATTTGCTTCTAGTGCTCGTTTTTTTGTTTATTTAAATATGAAATAGGAAACTTATCTCATGTAGTCTGTTGACAAGGTTCCCCATAAATAGCACTTTTCATTCAGTAATAAAGAATAAGCTAGCAGCTTTGCTAAATTATAGCTAAAACGTCTTTAACATTTATTTTTGTCACAAAAATACTGTGTAATTTTTCCAGTACTATTCTTAATACTTTTAACTTAAGTGACAGTTTTTACAGTGGATGTGTCAGCCTCGCATTTTAGGAAACAGTACTGATGCTAACCATCTGCACACAACTAAAAATATTTTGTAAACATAGCTCTTCATTGTGATTATGGTTTATGAGATGTACATGGACATGTAAATCAGCCAGGTTCATGTCTATGAGGCAAAAGTCCATCTGTGCTCTTTTTTTATAGCCAATAAAGCCGAGATAAGCGTTTGTCTCAAAGGTTAAGCTTGAAGTCTCTTTCGCACATCAGCTATCGCTCACAACTGCTTGATGGCAATTTGATTCAGTTGGAAGAAAGGGATTCGTCTTTCGATATTCCTTTATTGATCTATCATCTAAAAAGAAAAATGGATTTGAGGTCTAAAGGATCTGCTGCCGTTTTCGTTTTGCTGGGTATTTTTGCACTCAGCAGGTACAGTGAAGCTCAAAGTAAGTGCTGAAAGTTTGTGTATAAAAAATATTACATAATCAGGTTTTCTTTTGTAGGCTGAAATAGTTCAGAACGTGAAATTTCCCCAGTGATATGAGAGCTGACAGGTTATACTGTGGAAAAATATGTGTGATAGACTTCCAAAACATTAAGACACTTTTGGAAATGTTGCTATTCTTTAAAGTATTAATATTTCAAATTGTGAGAATTTGCTGGTTGAATGGTTGAATGAACATCAAGGCAACTGTACTGAATCATACTGAATGTTTTAATTTTTTTTAACACCATGATTTTTACTGTATAGATGTGCATATGTTTTAGTATAAATATTTAAATTAAAAAAATAAAGTTGTAATTCATATTTTATAGGCTTACTTGTTTGAAGAAATCCTACCAAGTGAATTTTATTTAGTTTCTTTTGCATTTTTCAAATTTGTTCAGTGTCAACCAGCACCATTCATGAAAACATTATAATTCTGATTTTCTCTGAATAACACAGACCTTTGCTCGATGCCGGGTAGTATACCGATAATTTTTATTGCGGAAAACAACACTATTGGTGCCGTAGTTACACCATTCAACGCTCAAGATGGGGTAAATGCTGAAATCACTAGTCAAAATCCAGAGGGTCTCTTCAGCCTCAGCGGATACAGTATCATTGCTGATACTGTGCTGGATTATGAGGTTAGTACTGTGTATCTTATAAAGATTTTGATAAATAAAGTATTTATTTATTTATTTATTTTACTCTTAAGTTTAATACTTTGCAAAATTACTAATACTTTTATAGCGTAATTATTTCCTATTACATTTACACCCCTACCCCTAAGCTTTTCTAGTTAGAATGCTGTAAAGGTGTAGCTTTCAAGATGGAATTTTTAGCTCAAGTAAATGAGACCATTTTATTATTTCAAAGCAGAGTACAGATCCATTTAAAATGATTTTTGTACAAATTGACACGCCTTTTATCTTTTGTGATTTTCTTAGACATTTGACCCGGCCACACCTCATGAGGTGAATATTGAGTGTACAAAAGCTGGCTTTACCCCCGTGAGTAAACTATTTAAATGGTGTTTAATTGAAATGAAAGAAAAATTGTAAATGTTTTATTCAATTCAATTAATTCAATTTGTACTTTTTTGTTTCTGATGTTTGTTTTTATGTTGGTTATTGATGTTCTGCATGCCATATTTGTATTTTTAGACCCAACTGAATGTGAAAATAGCAGTTGATGATATAAATGATAATCCACCAGCATTCAGAGAGAGTCAATACACACTAAACGTTGATGAGGTACTGATATAACTTTTAATGTTGCCCATGTTATACACTTTAATTCTGTTCATTTATCTGTTTTATCATTGCCATTTGCAAAATCTGATTACTACTAATTTTGTAGCTATCAAAAGTGGATACCAGTGTTGGCCTAATCACAGCAACCGATCCTGATAAAAGTGATAGACTTTACTACCGACTGGATCCTGAGGTACAGCCGTGTCCCTATTACACTACCTCAGACAATAAAAGTCCCAAAGAATGTGTATAGGGTCTGTATACATTGCATTTCTCGGTAATCACAGCTGTCCTGTTGGGAACTATGTTCTGAAGTGTCTTCTTTTTGGAATTCTAAAAGAGAATTCCCCTTGAATGTTTGTTCCAAATTATTATAGGAATTCTAAAAGGAATCCCATTCACAACGCCTTTGTTCTCTCTCAGGGAGAATTTCGCCTGGAGTCCAGTTTCAATCCCAACATTCTGGTGAAAGAACTTCTGGATTATGACAAAATTAAACAAGTCACAATGACGCTATATGTGCAGGTAAGTTAATTTGACCCAGGCTTAATATCCAAAGATGCTTCTTTTTGTACAAACAACTTTCATTTGATGACTTTTCAGGACACACCGCTTGCATCTACAACTAAAGCCTCTTACACTGCCACAACCACAGTTGTAGTCCATATCACAGACACTGACAATCGTCCGCCATGGTTCCAGCCCTGTACAGAACATGAGTTTGGCACAAGCAAAGTGTGCGTGAACTCTGGTTATGAAGGGACTGTCAACTTCAATGAGACATCGGTGGGTTTTCTGTCCAAATCACCTGTAGATAAAGGTTTGACACTGAGTTAAACCAGTTCAAATGTTATATAGCATTTTACACGGTATAAAGTTAGCTAATGGATCTTGTTGGATGAGTTGAGGCAGCGTGCATTAGCCAAAGTTGTGGATAGATCTGGAGTTACAACATCAAATGAGTATTTGAATGTTGTTGTACACCACAGACAGATCCTTTGATCTTGAAGCCAGGTCCACTCTCCGCCACTGATGGTGACAAAGGCATAAATGAGCCCATTGGTTATGCAATTCTTACAGGTGAGTTATTTTATTTTCATTGTGAATTGATATAAAGAACTTTGGGAAGAGTCGACAGGTTTTAATTAGTACATTTTGCATGTTTAGGAAATGAGCATGGTATATTTGAGATCAACAGTGACACCGGGAGCATCACAGTGCCGAATCCAGTAAACCTAGCAGGACCGTTTGTACTCACAGTCATGGTAAGAGAGGAAAAAAAAGGATTTATAAAAAGGAAACCATTCTCTTTGAATGTTACACGCAATGAAAACCTTTATTTTGTAGCCACATTATTCTGTACTCATTCTTAATGACATTGATGGTTCCTTGAAGAGTGTTCTTCACTCTAAGAAAAAATGGTTCTTTTAGGAACTGAAAGGTTCTTTGGGGAGCCAAAAATGGAACCCTTCTGGAACCATTATTTTTTAGAGTGTAGTTCCTTCCTGAACCAAATTTCCCTTCTGTCTCTTTAGGCATTTCAGGTGAATAACCCTGATCAGTTTGCCACCACTACAGTCATCCTGACGGTGGTGATTTCTAGCAATTTCCCTCCGACTTTTGAGAAGCCTAGTTATGAAGGCTTTATCTCAGAGGATGCGGGTGTGGACAGCATGGTGCTGGAGAGCAAAACGTCCAACAGACCCCTCAGAGTAAAGGCTACAGACCAAGACTTTTCTGATGTAAGAACTCAGGGACCAACAGCGTTCTGGTCTGTGCACATGTTCCTTTCAAGATCGGGAATTAATCTGGAAAGAACATAGAAAGTACACAGAACAGGATTGGTGTAAATTAGCGTAAATCAATTGGAAATCATTTTTACTTAAACTTTTACTTAATTCATTCTTGCATAAACTGTTGCACTGAAATTTGATTGGTTTTTAAAACCATTCTCATAGAAATCATCATGTTCAGTTCAGTGTAAAATAATTTTTACGTAAATTCCAATCCGTAAACAACATAGAAAACGGAACAGGATTAGTAAAAATTAACGTAAATCAATCAGAAAATGTTTTTACATAAACCTTTGCAATGGTTTTATGGATATTTCAATTCATTCTTGCATAAACTGTTGCATTGAATTGATTTGTTTCTAAAACTATTCTTATAGAAATCATCACATTCAATTCAGTGTAAAATAATTTCTATGTAAAGAACGTAGAAAACACATAGCGCAGGATTAGTTCAAATTAGAATAAATCAATCGTAAAACAATTTTATCATAAACTTTTGTATTGGTTTTATGGACATTTCAATTCATTCTAGCATAAACTGTTACACGGAACTGATTTGTTTATAAAACCATTCTTATAGAAGTCATCACTTTCAATTCAGCGTAAAATAATTTTTACATAAATTCTAATCTGTAAAGAACAGAAAAAAACAAAGTAGGATTTTTGCAAATTAGTGTAATCACTCGGAAAATGGTTTTACATAAACTTTTGCAATGGTTTTACAGACATTTCAATTCATTCCTGCATAAACTGTTGCATTGAATTGATTTTTTTGTAAAACCATTCTTATTGAAATCATCATGTTCAATTCATCTTAAAATAATCTTTACATAAATTCTAATCTGTAAAGAACATAGAAAACAGAACAGGATTAGAGAAAATCAGAAATCATTTTTACATAAACATTTGCATTGGTTTTATGAACATTTCAATTCATTCTTGCATAAACTGTTGCATTAAACTGATTTGTTTGTAAAACCATTCTTATAGAAATCATCACGTTCAATTCAGTGTAAAATCATTTTTACGTAAATGCTTGGATTTTGTAAAACAATTCTTACATAAATTGTGGCATTGAATCGTTTGCGAAATTTCATTTAAACATTCCTAAAAACATTCTAGGGTAAATTTGTTGCACATTTTTATAGGAATCATCACGTTCAGTTCAACATAAAATCATTTTTACGTAAATTCTAATCTGTAAGGAATACAGAAAACACAGAACAGGATTAGTGAAAATTTGTGTCAGTCAATCCAGAAATCATTTTTACATAAATTCTAATCTCTAAAGTAAGTTCATGTAATCACTCCTAAAAACATTCTAGGGTAAATGTGTTGAACTGAATTCAGTGTTCATAAAACTTACAGAAATGTAGAACCTATTTAAACTCTTAAATACTTTAAACATAAACTGAATTATTTAAATAAAATCTTAAATCTTAATGAAACTATTTTAAGTAACTGCTGCATTAATTCAATTTTCATAAAACCATTGCATAAAATGTTGCACTGAATTGAATTGTTTGTGAAATTTTTATTTTCTTAAAAATATTGAATAATTGTTTTTTTAATGAATTGAATCTTAATGAAACTAATTTAAGGAACTGTTGCATTCACTTTTATGTCCATAAAACCATTTTTAGATCAGTTTTCACATTCAATTTAATGTTTATAAAGCCGTTTTTATTAGTTCTATTAGAATTGTTTTTTAATGATTTACACAAATGTTTGCTACTCAGATTTTATAAATGACGCCTATTATTGTAATATTTCTGGTGTTAAGAGCTGGATTTCTTTCTTTTTAGGGGTATAATCCTAACCTCAGATTTGAGGTTGTAGACGGCACAGACTTCTCAATTACTCCAGAGGGTTTCATACTAATGGCGAAGGAGGTTTCTCACGGCACTGTAAATTTAGAAGTAAGAACTTAATATTTCATGGAATGTTTCATGCACTTTGGACATTTGCTAATTGTTAATATGTAATTCGAAACTTTTATGACCATATTATCCAATGTGACTCAGATGAAGGTGGTTGACACGACCAACGATGAATCAAGCACTGCTTCTCTAGCAATTGAGGTCACACCAGGTAAGACCAGACCAGTACTGCATGCTATCAAGAAATCACCTGAACGTGACACGATACAATCCAAACAGGGACAGTTATTAAGTGGCTAACAGGGTGTGGGCTAATGATCATGCTTTTTGGACATTAAGGCTTTCAGCCAACAGTCTGAGCTTTTGGTGATCTAAGTTTCAGATAAGTTCATTTTCATTTTAAGCCACTGAAGCCACATAAATAGTACAATGTGATTGTTTTAGTCCATAAATTGAATTTCAAATTATTCACTTGAATCAGTCAACGGCACTGGTGACACCATTGTTTCTTCAGGGGTTCCTACTACCACTCCTGCAACAACTATCACGACTTCATCCATTAAAACAACAGAAACAACAGGTAGCACCACTAATACAAAGCCAACAGACACCACTGTCACTGCCACGGCCACGGCCACGGCCACGGCCACGGCCACGGCCACCATCAACACAACGCCCCCAGACTCTGTCACAACTACGCCGCACAGCACAGGTACACTTATGCTAAGCTAACTAGACTTGTTAAATCATCTGGTGTGCTGTGTTGCATGCGTTTTTTTGAAATGGCATACCATCACTACACGCCATATAACATTCATGAATCTAGCATTATGCAATCACATGGAATTCACTATACTAATTTGCTATTGGATACTTTTGGATACTAGCTATATAAATGGCTGCAGTGATGACATTAGCATCACCCTGGTTCACTCAACAAAATCTCAAGAGGATTTTTCCATTAGCTTCTGGATTATTGCAGAAAATAAAATCTGTGAGCAACAACAGTTTATGATTTTTAGATGCTTTGTTTATCATCATAATCTTCACAAATGAACACAAATTTTAGGAATTTTGAAGCTCAAATACAATTGCTAGAAGTAAAAAGCTACACAACAATTGCATGATTGCACTACTATTAAGCTTCTGCCAACTTTCAATCTTTATTTTAAAAAATTGTTAAAGTACTTTGGAAGATTGCGACTGAAAACGCAACTGGGGGAGTAAAGTTTGTGAAAGAACTTTGAAGTTGGCCTGAAAAAGCCTTGTTTGAAAGTTTGAAACAGTTGGAAAAATCGGAAAGCAGTTTTATCATGATTAGCATGTTTCTAGCATGATTGGCATGTTGTTAGCATGTTTCTAACATGATTAACATGTTGCTTGCGTGTTTCTAGCATGATTAGCATGTTTCCAGCATGTTTCTAGCATGATTAACATGTTGCTTGCATGTTTCTAGCATGTTTCCAGCATGTTTCTAGCATGATTAACATGTTATTAACATGTTTCTAACATGATTAACATGTTGTTAGTCATGTTTCTAGCATGATTAACATGTTGCTTGCGTGTTTCTTGCATAATTAGCATATTTCCAGCATGTTTCTAGCATGTTTCTAGCATGATTAGCATGTTGCTTGCATGTTTCTAGCATGATTAGCATGTTTCTAGCATGATTAACATGTTGTTAGCATGTTGTTAGTCATGTTTCTAACATGATTAGCATGTTTCCAACACGTTTCTAGCATGCTTAACAGGTTGTTAGCATGTTGTTAATCATGTTTCTAGCATGATTAGCATGTTGCTAGTATGTTTTAGCTTGATTAACATGTTGTTAGCATGTTTTACCATGATTAGCATGTTGCTAGTGTGTTTTTAACATGATTAATGTGTTGCTGATGTGTTTTTAACAAGTTTAGCATGTTGCTAGTATGTTTCCAGCATGATTACCATGTTGTTAACGTTTCTAACGCTTTTATAGCATGATTACCATGCTGCTAGCATGTTGTTAACATGTTATAGCATGGTTACCATGTTGCTAGCATGTTTCTAGGATAATTGCCATATTGCTAATGTTATTTTAACATGATCAGTGTGACGGGCATGTTTTACCATGATTAGCATGTTGCCAGCATGTTTTAACATGATTAGCATGCTGCCAGCATGACTGCTATGTTTTTTAACATGACTGCTATCTTTTTAACATGCTGCTTGCATTCTGCTAACATTTTATAACATGATTAACATGCTGCTAGCATGTTTTTAGCATATTGTTAACATGTTTTAACATGGTCAGCATGTTGCTAGCATGTTTTTAGCATAATTAACATGTTGCTAGCATGTTTCTAGCATAATTACCATATTGCTAGTGTGTTTTAACATGATTAACTTGTTACTGGTGCTTTTAACATGATTAGCATGTTTCTAGCATGATTACCCTGTTGTTAGCATGTCTCTAACATTCTGCTAGCACGATTAACATGCTGCTAACATGTTTTAGCATGTTGTTAACATGTTTTTAAGATGGTTACCATATTGCTTGTGTGTTTTTAGCATGGTCAGCATGTTGTTAGCATGTTTTTAAGATGGTTACTATATTGCTAGTGTGTTTTAGCATGATCAGCATAGTGGCATGTTTTAACATGATTAACATGTTTTTACCATGATTAGCATGTTGCCAGCATGTTTCTAACATGTACCATATTGTTAACCTGTTGCTAGCATTCTGCAAACATGCTTATAACATGATTAGCATGTTGCTAGCAGTCTGCTAACATGTTTATAACATGATTGACATACTGTTAGCATGTTTTAGCATATTGTTCACATGTTTTAACATGATTAGCATGTTGCTAACATGTTTCTAGCATAATTACCATATTGCTAGTGTGTTTTTAACATGATTAGCATGTTTCTAGCATGATTACCATGTTGTTAACATGTTTCTAGTGTTCTGCTTAACATATTTATAACATGATTAACATGCTGCTAGCATGTTTTAGCACATTGTTAACATGTTTTAGCATGGTTAGCATGTTGTTAGCATGTTTTTAAGATGGTTACCATATTGCTTGTGTGTTTTTAGCATGATCAGCATGTTGGCATGTTTTAACGTGATTAGCACGTTTTGACTATGATTAGCATGTTGCCAGCATGTTTCTAACATGATTACCATATTGTTAACATGTTGCTAGCATTCTGCAAACATGCTTATCACATAATCAACATGCTGCTACCATGTTTTAGCATGGTTAGCATGTTGCTATCATGTTTCTAACATGATTATCATGTTGTTAGCATGTTTGTAACATGATTACATGTTGTTAGCAGGATTTGTACATTGCTAATATGTTTTAGTATGTTGCTAGCATAATTTAGTATGCTGTTCTGGGATAGTCATTAAGCTTTGCTAGTGATAGGCAACTTACACTATGACATAAGTCTTACTGTACAAAAAATTTGACCCCGTCTAGAAGGGGTTTTGATAGTCTGGTTTTCGAAAACCGTACTTCAGAATAACAAGGTCTAACCCGAGTTTGGTGGTTGTAGATTTAAAGCTATAGGATGAGATACTGACTAAATTTTGGCTCAGAAGAGGAAGAAGAAGAAAAACTTAAATAGCAAATCAGTTAGTTGTTGAATCCATTCAAAAAACCCACTGATTTTGGGATGTTGGAACCAAAAGTGCTACAATGCTAAGTTGTTTTTCTGTGCTTTGGCCTACAAAAATCCATCATCCCTGCAGCACTCTATAACTAATATTTGTGAAAACACAAATATCTCGTTCGATGCTAACGGTCTAATCTGATACAATGATCTATGCTAAGCTATTAGCAAAAAAAGTGGAGTGTTCCTTTAAGCATGTAATTCAAAATTATTGCAATTGTGAAATTCCATTAAAATGACTACAGTTTGTGTATATCTTTCTAGGAAACACACTTAATGTTTACCGTAAGTAAAAAAAAACATGTTTTTCTTTCCTCTTTTGTGCTCCAGGGGGACAGCAGCAGAAGACAGGTGAGTTCAGTTCAGCCCATATGGCGGCTTTAGGGGGCTCTTTGGCCGTGGTTATCGTTCTCTGCTTGGTTTTCATTGGACTACTGATGCACCGCATCAAGAACCATAATAGCGACTGGAAGAAGATTTCTGAGGCTGGCGTCTTCCGTAGCAAAGTGAGTTTCCATGCAGAAGACCGTTCTCTTTGAACTTCAAACAAATCAAATTTTAATAGTAGGAATGTTTAAATAAAATAATTCTTGTGTAAAATTTCAGAATGAAGTGAACAATTCTTAAAAGTATTCTCACTTAAATTGTCACCTTTACTCTTTTTATTTCATTTATTTAAATTGTAATAAAAAACATAAATACACTTACTGTTTATAAAACTATTCTTACGTTTTTGAATGAAATAGTTCATAAATTAAATCTCTTGTAAAACCAACATAAATTGTAATTCAAATGTTTGTAAAACTGCTCTTACGTTAATTTTTGGATTTAATTAAATAGTTCGTAAAAGCGTTCTCACGTAAATTGTCACTCCAATTTTTATAAAACCATTCTTGTGTTGTTTTTGGATTGAATTGAATAGTTCGTAGAAACTTTTTCATGTTAATTGTCACACTGAATTAAATTGTTCGTAAAGACATGTCTACATTTTTGGACTGAATTGAATAGTTTATAGAAACATTTTTAGTTATTTCCCACACTGAATTAAATCGTTTGTAAAGCTGTGTCTACATTTTTTAATTGAATTGAATAGTTTGTAGAAACTTTTTCACGTTAATTAAATAGTTCGTAAAGCCATGCCTACAATTTTGGATTGAATTGGATAGTTTGTAGGAAACTTTTTTATGTTAATCGCCACATTAAATTAAATTCATAAAGCCATGCCTACATTTTTGGACTGAATGGAACAGTTCGTAGAAACTTTTTAATGGTAATCATCACACTTGATTAAATCATTAGTAAAGCCATGCCAACATATTTGGATTGAATTGAATCGTTTGTAGAAACGTATTCACGTTAAATGTCACACTGAATTAAATAGTTAGTAAAGCTATGCCTACATTTTTGGATTAAATTGAATGGTTCGTAAAAACTTTTTCACGTTAATCATCACACTAAATTACATTGTCCGTGTAGCTATGCCTACATTTTTGGACCGAACTGAATAGTTTGTAGAAACTTTTTCACATTAATCGTCACACTGAATCAAATTGTTCGTAAAGCCATGCCTACATTTTTTTTAATTGAAATGAAACTTTTTCATGTTAATTGTCATGCCAAATTAAATTGTTCGTAAAGCCATCCCTACATTTTTGAATTGAGTTGAATAGTTTGTAGGAAACTTCTCCACGTTCATTGTAGCACCAAATTGAATCATTTGTAAAGCTTGCCTACATTTTTGGATTGAATTGAACAGTTTGTAGAAACTTTTTAATGGTAATCATTACACTTGATTAAATCATTAGTAAAGCTATGCTTACATTTTTTGATTAAATTGAATGGTTCGTAAAAACTTTTTCACGTTAATCATCACACTAAATTACATTGTCCGTGTAGCTATGCCTACATTTTTGGACCGAACTGAATAGTTTGTAGAAACTTTTTCACGTTAATTAAATCGTTCGTAAAGCCATGTCTACATTTTTGGATTGAACTGAATAGTTTGTAGAAACTTTTTCACGTTAATCGTCACATTGAATTAAATCATTCGTAAAGCCATGTCTACATTTTTGGACTGAATTGAACAGTTCGTAGAAACTTTTTAATGTTAATCATGACACTTGATTAAATCATTAGTAAAGCCATGCCTACATTTTTGGATTGAATTGAATCGTTCTAGAAACGTATTCACGTTAATTGTCACACTGAATTAAATAGTTCGTAAAGCTATGCCTACATTTTTGGATTGAATTGAGCAGTTTGTAGGAAACTTTTTCACGTTAATTGTCACACTAAATTAAATCATTCGTAAAGCCATGTCTACATTTTTGGACTAAATTGAACAGTTTGTAGAAATGGTAATCATCACACTTGATTAAATCATTAGTAAAGCTATGCCTACATTTTTGGAACTGAATCATTTGTAGAAACTTATTCATATTAATCGTCACACTGAATTACATTGTCCGTGTAGCTATCCCTACATTTTTGGAACGAAATGAATAGTTTGTAGGAAACTTTTCCATGTTCATTGTAGCACCGAATCGAATCGTTTGTGAAGTTTGCCTACATTTTTGGATTGAATTGAATAATTTGCAGAAACTTATTCACGTTAATTGTCACACTGAATTAAATAGTTTGTAAAGCTATGCCTACAATTTTTGATTAAATTGAATAGTTCGTAAAAACTTTTTCACTTTAATCATCACACTAAATTACACTGTCCCTGTAGCTATGCCTACATTTTTGGACCGAACTGAATAGTTTGTTGAAACTTTTTCACGTTAATCATCACGCTGAAATAAATCATTCGTAAAGCAATGCCTACCTTTTTGTATTTAACTGAATAGTTCGTAGGAAGCTTTTTCACGTTAACTGTCATGTCGAATTAAATCATCCATAAAGCTATGCCTACATTTTTAGATTAATTAAATAGAAGGAAACTTCTGAATTAAATTGTTCGTAATGCTGTGCCTACATTTTTGGATTGAATTGAATAGTTCTTAGAAACTTTCTGACGTTAATCGTCACACCGAATTCAATGGTTCGCAAAACTATGCTTAAATTGTTGGATTGAACTGAATAGTTAGATGGAAACTTTTGAATTAAATCATTCATAAAGCCATTCCTACATTTTTGGATTGAATTGAATGGTTCATAAAAACTTTTTCACATTAATCATCACACTGAATTAAATCATTCGTAAAGCTATGCCTACATTTTTGGATTTAATTGAATAGTTTTTTTTTTTTTTCATGTTTCATGTTTTTTCATACATTTTTTTCTTTTTCATGTTAACTGTCACACTGAATTTAAATGCTCTTAAAGCTGTGCCTACATTTTCGGACTGAATTCGGACATAGAAACGTTTTTACGTTAATCGTCAAATTAAATAGTTCGCAAAGCTATGCCTAAATGATTGGATTTAATTGAATAGTTCATAAAAACTTTTCACATTTTTATAAACCATTCTTGCATTATTGTTTGGACTGAATTAAATAGTTTGTAAAGTCATTCTCATGTAAATTCATATTAAATCAAATTCTCATGTAATTTGTCACATTCAGTGCTCATAAAACTATTACTTTAGGTAAAATATTATATTAATGTTAACACTTCCTATATCTAGAGAATATTTATGAGAGTATTTTTTCTTTTTTTTTTTTTTTACAGCTTGATGGAGGCTCTAAAGAGGGAGTGCAGTACAGCAACGAGGGCTTTCAGCATGATGGTGATTCTGGGAGTATGAACAGCTTAGCTGTAGACCTGGAGAACAAACTGGAGCCTGGGCCGAAGCCGCAGGAGAAGGAGAAGGAGATCACCGGCGTCGTTCTCCAATCCACCAGCAGCACTCCACCCGACTCCAGCAGCCTGGCTGGTTCAGAAAGCACAGACGGCGAAAAGGAAGTCAAACCCATTCTGACCAAAGAGCGGCGCAATGAGGAGGGATACAAAGCAGTTTGGTTTAAAGAAGATATTGATCCCGACACCAAAGAGGATGTGGTCATCATTCCCAACGCTCGCGAAGCGGATGAAGACCATGAGGAAGATGACGACATTGAAGATGAGGACAACCTAAGGACTGACATGGATTCGGATGACGAGGAAAGGCTGACATCAGATTTGTAGACCTCAGATTGGTTCTCCAATGAAGCAAATGCAAAATACAAGGACTTGAGTCTATCTCAAATGTTTGACACTTTATTACAGTAGGATTCATTATTATTCCTCTGTTCTTAAGTCTACACAAATGTCTTTCTGTTAATGAGTCTCTGAATATTTACACATTTTGTTTAAACATGGTGCACAAAATGAATATAATTTTCAGTTTCTAGCATGAACATAAAATCAGAATTGACCCTGCTTGCTTTCCAAGTATATGTTCTTGATTTTTAATTGTAAATGACTCATCATTGCACATATTGTAAAGAAAAAATAAATAAGTAAAAATCGAACTTTTTCAGTGTCACTCAGAAATACATCAGATTATTGAAGTAATATGGGTTGTGAACTGGGTTTCACGTTGACTAAGTGCTGTATACAAAGAACTTTTATTAGTAGTAAATGAAAATAATTTTTTTTACTATGTAAATAATTTAATTTTGCAGAAATTAATTCACTGTAAAACATGAGAAAAAAACTGAATAAACAGTAATTAATTATACCTGTTGTCATTTATTCTCTCGCCAAACAGAATTGCAAATAATGAGTTTTCGCCACATTTTTAGATTTTTTCTAGCACTTATAGTTGAGAGAAAGCACTTTATCACTGTAATCTCATATAGTTTTGTGGCTTGTATAAAAAGACAGTTGCTATAACAACCTTGTGACGTAAACTCTTTATTTATATGTTTGTGACGTTGCAGTGGACTGCTGCCCTTTTACATAATCATGAACAATCATAAATTCTTCTATAGCAACTTAGATAAGTTTTAATGATTAACTTGAGAACTGAGATCTGTCTGTGAATGCTATTTTATTAGTGCATGCTTTTTTATACTATAATCTATTCTATAAAGAAACACACTGGAACAGATCTACACAAATGAGTCTGACAAAATCTGTCTTCAAGGGTCGTATTTCATGAACCCAAAACAAGAAATATTTCGTTTAAAGAAAATACAGCCTGTTTTTGGACCATTAAGTCCAAGCTTTTTTTTTTTTTAATTAATCTCAGACAAATGAATCTTAAGTGGTTCATCTTGATTGTTCACTCGCTGATTCTTATATCCTAAAATGTCCCTTACAAAAAAATAAAACAACTTTTTTTTTAATTAATTAATTAATTTTTTTGTAAATGTATTTTTTCATAAAGAGGGAATAGCTCCATCTTCAGGGGCAATGCTAACTGTGTCTGGGGACAAATAAAGGTGATGACAAAGAAAAGTAAATGTTGCCATGAAAGCAGTTCTGCACCAGGGATATTATACAGTAGTTTAGTAAAACTAAAACCATATTTTACAAAAAAAAAAAAAAAAGAGAAGAAAAGAAAACAATGCCATATTTGTTTTAATAACCAAAGCAACATTTTTCATTTTAATTTAGTTTAACTTGATGTACTAAAATAACTAAAATATAAATAAAATTTAATAAAAACAATTTAGATATTAAAAATAAGAGTTTCTTCTTCAGATTCTAGCTAACTGCAATCAAATCTGAACATTTTACACGTTAATTAGACGCCCTCTACTGGAGAAACGAACAACGTGCCAAATACAATAAATACAGTAAGACACACACACACACACACACGCACACACACACACACACATATTATGTGTATATGCATATTGCATATATATATATAGATTTACATACAGAAATACATTTAATATGTTATTATATTATTATTTATTTCTTTTCCATCAAGTTATATTGATAGGGTTGAACGGGAATCATTAAGAAAGTACTGACACGCTCAAAGCCTTATGACGCCATAGAGCGCGTTCGAATAGAACTCTCGGGGTATATAAAGAGCGTGACATTCTGACATTCTTTGTGGGTTTGTTGTAGTGGTCGGTGATTATTCACAGCGATGGGACAGCGAGTTACTAAAGTCAGTCCGATGACAGTTGGTGAGGTGTACGAACAACATCTTAGTACACCCCCAAAACCCAGCACCAACACGGCGGTTTACCATCCTCATCCTCGCGATGAGACCCCTGTTGGTGCTGGAGGAGGAGGAGGAGGAGGTGGAGGAGGAGGAGAGGAGAAAGGAGGAGAAAGAGTAGAGCAGGAAGGAGGAGGAGGAGGTGAGGAGAAGGAGAGGAAGGAGGAGGAGGAGGAGGAGAGGAAGGAGGCAAGGAGAGTTGAAGAGAAAAGAAAGAGTAAGAAGTGGTGGCGGAAACTTCGCTCTTTCTTCCGAGCTGCCAAAAAACAGCCTCCAGAGAGCAGCTCAGGTCAGGGAGAGGTGGAGCAGCAGCAGGATGAGGGAGAGAAGAGGAAGGTGGCCTGGGCTGGAAGAAGTAGTGATGGTAAATGACACAACCATGTTATGAGAATGTGTTTTGTTTATGTACAGCTCTACTTTGAACTAATACCATCAAACACAATATACATCAGCAAACATTACACCAAAATCCACTTCAAGGCCTGATTAGATCTTCAAGGCCTGATTAGATCGCTACACCGTTGGCGATCAGCTGGGGAAAGGTGGATTCGGCGTGGTGTACGAAGGGAGACGTTTGGATGATGATCTTAAAGTAAGTAAATAAAGTAAATAACACATTATCAAGCTAGAAAATGTTTGCCCTGTCTTATCCTCATCCTCTTAGCCCTCTTTATGTTTCTTAAGTTAATTTTATTGTTTTGTTTATTAGGTGGCTTTGAAATATGTCACGAAGACCCAAAATATGGAATGTATTTTCATTGTAAGTACATTGCAGTATATAAACAATTTAAAACATTTCATATTAACATTAACACAAATCCCTATTTGAGAAACCACCCTCATGTAACCATCATAAAAACGCAATTCATCTAGCCCGATCATCCAAACCCCCTTCCAAAAGAAGTCGCCCTCACCATCCTGGTGAATAAAGGTCACAGCGTGCCAGAGATCATCAGGCTGCTGGACTGGACAGACCACCCTGACCACTTTGTTATGGTCCTCGAATGTCCCTCTCCCTGTGAGAATCTCGTAGAGTTCATCAGGCGTCACGGTGGAAGCCTCGACGAAGAAACAACAAGGCAGATCATGAGGCAGGCAGCTCACGCTGCAAACATGTGCTGCCTCCGCGGAGTGCTCCACCGTGACGTCAAACTGCAGAACCTGCTGATAAACAGGGAGACATCCGAAGTCAAGCTGATTGACTTCGGATGCGGGGACATTCTGAGGAGGTCACCGTACAGGTCATACCGTGGTATGTATGATATAAATAATTTCTTCTATCCTATCTGTCCTAAAGCAAACTTACATATCATACAAACTCCGCTCTCCTCCAGGCACAGCAGCGTACTCCCCTCCAGAGTACCACAGCAGGGGCAAGTACTACGGCGGGCCAGCGACGGTCTGGTCGCTGGGGATTCTGATGTTCACATTGTTATGTGGACGTTTCCCATGTGACTATGACCTGTTCCTGCTGCAGTACAAGCAGTGGTCCAAACCCGGCCTCTCAAAAGGTGAGATCCTCATCACAAAAAAATTAATAGTTCAGAATCATACAAAACATCTTACAGCTTAGAAAAACGATCAAGTTTAAGGTTATCAAATGTCCTTCCCATCTTCAACCCTGCACAGAATGCTGTGACATCCTCAGGGCTCTCCTCCATGAAAAGCCAAGTCGGCGACTTGGCCTGGGGCAAATCATGTCCCACAACTGGTTTAAGGTAGTTAACCTGAGATCAGCTAAAAAGAATTAATTACTCATAGGAAGGAACCAAAAAGTCAAATGTGTTGTTCTTTTTCAGGTCGTCTCATAAGACCACTCCAGTTGGCGTCTCTCATGCAGCTTTGCGTCTTGCGGGCTGCATTGGGAGACGCTTCCATCCCTCCTCTCGCCTTTGCGTCTTGCGGGGCGAGCAAGCCATGTGTAGCGTCTTGCGCCTTGGCTTGAGGAAGCAGTATTTGCGTCTGGCGGTACTGCTTCCGGAGGGATGTGTACATATTGTATATATGTACATACTTCTTTTGGTTGCCCCTTTTTGTTTGTCGTTTGTCCCATCATGGCCACTACATTCTTGAGGTTCCTGCCACAGCTGTCCAAATGCCAGAGCTCTCTGTCTTCTCCGCCATCAAGCAAACCACAGCTACTAAAGAGGTCTCTGCTATGGTTTGTCCACACGTCTCATGCTCCTCAATGCCAGTGCTCTTGGTCTTGGCTGCTCCAGAAATTCCTAACACAGGCACACAAAGGTTCCTGTTTATGATGCCTCAGATGTTCATGTAATCTCCCCTGGCAAGGCAAGCTCCCAAGAACATCTGTCTGTCCAGACCCAAGGGCTCAAAGGTTCAAATGCCAGAATTCGTCTGTCCCACTGCCAGAAGCTCATGTTATATCAGCCACAGAGCGTGCTCTCATTGGTACCCCGATCTACAAGCTCCAAATCTGAAATAAAGAAAAAAAAATAATGTTTTTATTCACTCATTTAGCAGATTCACAAAATCAAAGCAGTTCCCAAATGCTCAACAACACAAAGTTCAATTCAAATTTCAATTCAAATTTATTTGTATAGCTCTTTTCATGATACCTATCGTTGCAAAGCAACTTTACACCAAATTAAAGTTTTTACAATATATTTAGTAGTAGCTACTAGTAGTTGATGTACATATGGCAGAGATGTATAGTAAAGATCAATTAATGACGTAATCAAACAGACAAAGAACACCACAAATTTGTAGCAAAATTCGGTAGTGCTGTATGTTGTTTCAGGGTGTGCAACATCTGAAGTCATCTGAGGGGTTGGCATCATCTCTTCTTAAGTGTTCTGGATCCAGACTGAAGCTTGTGAATTCCTAGTTACCATGGGATGTCAATCCCATGGCAGAAACAGAGAACAAATAGGAACATAATTAGCGTAGCTGCTGTTAAAACCAAGCAAAGAAAGATTTGTTCAACCAGAGTTAAAAGATCAATAATGAGCATTTGATCAGATATAACTGCAGGAAAAGTTTGAGATGCATTATTTGAATGCTTGGCTAAAAAGATGTGTCTTTAATCTAGATTTAAACAGAGAGTGTGTGTCTGAACCCCGAACGTTATCCAGAAGGCTGTTCCAGAGTTTGGGAGCCAAATGCGAAAAAGCTCTACCTCCTTTAGTGGACTTTGCTATCCTAGGTACTACCAACAGTCCAGAGTTTTGCGACTTTAGGGAGCGTGATAGATTGTAGCGTGGTAGAAGACTAGTTAGGTACGCAGGAGCTAAACCATTAAGTGACTTATAGGTAAGAAGTACTATTTTATAGCTGATGCGGAACCTAATAGGTAGCCAGTGCAGAGACTTTAAGATTGGGGTAATATGATCATATTTTTTTGACCTGGTAAAGACTCTAGCAGCTGCATTTTGAACAGTAGCTTGTTTATTGAAGATGCAGAACAACCACCTAGTAGTGCATTACAGTAGTCCAGTCTAGAGGTCATGAACGCAGGAACTAGCTTTTCTGCATCAGAAACAGGTAACATGTTTCGCAGCTTGGCAATGTTTCTAAGATGGAAGAATGCGGTTTTTGTAACTTGAGAAATATGATTTTCAAAAGACAAGTTGCTGTCTAATATAACACCCAGGCTTTTGACTGTAGTGGAAGTAACAGTACATCTGTCTAGTTGTAGATTATAAGCCAAGAGATTCTGTGTACAGTTTTTTGGTCCAATAAGTAATATCTCTGTCTTATCTGAATTTAATAGGAGAAAATTATTGGTCATCCAATCTTTTACATTTTTAACATACTCGGTTAACTGCGATAATTTAGAAGTTTCATCTGGTCTTGTTGAGATATATAGTTGAGTATCATCAGCGTAACAATGGAAACTAATCCTGTGTTTTCTAATAATATTACCAAGGGGCAGCATGTATATTGAAAATAGTAGAGGACCTAGGACAGATCCTTGTGGCACTCCATACTTTACTGGTGATAATTGATATGACTCGCCATTTAAATAAACAAAGTGGCAGCGATCGGACAGGTAGGATCTAAACCATCTTAAAGCCTGCCCTTGGATACCCGCGTAGTTTTGTAGTCGATCTATTAGTATGTCATGATCTAAAGTGTCGAACGCAGCACTAGGATCAAGTAAAACTAGCAATGAGATGCAGCCTTGGTCTGACGCAAGAAGCAAGTAATTAGTGATTTTAACAAGTGCAGTTGCTGTGCTATGATGGGGCCTGAAACCTGACTGAAATTCTTCATAGATATCATTTTTTTTTTGCAAGAATGAGCACAGTTGAGCAGATACGACTTAGAAGAAGATTAGAAATGGGTCTGTAATTTGCCAGTTCACTAGGGTCTAGTTGTGGTTTCTTAATAAGAGGCTTAATAACCACCAGTTTGAATGGTTTTGGGAAGTGACCTAAAGATAACGATGAGTTAATAATATAGAGAAGTGGTTCTTCTGCTACAGGTAACAATTCTTTCAGTAATTTAGTGGGTACAGGATCTAATAGGCATGTTGTTGGTTTAGACACAGTGATGAGTTTATTTAGCTCTTCCTGTCCTATAGCGGTAAAGTACTGCAGTTTTTCTTTGGGCGTGACAAAAGAAGTTGACATATTAGACACAGTAGAATCTACATTGGTTATTGTATTTCTGATGTTATCTATTTTATCAGTGAAGAAATTCACAGAGTCATTACTATTAAACTGTAAAGGAATATTTAGATTGGGTGGCGTCTGGTTATTTGTTAGTCTAGCCACTGTGCTGAATAAAAACCTTGGATTGTTTTGGTTATTTTCTATAAGTTTGCAGATATGCTCAGCCCTAGCAGCTTTTAAAGCCTGTCTATATCTGGACATACCGTTTTTCCATGCAATTCTAAAAACTTCCAAGTTAGTTTTTCTCCATTTGCGCTCAAGATTATGAGTTTCTTTCTTGAGAGAATGGGCAATACTGTTGTACCATGGCGCAGTACATTTTTCTCTAACTTTTGTCAATTTGATTGGAGAAGATGGTGCCCATATTGTTAGTCATTTTGTCTAGATCCTGTGTATTAATGGGTACACAGAGCAGTTGAGATAAATCAGGCAGGTTATTTGTAAATCTAATCTTTGCAAATTTATCTTTGGTGGCTGGAACAATAGTTCTGCCAAGACGATAACGCGGAGCCATATTGTTAATATCAGTAATACGCAGCATGCACGATACAAGGAAATGGTCAAAGGGTTTATCATACAAGTCTCAACAATACTCACAGGCCCACAATGCCAAATTTCAGTCAGAGGTAAGTAGAAGCTAGAAGAGAAAATACAGGTAAGTAGAAACGAGAAATGCCTTTTGACATCAAGGAAAATATTTATATGTAAAAAAAAAAATTAGAAAACTTAAGACAAATATGTAACACTGTCAGTCAAAAGTTTTTGAACAGTACGATTTTTAATGTTTTTTAAAAAGCCTCTTCTGCGTGCCAAGCCTGCATTTATTTGATCTAAAGTTTACTATTTAAAATAACTGTTTTCTATTTATTTTAAAATGTAATTTATTCCTGTGATCAAAGCTACATTTTCAGCATCATTACTCCAGTCTTCAGTGTCACATGATCCTTCAGAAATCATTCTAATATGCTGATTTGCGGTTCAAGAAACATTTTGTATTATTATTATTGTTATGAATATTTAAAACAGAATCAGCATTCTTTTTGGGAAGAAATTATAGAAATTAGTACTTTTATTTAGCAAGGATGCTTTAAACTGATATATGATATATAATGATATTTATATATAATGTTCTTCTGAACTTTCTATTTATCAGAGAAACCTGAAAAAAATATACTCATCTGTTTTCAACATAATAATAAATGTTTTTTAAGCAGCAAAACAGAATATTAGAATGATTTCTGAAGGATCGTGTGACCGGAGTAACGATGTTGCAAATTCAGCTTTTGAAATCACAGGAATAAATTACATTTTAAAACATATTCAAATAGAAATTTTATTTTAAATAGTAAACTTTGGATCAAATAAATGCAGGCTTGGTGAGCAGAAGAGACTTCTTTAAAAACATTAAAAAACTTTTGACTGGTAGTGTATCAACAGGAATAGTTGTAGTAATAGCATGCATATTAAAATACTGGGACATCATGGTACGGAATTCAGACATGGTAAGATACATTATGGCTTTAGAAGAAGCTGTATGGACCATTTATGGTGTGTCTTTAAATTTTAATATTTTCTACCTGAATATCTTAATATATGCGTGCTACTCCAAATTCAGCCACAGACTGGGCAGTGAATGTCTTTCACATTCCACGTCATTCATCATTTCACAGATTATCTCAGATATTTTATACTTGAAACGTGGACTACAGAACATTAAAATAAACTTGCTCCTAATTTTGTTATGCTCCTCAGACTCTTTTTATTTCTGTATGTTCCAGCACTGCAGAGAGGACGAACTGGTATTACCTGATTTTGCTCACTACTGATCTTCATGACCCAAGATCCTCTGTAATGCAGCAGGTTTCACTTTTCATACCTGACAGCCTTGCACTTTACCTAAATGCTATAGTAGACATTTAATTTATTTCACAGTATTGATCCCTTCTGAATTGATTTGATTCAGACGGATTAACTTCAAAACAGGAATATAGGCTAAACCCTGGAGATCCATTTGTTAAATCAAGAATATTTGTTTTCTTTTAAGTATAAGAATATTAAAATAAAAATCTCAATTTGATGATAAAGATGAATTTGTGCTTCTTGTTGCAGTTACAGTTAAACACATGTATAAACTGGGTATGTATAATAAATTAATGAAAGAATAAATACAGTTAAAGTCAAAAGTTTATACACCTTGTTAATTATTTTACCAAAATAAGAGGGATCATACAAAATGCATGTTATTTTTTATTTAGTACTGACCTGATAAAAGATGTTTACATATAGCTCACAAAAGAAAATCATAATTGAATTTATACAAATTACCCCGTTCAAAAGTTTACATACGCTTGATTCTTAATACTGTGTCGTTACCTGAATGATCCACAGCTGTTTTTTTTTTGCTTAATGATAGTTGTTCATGAGTCCCTTGTTTGTCCTTTTGGTGATTCTTTGGTTTTCCTGCATTTTTTGTGTATTTGAACCCTTTGCAACAATGACTGTAGGATTTTGAGATCCATATTTTCTCACTGAGGACAGCTGAGGGACTCATATGCAGCTATTACAGAAGGTTCAAACACTCACTGATGCTCCGGAAGGAAACATGATGTATTGAGAGCCAGGGGGTGAAAACTTTTGAACAGAATGAAGATGTGTACATTTTTCTTATTTTGCCTAAATATCATTTTTTTTTCCATTTAGTACTGCCCTTCAGAAGCAACAGAAGATGTGTCCCAGAAGACAAAATAAGTCAAATTTACCCTGATTTTCAAATGCAATAAGTTTTCACCTCCTGGCTCTTAATGCATCATGTTTCCTTCTGGAGCATCAGTGAGTGTTTGAACCTTCTGCAATCGTTGCATATGCAGGGCTCTCAAGTGTCACGCATTGAGCGTGACAGTCACTCATTTCAGTCTATTGTCACGCACTCCCGCCACACATTGTATTTCTCACGCAGAAAAAACTATTCATAATATATTTAATATACCGCAGCGCCCAACATTTCTCTGGCCGCGCCGCTCTCGCTATGGAACCGGCAGGATTCAAGCGCGTCTCCCCTGGAGTTCTTAGTCGAGCCTGCCACTTATCAGCCAATCAAAAAAAAGAAATAGGCTACACAATAGCCAATCAGAAAATAGCACTATTGTATCTGGGTAAGATTTAACGCAACAACCAATGAAAAAAAGCATCCTGAAATTGTTCACCATCTTCCTCGTTCACCCACAGAGGAAACCACTGGAGCCCCGAGCATCACTTTGAGCACAAAGTAATGATCTCCTGTTACAGCAAATTCACAACTTGTTTGACACAAACAATATTATGACCACTTGACAGCTGTTAGAGAATGTTTCCCAGATAATTAACATCAGTTTTTATGGATGAGATGTCACTCTTGCCTGTCTTCAAAACTTGAGAGCCCTGCATATGAGTCCCTCAGTTGTCCTCAGTGTGCAAAGATGGATTTCAAAATCATACAGTCATACAGTGAAATATATTATTCAGGTCAGTGCAAAAAAATATAACATGCATTTTGTATGATCTTTCCTATTTTGGTAAAATAATTAACATTTTGCAGATTCTGCAAGGTGTATGTAAACCTTTGACTTCAACTGTATAATGAATGAATGAATGAATGAATGAATAAATAAAGGATGTGTAGTTTGTGTGTCATGGAATTGTGTAAAAAAACTAAACTGTGCAGTAAACAATTTTAAGCAATTATTTATCATAACTGTCTTTTGTAAATGAATGTATCTGCAATAAGACAAGAGAAAACATGTGATCAGATAAGGATTATATGTGCATACTTGCGCACTCATTGACTGAATGAGTAAGACGAGTATCCTGTTCCTTTCCTCTCAAATCCTTGTTTAAATGAACACACCCCTACGGTAAGCAAAGCGTCACGAGACTCGCTCGCGCACGGTGGGACGCAGTCAAAGTTCGCGCGACGCCAACCGCACTATGGCAAAGGATAATCCCATGAATATTATATAGGTCACACGCCGTGACCTATTTTTTTTTTTTTTTTTTTTTAATACTTTGGTAGGTTGAAATGTACACAGTGTAATACTTAGTGAAACACCGCAGAAAAAACAACAAAGACGTGTTCATGAATATTAATACGAATGGTCTCATGAATATTAAGTAGCTCGCCTTGGCTATAGTAGGATTTGTAGTTTCGCCGGGGATTGCAGGTGAGCGAGGAAGTTCCCACCAACTTTTAGCAGGTGCCATGGCTAAAAAGTTAGGAGTTTGAATGTTAGTTTCGCCTGTGAGTATCATGAGAAAGTGCGTTCAGTATGAAATAAATCAGTGTGAAGGGACGCGACTCCTGTTGCCATGGCTCTGTCGGAGTTGTATACAAAGGTATGTTTAGCAAATGCTTTACTTTGAAATGTGTTTTAGCAAGTTTAATAACATGTTTTAGTCGAGAATTAATGCATTTGAGAAGATATTGGTCTTGTCGAAGACTCTGAATGACATTATTGAGTCAAGCTTTGTCATAGTTGTGACATATGGTCATCGTTCATACTTGTAGATAGTTTTGTTATTGTCAAAAGCGCAGTGCAAGCGCTAAAATATATGCCATACGAAACTGCTTATTTTCCGAAGCACAATTTTACGAAATAGCTGTGTAATGTGAGTTTTCTGTTGTAGTATAACAGGGTGTGGATCCCTGACGCGGAACATGTTTGGAAATCTGCGGAGATTCTGACAGATTTTAAGCCTGGTGATACTGAGCTGGAAATTCAGCTGGAGGATGGGACGGTAGGACAAAAAAATAATAAACGTTAAATATGAACAATAAACAGCTGTTTATAGAATTCTTTTCATAAATTAGAATTTTTTCATTATTTATTATTAATGTTCTTTGGTGGTTCTTTGCAGCAGCTTCAATGTCCAAGAACCTTCTTATAAGGAAAAATTTTGAGTTTTCCATTTGAAACTTTGGAAAATACAATCAAAATGTTATTTAAAAATGTTACAAATGTTTTTTTTTTTTGTTTTTTTTTATGATGAAAGTTGGTGACCTGAAATGACATAAAACATACATTCATATAAATTTTAACTAAAAATATTAATGTTAATATTAAAAAATACAGTGTCGGAAATTCAGTCCACTAAAATTTACATTTTATTCAATTTTTAAAAAAAAAAAATCAGTGGTGCCATACATTTTTTATTTAATTAATTACACAATGTGGCAATTCATTAATCAAATTAACTGCTTATGGCTTTCAGAAATCATCCCCAAAAGCTAATTGAGAAAAGCATCTAAGACTTATAGTTTTTAAGAAATACAGTTTTTGGACAGTAAAATATTTAATGTTTTTTTTTTTGCTCACCAAGCCTGCATTTATTTGAATTAAAGTATAGCAAAAACAGTACAATTTTGAAATATTTTTACCATTTAAAATGACTGTTTTCTATTTGAATATATTTTAAAATGTTATTTAATCCTCTGATTTCAAAGGTGAATTTTCGGCATCATTACTCCAGTCACATGGTCCTTTAGAAATCATTCTAATATTCTGATTTGCTGCTCAAAAAACATTTATTATTATTATTATTATTATTATTATGTTGAAAAAAGCTTTTTCAGGTTTTTTTGATAAATAGAAAGTTCAGAAGAACAGCATTTATCTGAAATAGAAATCTTTTGTAACATTATAAATGTCTTTATTAGCACTTTTGATCAATTTAACGCATCCTTGCTAGATAAAAGTATTAATTTCTATCATTTCTTTTCAAAAATGTATACTGACTACAAGCTTTTGAATGGTATAGTGTATAATGTTACAAAAGCTTTTTATTTCAGATAAATGCTGATTTTTGGATCTTTCTGTTCATCAAAAAATCCTGAAAAATGTACTCAACTGTTTTAAATATTGATAATAATAATAATAATAATAATAATAATGTTAAATGTTTCTTGAACAGCAAATCAGCATATTAGAATGATTTCTGAAGGATCATGTGACACTGAAGACTGGTGTAATGATGCTGAAAATGTAGGTTTCATCACAGGAATAAATTACATTTTAAAATATATTCAAATAGAAAGCAGTTATTTTAAATAGTAAAAATATTTCACAATATTACTGTTTTTGCTGTACTTTGGATCAAATAAATGAAGGCTTGGTGAGCAGAAGAGACTTCTTAAAAAAAAAAAAACATTACAAATCTTACTGTTCAAAAACTTTTGACTGGTAGTGTATTCATTTTTAATTTTTGGATAAACTATCCCTTTATTAATTTTTTATTAATATGGATTTTTATTTTCATATTTTTTATTAATATGGAAATAGTAAATTATTTTTTAATTAAAAAATACTCTAAAAAACTGAAAATGCAAGTAGGTGGCAGTAAATGTCTAGTCAATGAGTCATTTGTTCTTTGATTCGAATCATTCAAATGGCTGACTTATTCAAGAATGAATTAATTGGCTCTCTTTGTGAACCTCTCTTGCAGGAGCTGCAGTATCCTCTGGAAGGGGGTGACAAGTTGCCACCCCTTCGTAACCCGGACATCCTGGTGGGTGAGAATGACCTCACGGCCCTCAGTTACCTTCAC